>CALNHX010000170.1:0-453553 GCA_940337035.1 Agriotes lineatus
AAAAATTTTTCCTATAGGTATAAATTATTTATTTTTATATCAAAGTTAGTAGAAACCATTGTTGATTATTTCATTTTTTTAGAATGTTAGAGAAATCCTATTAATACTTAACCACCCCTAGCGGAGCTAGCTTTTTTAATAAGTTACTAGACTTTTTTAATAGTTTATTTTGTTGTTAATTTAAAATATTGGGTCTGTGGTGTTTTATCTTTTCGCTTAAAGTTTTATTTAAGCTTAGGATTTTAGTTTATTTTTTTTTTACATGTAAAATTTTTTGTTTAAACAACGATTTGTGCAGTATTTAATTTTATAGATTAATTTATTTTGGATTTAGAAATTGATAAGAGTTTTAATATAGTTTGTGCCAGCAATTGCGGTTATACAAACGATGCGATTAAAATATATTGGTTAGTAATTAAATGTTTATTTTATGTAGAAATTTATTATTAAATTTTTTAGGTGAAATTTTAAATTTGATATAAGTTTATATATGTTTTTTGAAGTTATTAAAATTTTCTTTTAGACTAGGATTAGATACCCTATTATTAAAATTATAAAATGTTATTATTCCTAATTATTATTAGATTATTTACTTGAAAATTAAAGATTTTGGCGGTATTTTAGTCCATTCAGAGGAACCTGTCCTGTAATTGATAGCCCACGATTTACTTTACTTTTTTTTAGTTTGTATATCGTCGTGGTATGAGTATTTCAGAAGAATTAATAATACTCAATAAGTATAATTATAGTTTATGTCAGATCAAGGTGCAGCTTATAAAAAAGAAGAGATGGGTTACAATAAAATTATTTTTGGTTTTCTTTTATAATTATTTGTTAATAAATTGGATTTGAATGTAATAATTTTTAAATTATTATTGTGATTATTGGCTCTAAGATATACACATATTGCCCGTCACTCTCGTTTAATATGAGATAAGTCGTAACATAGTAGATGTACTGGAAAGTGTATCTAGAAAGATCAGATTAAAGCTTATTAGAAAGTTTTTTATTTACATTAAAAAGTTCATTGTGCAATTCAATGTAATTTGATTATTTATTAAATTATTTAGTTGATTTTTTATGAAATTATTCTTTTTTTTATTATTTAATTAGAAAAAAGATTTTTAATTATAGTTTATTAGTAAAGTGATTGAATTTTGAAATATATATTTATATTTATATAAGAAGAGTTAATTTTTTGTACCTTGTGTATCAGGGTTGATTTAGTTTAAGTTATTTATTTAATTTTCTCGAATTAAAAAGGGCTATTTTGATATTAATTTAATTGTTACATAAATTTTTTTAATATTTCTATAGTAATGAAATGTTATTCGTTTTTTAATATATCTAGTTTTTTAAGAAAAGAATTAAATTCTATTATTATTTATTAAAAGTTAATTTTTAACTTTTAGGCTTATAATATTAAACATTTAAGGGGATGAGCTTTTAATTGTAACTTTAAAAACATTAATTTTATTTAATAATTTGTATAATTAGAATTATTAGTCTTTAGAATAATTTTATAGTTGATTTTTTATTATTATTATTTATGATTGTTTTAGGTTTTATATTGAAATATAATTTTTAATTTTTATTTATTATTGATTATGATTAAATTAGTAAATTTTGATTGTTTAAATATTTCTTTTTGAAAGGTTTATAAAAGTAATTCGGCAAATTTTGTTTTTCGCCTGTTTATTAAAAACATGTCCTTTTGATTATAATTTAAGGTCTGGTCTGCTCAATGAAAATTTAAATTGCCGCGGTATTTTGACCGTGCAAAGGTAGCATAATAATTAGTTTTTTTATTGAAAGCTGGAATGAATGATTGGACGAGAAAATGACTGTCTCTTTAAAAATTTTTGTTTAATTTAACTTTTAAGTAAGAAGGCTTAAATATTTATTAAAGACGAGAAGACCCTATAGAGTTTTATATTTATTTAGTAATAATTTATTTGGAATTTTTTATTTTTTTATTTTTATTAATATTTGGTTGGGGTGACTAAAAGATTTATTAAACTCTTTTAATTTTATTATCATTGATTTGTGAATTGTTTATCTATATTTTTTAAATTTAAGATAAATTACCTTAGGGATAACAGCGTAATTTCTTTTTAGAGTTCTTATCAATAAAGAAGTTTGCGACCTCGATGTTGGATTAAAATTTATTTTTGGTGCAAAAGCTTAAATATTAAGTCTGTTCGACTTTTAAAATTTTACATGATCTGAGTTTAAACCGGTGTGAGCCAGGTTGGTTTCTATCTTGATTTATTTACTACATTTTAGTACGAAAGGACCGGATGTTGGATATATTTATTTTATTTTTGAATATTATTAGTTACTTTGGCAGATTAGTGCAATTGATTTAGAATCTTTAAATGTAATTTTTTACAGGTAATATTTGTATGTTTTTGATGTTTTAATAATTTTTTTGAGGTTAATCATTTTGGTTGTTTGTGTTTTAGTCGGGGTTGCTTTTTTAACTTTACTTGAACGTAAGGTTCTTGGTTATATTCAAATTCGTAAAGGGCCCAATAAGGTTGGTTTTATAGGAATTCCTCAACCATTTAGAGATGCAATTAAGTTATTTAGAAAGGAGCAAACTAATCCTATTATGTCTAATTATTGATCTTATTATTTTTCTCCTGTTTTTAATCTTTTTTTTGCTTTAGTTTTATGGGTTTGTGTACCCTTTTTTTCAGGATTTTTACATTTTAGTTTAGGAATATTGTTTTTTTTATGTGTTTCTAGATTAAGAGTTTATACTATTATGATAGCAGGATGGTCTTCTAATTCTAATTATTCTTTATTAGGGGGTCTTCGGTGTGTTGCTCAAACTATTTCTTATGAGGTAAGTTTAGCTTTAATTTTATTGTCTTTTTTAGTATTAATTTCAAGCCTTAGAATTTTTGATTTAATGTTTAATCAATATTATGTTTGGTTCTTTTTTGTGAGTATTCCTCTCGGGATGGTATGGTTTGTTTCTAGATTAGCAGAAACAAATCGGACTCCTTTTGATTTTGCTGAAGGTGAATCGGAGTTAGTTTCTGGATTTAATATTGAATATAGAAGAGGGGGATTTGCTTTAATTTTTTTGGCTGAGTATGCTAATATTCTTTTTATAAGAATATTTTTTTGTTTGCTTTTTCTTGGGGGGGATTTGATTAGTTGAATTTTTTTTTTTAAGTTGGTTTTTATTTCTTTTTTGTTTGTTTGAGTTCGTGGAACTTTACCACGTTTTCGTTATGATAAATTAATATATTTGGCTTGGAAGAGTTTTCTTCCTGTTGCTTTAAATTATTTATTTTTTTTTTTTGGAATTAAGTTGTTTATTTTTTCCTTTGTTATTTAGTTAATTAAATTTAGTATAAAAGTTAATAGAAGGTTATTTCTTCTTTTTTATATTTTCAAAATATATACTTATAGCAAGTTCATTAACTAATTTTTAAATATAATTTTATCTCATATCTTTGATGTTGTGTATAGGATTGGGAAGTATATGAAGTATATAATTGTTAAAATTTGTCCTGTTAAAATGTAAGGATTTTCAACTGGTCGTGCTCCAATTCATGTTAATAAGATCGTAATTGAAAGGTATGATCAAAATAAGATTTTATTAATTGGGTAGAATTGATTTCTTTGTATTTTTTTTTTAAACATTGGCATAATCATTAAAATAACAATTGATATAAATAATGCAATTACACCTCCTAGCTTATTTGGAATTGATCGTAGAATTGCGTATGCAAATAGGAAGTATCATTCTGGTTGAATGTGGACTGGGGTTACTAAAGGGTTAGCTGGAGTAAAATTGTCTGGATCTCCTAGTATATAGGGATTATAAAGGGTAATTATAGTTAATGTTATCAATGTTACATTAAATCCAAATAAATCTTTGAATGTAAAATATGGATGAAAAGGAATTTTATCAATATTTCTATTTGTTCCTAAAGGGTTATTTGATCCTGTTTGGTGGAGAAAAATTAGATGAATTATTGATAGTGCTAGTACTATAAATGGTAACAAGAAGTGTAATGTAAAGAATCGAGTTAATGTTGCATTATCTACTGCGAATCCTCCTCATAATCATTGAACAATAGTTGTTCCTAAGTATGGGATTGCTGATAATAAATTTGTAATTACGGTTGCTCCTCAGAATGATATTTGTCCTCATGGTAAAACGTATCCTAGAAAAGCTGTTCCTATTACTGCAAGAAGGATTAGGACCCCAACTGTTCATGTTTCTGAATATATAAATGATCCATAATATAATCCTCGTCCAATGTGTATATAAATACAAATAAAGAAAAATGATGCACCATTTGCATGTAGTGTTCGTAGTAATCACCCATAATTAACATCTCGACAAATGTGTACTACTCTATTAAATGCTAATGAGATGTCTGGACAATAATGTATAGCTAAAAATAGTCCTGTAATGATTTGTAGTCCTAAACATATTCCTAGCAAGGAACCAAAATTTCATCATGCTGAAATGTTAGAGGGGCTGGGTAAGTCAACTAATGCATTGTTTATAATTTTTAATAAGGGGTGATTTTTTATAATTTTCATTATAATTTTTGTCGTAAGGGTCCGTAGGTAATATTAGTAATTTTAACTACTGCGATTAGGGTGATTAATAAATAGATAATTATTGAAATTATAATTCAGTTTGAGGGTAAATTAATGTATTTTCTTAATGATAATCTGAATATTGTATTAATTTTAAATATTTCTATATCTATATTTGTTGATATTACATAATTAATGAATGGGTCAATAATTATTGATAATATAATCATTATTATTATTGTTGTTGTTATTAATATTAATTTGGTGGAATATAAAAATTTTTCGTTTGAGGCTACTCTTGTTATATAGATGAATAATACTAGTATTCCTCCGATTATGATTATAAATAAGATGTATGAGAATCAAAAGTTATGAGATATTATTCCTGTAATTATTGCAATTAAAATTGCTTGAATTAATAATGTAAATCCTATAGATAAAGGATGTCTTAGGAATATAAAAGTTATAGATATAGATAATGTTAAAATATATAGTGAATTTATTATACAGGGAATAGTTTATTTAAAATATTAATTTTGGAGATTAATGATAGGAGTATCTCTTTTCTCTGAAGTTTTAAAAGACTAAGCTTGTTTTTGGTTTACAAGACCAATATTTTTATTAAATTATTAAAACAATGTTAATTTTTAATATATTATTTCCTGTTATTATATTTTTTGTTGGATTGTGGGTATTTTGTTTTAAATGTAAACATTTACTTTTAATACTTCTTAGTCTTGAATTTATTGTTTTATCTTTATATTTTGGTCTTTATATTTGTATAATATTTTATAGTTATGAGTATTATTTTAGTATAATTTTTTTAACTATAAGAGTATGTGAGGGTGCTTTGGGACTTTCTATTCTTGTTTCTATAATTCGTTCTTATGGAAATGATTATTTTCAATCTTTTAATATTTTATGATAAAATTTGTTTTTTATATAATTTTTATGATTCCTTTATGTTTTTTTAGTAATTATATTTGGATTAATCAGTTTGTTTATTTTTTATTATTTATTTTATTTTTAGTTACTTTTGATTTTTCTTATATTTTTAATGATGTTAGTTATTTTTTAGGTTGTGATTTTTTGTCTTATTTTATAATTCTTCTTAGTGTTTGGATTTGTGCATTAATAATTATGGCTAGAGAGAGGTTGAATAGAAATAACTATTTTATTAATTTTTTTATATTTGTTTTGTTAATATTAATATTTTCTTTATTTTTAACTTTTAGTTCAATAAATATTTTTGTTTTTTATCTTTTTTTTGAGATTAGTTTAATTCCTACTTTAGTTTTAATTTTGGGCTGAGGTTATCAGCCTGAACGTATTCAGGCCGGTATATATATGTTTTTTTATACTTTATTTGCTTCTTTGCCAATAATGGTTTCTGTTTTTTATCTTTATTATAATTTTAATTCTCTTGATTTTTTTTTTCTTAATTCTTGTATTGATTCAGTTTATTTGTATTTATGTACATGTTTTGTTTTTTTAGTAAAAATTCCTATGTTTTTTGTTCATTTGTGACTTCCAAAGGCTCATGTTGAGGCTCCTGTTTCGGGATCTATAATTTTAGCTGGCATTATGTTAAAGTTGGGTGGTTATGGGTTTCTTCGGTTTATACCTATTTTTTTATTAATTGGTACGAAAATTAATTTTTTATTTGTTGTTGTTAGTTTATTTGGGGGTTTTATTATTTCTTTAATTTGTTTGCGTCAGACAGACATTAAGTCTTTAATTGCTTATTCTTCTGTATCTCATATAGGGTTAGTACTTGGGGGTATTATAACTATAAATATTTGAGGGTATTATGGTGCTTTTGTTATAATGATTGCTCATGGTCTTTGTAGATCTGGTCTTTTTTGTTTAGCTAATATTACTTATGAGCGGTTAGGAAGTCGAAGATTATTTTTAAATAAGGGTTTAATTAATCTTATACCTAGGATATCTTTATGATGATTTTTGCTTTCTTCTTCTAATATAGCTGCTCCTCCTTCTTTTAATTTGTTAGGTGAAGTTATATTAATTAATAGTTTAGTTTCTTGGGGTTTAATAACTATTATTATGCTTATATTGGTTTCTTTTTTTAGTGCTTGTTATACTCTATATTTATATTCTTATAGTCAACATGGTAAGTTGTATTTAGGGTCTTATTCTTTTTCTTTAGGATTTGTACGGGAATATTTGTTGTTATTTCTTCATTGAATACCATTAAATTTATTATTTATTAAGGGGGATTTTTTTATTTTTTATTCAGGTAATTTAATCTTAAAATTTCGATTTGTGGATTCGAATATGCAATTTAATTGTTCTGGATAATTTTACCAATTTGTTTTGTTTACTTTGTTGTTTTGTTGTTTTTTAGTATTATTTCATTTTTTTTTAGAATTTATTTTATAATTGTTGATTATAGGTTAATATTGGAGTTTGAAATTTTAAGGTTAAATTCTAATTTAATTTTTATATCAGTTCTTTTTGATTGAATATCTTTATTATTCATGAGTTTTGTTCTTTATATTTCTTCAATAGTTATTTTTTATAGTCATGAGTATATAGAGGGGGATTTGAATATTAATCGGTTTATTTTACTTGTTTTTATATTTGTTGCTTCTATAATGTTTTTGATTATTAGCCCCAATTTAATTAGAATTTTATTAGGTTGAGATGGCTTGGGGTTAGTTTCTTATTGTTTAGTAATTTATTATCAGAATGTTAAGTCTTATAATGCTGGTATATTAACTGCTCTTTCTAATCGTATTGGAGATGTGGCATTATTAATTTCTATTGCTTGAATATTAAATTATGGTAGTTGAAATTATGTTTATTATTTAGATTTTATGAAAAATGATTTTAGTATAACTATTATTGGTTTATTGGTGGTTTTGGCTGCTTTAACTAAGAGGGCTCAAATTCCTTTTTCTTCTTGGTTACCTGCTGCAATGGCAGCTCCTACACCTGTTTCTTCATTAGTTCATTCTTCTACTTTAGTAACTGCTGGGGTTTATTTATTAATTCGTTTTAATTTTGCTTTGGGGGATAATGTTATATTATTTTTACTTTTTATTTCAAGAATAACTATATTTATGGCCGGTTTAGGGGCTAATTATGAATTTGATTTGAAGAAAATTATTGCTTTATCTACCTTAAGACAACTTGGTTTAATAATAAGAGTTTTGGCTTTAGGTGGGTATAGTTTGGCTTTTTTTCATTTATTAACTCATGCTTTGTTTAAGGCTTTGTTGTTTATGTGTGCTGGTTGTTTAATTCATAACTTAGGTAATTGTCAAGATATTCGTTATATGGGGGGTTTTATTAATCAAATACCATTAACTTGTTGTTTTTTTAATATTTCTAATTTTTCTTTATGTGGATTACCTTTTTTATCGGGATTTTATTCAAAGGATCTTATTTTAGAAGTTTTGTCAATAAGGTATTTGAATTTATTTATTTATTTTATTTTTTATTTTTCTACAGGTTTAACTGTTTGTTATTCTGTTCGTTTAAGTTATTATACTTTATTTGGTGATTATAATTATTATAGTTTACATCATCTTGGGGATAATGGATTAATTATATTAAAGGGTATATCTGGATTAGTTTTTTTAGTTGTATTTGGGGGTAGAATACTTATTTGGGTAATGTTTCCTACTCCTTATTTTATTTGTTTACCTGATTTAATGAAAATAATAGTTTTAGTTGTTATTATTCTTGGAATTATTTTTGGTTATGAGTTTTCTAAGTTTTTATTAAATTATAGTCTTAAGGCTATAAAGTTTATAACTTCTAGGTTGTTTTTTTCTTCTATATTAAATCTTCCTTATTTATCTACTTTCGGGGTTAATTATTATCCAGTTTTATTGGGTGGTGTATATTATAAAAGGTTTGATCATGGTTGATCAGAATTTTTTGGAAGTCAAAATATTTATTTAAATATGAGTGCTGGTTCTTCGTTTTTACATATTCTGTTTAATAATAATTTAAAAATTTATATTTCTTTACTTGTTGTTTGAATTATTTATTTATTTATTTTTTTATACTTTAATAGCTTATTTAGAGAGCATAATATTGAAGATATTAAGGAGATTTTTGATCTTAAAGTACTTATAAAAATTTACTTTTAATTTTACAATGAAAATGTAATGTTTTATTTTAAACTATATAAATTTAATAGAAATATTAACGGAGTTTCACTGCTAAAGATTAAAGTTAGAAGCTTTTTCTTATATCTTATATTTCTTTAATTGAAGAAATTTTCTTATTGATATCATTAACAGTGATATACCTCTATTTTGGTTTCAATTAAAATTTTAAATAAGGATGATTACTTTATCATCAAAGGGTTAGGTCGAAATTAACTACAATTATTGTTTCTTATTTAAGATAAGTTGATTATATCAATATTTTTTAAATGCAAGTTAAATGTTTTTATTAAACTATTATCCTAATAAGCTCAATTTAGTGCACCTTGTTTTCATTCATGGTATAATCCAATTAGAAGAATAAATAAAAATACTCTTATTACTGTTGAGAAGTTAATTAAATTAGAAATTTTTATTGTAATAATAAGAGGTAATAATAAGGTGATTTCTACATCAAAGATTAGAAAAATTACTGCAATAAGAAAGAATTGAAGTGAAAAGGGAATTCGTGCTGATGATTTAGGGTCAAATCCACATTCAAATGGAGATCTTTTTTCTCGATCAATAAATGTTTTTTTTGAGATGATATTTGCAATTAATATTACGAGTATTGTAATAATAAAAATTAATATTGAGATTGTTGTTATTATAAATATTATTTATACTAATTTTAATTAGATTTTTTAATTGGAAGTTAAAAATAATTTTTATACTATATAAATATCTACCTCATCAATAGATAGAAATGTAAAGGAATAATCATACTACATCAACAAAGTGCCAGTATCATGCAGCTGCTTCGAATCCGAAGTGGTGAATGGAAGAGAAATGATTAAATATTTGTCGTAAAAAGCATACTGTTAAAAAGATTGTTCCAATAATTACATGCAATCCATGAAATCCTGTTGCTATGAAAAATGATGATCCGTAAACTGAATCCGCAATAGTAAATGGTGATTCGTAGTATTCGTATGCCTGAAGTATAGTAAAATAAATTCCTAATACGATTGTTAATGCTAATCTATAAACAGCTTGTTTGTAATCATTTTCTATTAATCTGTGATGTGCTCATGTAACAGTAATTCCTGATGAAATTAGGATTAAGGTGTTTAGTAAAGGAATTTGGATAGGGTTAAATGTTTGAATTCCTTTTGGAGGTCAAATTATTCCAAGTTCAATAGAGGGGGTCAATCTTCTGTGGAAGAATCCTCAGAAGAATGAAACAAAGAATAGAATTTCTGATGTAATAAATAAAATTATTCCTCATCGTAATCCTAGTGCAACAACTGTTGTGTGTAGGCCTTGAAATGTTCCTTCTCGTGTGATATCACGTCATCATTGGTATATAATTAGTAATGTATTAATAAATCCTAATAAAAATAAAGATACGTCATATATATGGAATCATTTGATTAATCCTATTATTATTGTTATTGCTCTAAATGCTCCCATAATTGGTCATGGGCTAACGTCTACTAAATGAAATGGGTGATTTTTATGTGAATTCATTAGTTTACTTCTCTAGAGTATAATGTTCTTAAAATTGAAAATACATAGGATTGGATTACTGCTACAGCAGATTCTAGAATTAATAGTAAAAGCTGTGTAATTATTAATAAATTAATTATTATCAATGAGAGTTTTGTTCCGGTGTTTCCAAGTAGGGTCAATAGTAGGTGTCCTGCAATTATATTTGCAGTTAATCGAATAGCTAATGTTCCTGGTCGAATTACATTTCTGATTGTTTCAATACATACTATAAATGGTATAAGGACTGGGGGGGTTCCTTGTGGAACTAGGTGGGCAAATATATGTAGGGTATTATTAATTCATCCGTAAATTATGAATCTTACTCATAGAGGTAAGGCTAAGGATAGAGTTAATACTAGATGTCTTGTTCTTGAGAAGATATATGGAAATAAAGATAAAAAATTATTAAATAAGATTATTGAAAATAATGAAATAAAAATAAGTGTTGATCCCTTTATTTTATTAATTTTAAGTAGGATTTTAAATTCATTGTGTAATGTTGATGTAATTTTTATTCATATTAAGTTAATTCGAGATGGGATTAGTCAAAATATACTTGGAAGAAAAATTAGTCCTAATAGAGTTCTTGATCAGTTTAGTGATAAATTAGTTCTTGTTGCTGGGTCAAAGGTTGAGAATAGATTTGTTATCATTTTCAGTTAATAGACTTTATTTTTGGTGCTTTTTTTGATTGAATATTTCTGTATATGAAAGAGAAATAATTTAATGAATTTAAGATTAGGAATGTTAATACGAATAAAATAAATAAATTTAATCAACTTAAAGGGGCTATTTGTGGGATCAAAAATTATTAGTTTTAATTAATAATTTTAACTTGACAAGCTAATGTTATATTTTAACTAAATTTTTCATTAGAAATAGTTGCCAATCTATTATAGAGTGGTTTAAGAGACCATTACTTGCTTTCAGTCATCTAATGAATAAGATTTAATCCAGTTAATAAACCTTTTTGGAGAAATTCTCTCGATTACGATTGGTATAAATCTATGGTTAGTTCCGCAAATTTCTGAACATTGTCCATAAAAAATTCCTGATCGATTTAAGAAGAAAGTTGTTTGATTTAGTCGTCCAGGTGAGGCATCAATTTTAACTCCTGCTGAAGGAATTGTTCAGGAGTGGATTACATCTGTTGATGATACTATTATTCGAATTTGTGACTTGAAAGGTAGAGGAAGTCGGTTATCAACATCTAGAAGACGAAAATTAAATGGTTTTATTTCATTTATTGGGATTATATAGGAATCAAAATCAATGGATTTAAAGTCTGATAATTCGTAGGATCAATATCATTGATGTCCAATTGATTTTGTTGATACTAGTGGACAATTGATTTCATCTAATAAATATAAAAGTTGTAAAGATGGTAGTGCAATAAAAATTAATGTAACTGCTGGGGCAATAGTTCAGATTAATTCAATTGTTTGTCCTTCTAGAAGAAAACGGTTGATATATTTATTTGTAAAGAGTGTTGCTATGATATATCTAACAATTAATGTAATTATTACTAGGATTATTATTGTATGATCATGAAAGAATGTTAATTGTTCTATAAGTGGTGAGGCTCTATCTTGAGCATTAATATTTAGTCAGGTTGCCATGTTTATTCTAAAAAAAGCTTTGCTTTATACATGAAGCTTAAATTCATCGCACTATTCTGCCATATTAGAATAAAGCTAGTTTGTTAGTATTGGTAATTCAGAATATCTATGTTCAGCTGGGGGATATTTTTGTAATCATTCAATTGATGATGATATTTGATTTGAAAATACATTTTTACGTAATGATGTTATTCTTTCTCATATAATGAAAATGAAGAATAAAATTCTAACTGTGGAGATTAATGATCCTACTGATGAAATTAAATTTCATGATAAGTAGGCATCAGGATAATCTGAGTATCGTCGTGGCATTCCTCTTAACCCTAAAAAGTGTTGAGGGAAGAATGTTATGTTTACTCCAATGAATATTGTAAAGAATTGTATCTTTAGTAATTTATTATTTAATGAAAATCCTGTGAATAGAGGGAATCAGTGGATTAATCCGCCTATAATGGCGAATACTGCACCTATTGATAGAACATAATGGAAATGGGCAACTACATAGTAGGTATCATGTAGGATAATATCAATAGAGGAATTAGCTAATACAACTCCTGTTAATCCTCCTACAGTAAATAAGAAAATAAAGCCTAGTGCTCATAGTATTTGGGGTGAATAGTTAATTTGAGTTCCGTGTAGTGTAGCTAGTCATCTGAAAATTTTAATTCCTGTTGGAACAGCAATAATTATTGTTGCTGAGGTAAAATATGCTCGGGTATCTACATCTATTCCTACAGTAAATATATGATGAGCTCATACTACAAATCCAAGAAGCCCAATTGCTATTATAGCATAAATTATTCCAATTGAACCAAATGTTTCCTTTTTTCCTCTTTCTTGGCTAACAATATGGGAGATTATTCCAAATCCAGGTAGAATTAGAATGTATACTTCTGGGTGTCCAAAGAATCAAAATAGGTGTTGGTAGAGAATGGGGTCTCCTCCTCCTGCCGGATCAAAAAATGATGTATTTAAGTTTCGGTCAGTTAATAGTATTGTAATTGCTCCAGCCAAAACAGGTAAGGATAAAAGAAGTAATAGTGCAGTAATTGCTACTGCTCAAACGAATAAAGGTATTCGATCAAATGTAATTCCTGTTGATCGCATATTAATTACTGTTGAAATAAAATTTACTGCTCCTAGAATTGATGAGATTCCTGCTAAGTGTAATCTGAAAATTGTTAGATCTACTGATGATCTTCTATGGGCAATATTTGATGAAAGTGGGGGGTACACAGTTCATCCTGTTCCTGCACCATTTTCAACAATTCTTCTTATTAAAAGCAGGGAGAGGGAAGGGGGTAAGAATCAGAATCTTATATTGTTTATTCGTGGGAATGCTATATCTGGGGCACCTAACATTAATGGGACTAATCAGTTTCCAAATCCCCCAATTATGATAGGTATTACTATAAAGAAAATTATGATGAAAGCATGTGCTGTTACAATAACGTTGTAAATCTGGTCATTTCCGATTAGTGATCCAGGGTTACCTAATTCAGCACGAATTAGTAATCTTAATGATGTTCCTAGCATTCCTGCTCAAGCACCAAAAAGGAAGTATAGGGTTCCAATGTCCTTATGATTTGTAGAAAATAATCATTTGTTAAGTAAAATGGCTGAGTTTAGGCGATAAATTGTAAATTTATTTACGAAGTTGGTACTTCTTTTACTAGGTCTTGTAGTCAATTATGATTTTAAACTGCAAATTTAAAGGTGAATGTAATTCTAAGGCTTAAAGTGGGTGTGGTCTTTGTTTGTAACTTTGAAGGTTACTAGTTTAGTTTAACTTAAATCCTTTAAGCTTTATATTATGTTAAATATAATTGTTACTAGGATTAGCCTTATGATAGTTAGAAAGTTTATTAAAGCAATGTAAAATTTGTTAAAGATTTTTTTATTTATTGTTGGGTTTCAATTGATTTCGTTTACATTCATTAGGATGGTTGATAAAGCAATTCGCATGTATATGTAGATTGTTACTAATGTTGTTATGATTATGATTATTGGTAAGAAGATTATATTATTTTGTACTAGAATCTGAATTGTTAATCATTTTGGTATAAATCCTAGGAATGGAGGAATTCCTCTGAGGGATAAAAAATTTATTATAAAGAATATCTTTGTTATTATTTTTGAATTTATTGATTGGAATAATTGATTTAGAAAAAAGATTTTTATTGATTTTAGGGTTAATACTACATTAATTGAAATTACTGTATAAATTAAGAAATAGTATATTCAGATTGTTTCTATAACTATTATTGTTCTAATTATTCATCCTATATGGTTAATTGATGAATAAGCTATAATTTTACGTAATCTTACTTGGTTTACACCTATAATTCCTCTGACAATTATTGATGCAATAATGATTATTGATATGAATATTGTGAATCTTATATTGTATATTAACAGGACTATTGGGGCAATTTTTTGTCATGTTAAAATTAATAAGCAGTTTAATCAATCTAATCCTTCTATTACTTCTGGAAATCAAAAATGGAAAGGGGCTATTCCTATTTTTGTTAGAAGTCTCGAATTTATTGTTAGTATAAATGATGATTGAATAAATGTTGTTGATGTTATTCTTGTTTTGTTTATTATTATAATTATTGATATAAGAATAATTGTGGAGGCAATTGCTTGTGTAATAAAATATTTGATTGAGGATTCTGCTGATAGTATATTTTTTTGATTTTGTATTAGGGGGATAATGGATAATAGATTAATTTCTAATCCTAGTCATATTCCTAACCATGAATATGAAGAGATTGAAATTATAGTTCTAATTATTAGGGTTGAAATAAATAATATTTTGTAAATTTTTGTTATTAAAAAGAAAAGTATTAACTTTATGTTTGAGGTATGAACCCAAAAGCTTAGATTTAGCTTATCTTTTTTTACGTTTTAGTATATGGTGTATAAAAGTTTTTGATACTTTAGGAAATGGTCTAATTCCATTAGATGTAATGAAGGTAATTTAATTACATGATTTATTCTATCAAAATAACCCTTTTTTTCAGGCACTTCATTTTATTTTTTATAAAATTTTGTACTATAAGTTTTTTTTTGGTAGACCCAGGATTTAAAAATGTTTGGTAATCTTACTGTTAATTTTTCCCGGTATAAAAAAAAGGGGTGGTAAAAAAGGGGCCTATTTTTGGCAACTTTTTTGCCCTAATTTGTGCTAAATTCTATTAACTTGTCTTTATCATTGTTATGCTAAAATTATCTACTCTAAAATCCTTGGTTTTTTTTTGTTTCAATAAATAAGTTTATTAGTATATACAACTAATTTTAATATTATATACTATGACCTATTAATATATACATATAATTATATATAATATTAATTTTTATATATTAATATATTTATATATAATATTGTACTTATATATTTAAGGACTAATATATAAGAGTGAGAGCAGATTTATTAATTAATACTTGTTTAATTATTATACCTACTTATGATATGATATATACTTGTTTATTTAGAAAGAGAGAATTATATTAAATATAATATTTTAATATTAAAGTTAATTTAGGTTGCTTATATTAGATACGCATGTATATATATATAAATATTTTATTTTATAATATATAGAATATAGATAAATATGTCAATATATACATAGATTAATATATAAAAATTAATATTATATATAATTATATAATATTAAAAACTATTAATAATCAGTTTAATTTAACAATTAGTTAATATTGAAGGATTAAACATTAATATTATTCTCTATATTTAATATAAACATTTATTAAAGAATTTAAAATATTAAAAAAAAAAAAAAAAACTTGCTTTTCATATCTTTATATCAAGAATTTGTTTAAATATTATTACATTTAAAATTAATATTTAAGTAAAGTTTTCTTTAATGTTGATTTGATTTTTTTTATTTAAAAATTTCTAATTTATTTTTATTACTAGACTTTATTTTTTTTTGAAATCCCTATTAATTAAAAATTCTGGGTCTGTATATTTTTTGTTTTATGCATAAAACAAAAAAATTCTTCTGAATTTTCCTTAATTTTAATTTTACGTGGATTAAAACTTGTATATATGGATAAACCTTACTTATTTAGCATTAGGGGCGCTTATTTAAGTATAATTTGATTATTTAGTCAAAAGTTTATTTTATATTTAAATTGAATTTTTATTTCATTTAAGTTTTCTGTTTAATTTTATATTAAATTATTAATTATTTAGACATTGGGGCGTTTAAATATTTTATTTTTTTAATTTTAGGTTTTTAATTATTAATTTATTTATTTTTCAATTAAGGGGCAAAATTAAGGTTAATTTTAATCTTAATTTTTATTTGATTTATATTTAATTTTAATAATTGTTATAAAAGACTATTTATTTTTATTAATATTTAGTGAATGTTTAAACAAAAAATTTTTCCTATAGGTATAAATTATTTATTTTTATATCAAAGTTAGTAGAAACCATTGTTGATTATTTCATTTTTTTAGAATGTTAGAGAAATCCTATTAATACTTAACCACCCCTAGCGGAGCTAGCTTTTTTAATAAGTTACTAGACTTTTTTAATAGTTTATTTTGTTGTTAATTTAAAATATTGGGTCTGTGGTGTTTTATCTTTTCGCTTAAAGTTTTATTTAAGCTTAGGATTTTAGTTTATTTTTTTTTTACATGTAAAATTTTTTGTTTAAACAACGATTTGTGCAGTATTTAATTTTATAGATTAATTTATTTTGGATTTAGAAATTGATAAGAGTTTTAATATAGTTTGTGCCAGCAATTGCGGTTATACAAACGATGCGATTAAAATATATTGGTTAGTAATTAAATGTTTATTTTATGTAGAAATTTATTATTAAATTTTTTAGGTGAAATTTTAAATTTGATATAAGTTTATATATGTTTTTTGAAGTTATTAAAATTTTCTTTTAGACTAGGATTAGATACCCTATTATTAAAATTATAAAATGTTATTATTCCTAATTATTATTAGATTATTTACTTGAAAATTAAAGATTTTGGCGGTATTTTAGTCCATTCAGAGGAACCTGTCCTGTAATTGATAGCCCACGATTTACTTTACTTTTTTTTAGTTTGTATATCGTCGTGGTATGAGTATTTCAGAAGAATTAATAATACTCAATAAGTATAATTATAGTTTATGTCAGATCAAGGTGCAGCTTATAAAAAAGAAGAGATGGGTTACAATAAAATTATTTTTGGTTTTCTTTTATAATTATTTGTTAATAAATTGGATTTGAATGTAATAATTTTTAAATTATTATTGTGATTATTGGCTCTAAGATATACACATATTGCCCGTCACTCTCGTTTAATATGAGATAAGTCGTAACATAGTAGATGTACTGGAAAGTGTATCTAGAAAGATCAGATTAAAGCTTATTAGAAAGTTTTTTATTTACATTAAAAAGTTCATTGTGCAATTCAATGTAATTTGATTATTTATTAAATTATTTAGTTGATTTTTTATGAAATTATTCTTTTTTTTATTATTTAATTAGAAAAAAGATTTTTAATTATAGTTTATTAGTAAAGTGATTGAATTTTGAAATATATATTTATATTTATATAAGAAGAGTTAATTTTTTGTACCTTGTGTATCAGGGTTGATTTAGTTTAAGTTATTTATTTAATTTTCTCGAATTAAAAAGGGCTATTTTGATATTAATTTAATTGTTACATAAATTTTTTTAATATTTCTATAGTAATGAAATGTTATTCGTTTTTTAATATATCTAGTTTTTTAAGAAAAGAATTAAATTCTATTATTATTTATTAAAAGTTAATTTTTAACTTTTAGGCTTATAATATTAAACATTTAAGGGGATGAGCTTTTAATTGTAACTTTAAAAACATTAATTTTATTTAATAATTTGTATAATTAGAATTATTAGTCTTTAGAATAATTTTATAGTTGATTTTTTATTATTATTATTTATGATTGTTTTAGGTTTTATATTGAAATATAATTTTTAATTTTTATTTATTATTGATTATGATTAAATTAGTAAATTTTGATTGTTTAAATATTTCTTTTTGAAAGGTTTATAAAAGTAATTCGGCAAATTTTGTTTTTCGCCTGTTTATTAAAAACATGTCCTTTTGATTATAATTTAAGGTCTGGTCTGCTCAATGAAAATTTAAATTGCCGCGGTATTTTGACCGTGCAAAGGTAGCATAATAATTAGTTTTTTTATTGAAAGCTGGAATGAATGATTGGACGAGAAAATGACTGTCTCTTTAAAAATTTTTGTTTAATTTAACTTTTAAGTAAGAAGGCTTAAATATTTATTAAAGACGAGAAGACCCTATAGAGTTTTATATTTATTTAGTAATAATTTATTTGGAATTTTTTATTTTTTTATTTTTATTAATATTTGGTTGGGGTGACTAAAAGATTTATTAAACTCTTTTAATTTTATTATCATTGATTTGTGAATTGTTTATCTATATTTTTTAAATTTAAGATAAATTACCTTAGGGATAACAGCGTAATTTCTTTTTAGAGTTCTTATCAATAAAGAAGTTTGCGACCTCGATGTTGGATTAAAATTTATTTTTGGTGCAAAAGCTTAAATATTAAGTCTGTTCGACTTTTAAAATTTTACATGATCTGAGTTTAAACCGGTGTGAGCCAGGTTGGTTTCTATCTTGATTTATTTACTACATTTTAGTACGAAAGGACCGGATGTTGGATATATTTATTTTATTTTTGAATATTATTAGTTACTTTGGCAGATTAGTGCAATTGATTTAGAATCTTTAAATGTAATTTTTTACAGGTAATATTTGTATGTTTTTGATGTTTTAATAATTTTTTTGAGGTTAATCATTTTGGTTGTTTGTGTTTTAGTCGGGGTTGCTTTTTTAACTTTACTTGAACGTAAGGTTCTTGGTTATATTCAAATTCGTAAAGGGCCCAATAAGGTTGGTTTTATAGGAATTCCTCAACCATTTAGAGATGCAATTAAGTTATTTAGAAAGGAGCAAACTAATCCTATTATGTCTAATTATTGATCTTATTATTTTTCTCCTGTTTTTAATCTTTTTTTTGCTTTAGTTTTATGGGTTTGTGTACCCTTTTTTTCAGGATTTTTACATTTTAGTTTAGGAATATTGTTTTTTTTATGTGTTTCTAGATTAAGAGTTTATACTATTATGATAGCAGGATGGTCTTCTAATTCTAATTATTCTTTATTAGGGGGTCTTCGGTGTGTTGCTCAAACTATTTCTTATGAGGTAAGTTTAGCTTTAATTTTATTGTCTTTTTTAGTATTAATTTCAAGCCTTAGAATTTTTGATTTAATGTTTAATCAATATTATGTTTGGTTCTTTTTTGTGAGTATTCCTCTCGGGATGGTATGGTTTGTTTCTAGATTAGCAGAAACAAATCGGACTCCTTTTGATTTTGCTGAAGGTGAATCGGAGTTAGTTTCTGGATTTAATATTGAATATAGAAGAGGGGGATTTGCTTTAATTTTTTTGGCTGAGTATGCTAATATTCTTTTTATAAGAATATTTTTTTGTTTGCTTTTTCTTGGGGGGGATTTGATTAGTTGAATTTTTTTTTTTAAGTTGGTTTTTATTTCTTTTTTGTTTGTTTGAGTTCGTGGAACTTTACCACGTTTTCGTTATGATAAATTAATATATTTGGCTTGGAAGAGTTTTCTTCCTGTTGCTTTAAATTATTTATTTTTTTTTTTTGGAATTAAGTTGTTTATTTTTTCCTTTGTTATTTAGTTAATTAAATTTAGTATAAAAGTTAATAGAAGGTTATTTCTTCTTTTTTATATTTTCAAAATATATACTTATAGCAAGTTCATTAACTAATTTTTAAATATAATTTTATCTCATATCTTTGATGTTGTGTATAGGATTGGGAAGTATATGAAGTATATAATTGTTAAAATTTGTCCTGTTAAAATGTAAGGATTTTCAACTGGTCGTGCTCCAATTCATGTTAATAAGATCGTAATTGAAAGGTATGATCAAAATAAGATTTTATTAATTGGGTAGAATTGATTTCTTTGTATTTTTTTTTTAAACATTGGCATAATCATTAAAATAACAATTGATATAAATAATGCAATTACACCTCCTAGCTTATTTGGAATTGATCGTAGAATTGCGTATGCAAATAGGAAGTATCATTCTGGTTGAATGTGGACTGGGGTTACTAAAGGGTTAGCTGGAGTAAAATTGTCTGGATCTCCTAGTATATAGGGATTATAAAGGGTAATTATAGTTAATGTTATCAATGTTACATTAAATCCAAATAAATCTTTGAATGTAAAATATGGATGAAAAGGAATTTTATCAATATTTCTATTTGTTCCTAAAGGGTTATTTGATCCTGTTTGGTGGAGAAAAATTAGATGAATTATTGATAGTGCTAGTACTATAAATGGTAACAAGAAGTGTAATGTAAAGAATCGAGTTAATGTTGCATTATCTACTGCGAATCCTCCTCATAATCATTGAACAATAGTTGTTCCTAAGTATGGGATTGCTGATAATAAATTTGTAATTACGGTTGCTCCTCAGAATGATATTTGTCCTCATGGTAAAACGTATCCTAGAAAAGCTGTTCCTATTACTGCAAGAAGGATTAGGACCCCAACTGTTCATGTTTCTGAATATATAAATGATCCATAATATAATCCTCGTCCAATGTGTATATAAATACAAATAAAGAAAAATGATGCACCATTTGCATGTAGTGTTCGTAGTAATCACCCATAATTAACATCTCGACAAATGTGTACTACTCTATTAAATGCTAATGAGATGTCTGGACAATAATGTATAGCTAAAAATAGTCCTGTAATGATTTGTAGTCCTAAACATATTCCTAGCAAGGAACCAAAATTTCATCATGCTGAAATGTTAGAGGGGCTGGGTAAGTCAACTAATGCATTGTTTATAATTTTTAATAAGGGGTGATTTTTTATAATTTTCATTATAATTTTTGTCGTAAGGGTCCGTAGGTAATATTAGTAATTTTAACTACTGCGATTAGGGTGATTAATAAATAGATAATTATTGAAATTATAATTCAGTTTGAGGGTAAATTAATGTATTTTCTTAATGATAATCTGAATATTGTATTAATTTTAAATATTTCTATATCTATATTTGTTGATATTACATAATTAATGAATGGGTCAATAATTATTGATAATATAATCATTATTATTATTGTTGTTGTTATTAATATTAATTTGGTGGAATATAAAAATTTTTCGTTTGAGGCTACTCTTGTTATATAGATGAATAATACTAGTATTCCTCCGATTATGATTATAAATAAGATGTATGAGAATCAAAAGTTATGAGATATTATTCCTGTAATTATTGCAATTAAAATTGCTTGAATTAATAATGTAAATCCTATAGATAAAGGATGTCTTAGGAATATAAAAGTTATAGATATAGATAATGTTAAAATATATAGTGAATTTATTATACAGGGAATAGTTTATTTAAAATATTAATTTTGGAGATTAATGATAGGAGTATCTCTTTTCTCTGAAGTTTTAAAAGACTAAGCTTGTTTTTGGTTTACAAGACCAATATTTTTATTAAATTATTAAAACAATGTTAATTTTTAATATATTATTTCCTGTTATTATATTTTTTGTTGGATTGTGGGTATTTTGTTTTAAATGTAAACATTTACTTTTAATACTTCTTAGTCTTGAATTTATTGTTTTATCTTTATATTTTGGTCTTTATATTTGTATAATATTTTATAGTTATGAGTATTATTTTAGTATAATTTTTTTAACTATAAGAGTATGTGAGGGTGCTTTGGGACTTTCTATTCTTGTTTCTATAATTCGTTCTTATGGAAATGATTATTTTCAATCTTTTAATATTTTATGATAAAATTTGTTTTTTATATAATTTTTATGATTCCTTTATGTTTTTTTAGTAATTATATTTGGATTAATCAGTTTGTTTATTTTTTATTATTTATTTTATTTTTAGTTACTTTTGATTTTTCTTATATTTTTAATGATGTTAGTTATTTTTTAGGTTGTGATTTTTTGTCTTATTTTATAATTCTTCTTAGTGTTTGGATTTGTGCATTAATAATTATGGCTAGAGAGAGGTTGAATAGAAATAACTATTTTATTAATTTTTTTATATTTGTTTTGTTAATATTAATATTTTCTTTATTTTTAACTTTTAGTTCAATAAATATTTTTGTTTTTTATCTTTTTTTTGAGATTAGTTTAATTCCTACTTTAGTTTTAATTTTGGGCTGAGGTTATCAGCCTGAACGTATTCAGGCCGGTATATATATGTTTTTTTATACTTTATTTGCTTCTTTGCCAATAATGGTTTCTGTTTTTTATCTTTATTATAATTTTAATTCTCTTGATTTTTTTTTTCTTAATTCTTGTATTGATTCAGTTTATTTGTATTTATGTACATGTTTTGTTTTTTTAGTAAAAATTCCTATGTTTTTTGTTCATTTGTGACTTCCAAAGGCTCATGTTGAGGCTCCTGTTTCGGGATCTATAATTTTAGCTGGCATTATGTTAAAGTTGGGTGGTTATGGGTTTCTTCGGTTTATACCTATTTTTTTATTAATTGGTACGAAAATTAATTTTTTATTTGTTGTTGTTAGTTTATTTGGGGGTTTTATTATTTCTTTAATTTGTTTGCGTCAGACAGACATTAAGTCTTTAATTGCTTATTCTTCTGTATCTCATATAGGGTTAGTACTTGGGGGTATTATAACTATAAATATTTGAGGGTATTATGGTGCTTTTGTTATAATGATTGCTCATGGTCTTTGTAGATCTGGTCTTTTTTGTTTAGCTAATATTACTTATGAGCGGTTAGGAAGTCGAAGATTATTTTTAAATAAGGGTTTAATTAATCTTATACCTAGGATATCTTTATGATGATTTTTGCTTTCTTCTTCTAATATAGCTGCTCCTCCTTCTTTTAATTTGTTAGGTGAAGTTATATTAATTAATAGTTTAGTTTCTTGGGGTTTAATAACTATTATTATGCTTATATTGGTTTCTTTTTTTAGTGCTTGTTATACTCTATATTTATATTCTTATAGTCAACATGGTAAGTTGTATTTAGGGTCTTATTCTTTTTCTTTAGGATTTGTACGGGAATATTTGTTGTTATTTCTTCATTGAATACCATTAAATTTATTATTTATTAAGGGGGATTTTTTTATTTTTTATTCAGGTAATTTAATCTTAAAATTTCGATTTGTGGATTCGAATATGCAATTTAATTGTTCTGGATAATTTTACCAATTTGTTTTGTTTACTTTGTTGTTTTGTTGTTTTTTAGTATTATTTCATTTTTTTTTAGAATTTATTTTATAATTGTTGATTATAGGTTAATATTGGAGTTTGAAATTTTAAGGTTAAATTCTAATTTAATTTTTATATCAGTTCTTTTTGATTGAATATCTTTATTATTCATGAGTTTTGTTCTTTATATTTCTTCAATAGTTATTTTTTATAGTCATGAGTATATAGAGGGGGATTTGAATATTAATCGGTTTATTTTACTTGTTTTTATATTTGTTGCTTCTATAATGTTTTTGATTATTAGCCCCAATTTAATTAGAATTTTATTAGGTTGAGATGGCTTGGGGTTAGTTTCTTATTGTTTAGTAATTTATTATCAGAATGTTAAGTCTTATAATGCTGGTATATTAACTGCTCTTTCTAATCGTATTGGAGATGTGGCATTATTAATTTCTATTGCTTGAATATTAAATTATGGTAGTTGAAATTATGTTTATTATTTAGATTTTATGAAAAATGATTTTAGTATAACTATTATTGGTTTATTGGTGGTTTTGGCTGCTTTAACTAAGAGGGCTCAAATTCCTTTTTCTTCTTGGTTACCTGCTGCAATGGCAGCTCCTACACCTGTTTCTTCATTAGTTCATTCTTCTACTTTAGTAACTGCTGGGGTTTATTTATTAATTCGTTTTAATTTTGCTTTGGGGGATAATGTTATATTATTTTTACTTTTTATTTCAAGAATAACTATATTTATGGCCGGTTTAGGGGCTAATTATGAATTTGATTTGAAGAAAATTATTGCTTTATCTACCTTAAGACAACTTGGTTTAATAATAAGAGTTTTGGCTTTAGGTGGGTATAGTTTGGCTTTTTTTCATTTATTAACTCATGCTTTGTTTAAGGCTTTGTTGTTTATGTGTGCTGGTTGTTTAATTCATAACTTAGGTAATTGTCAAGATATTCGTTATATGGGGGGTTTTATTAATCAAATACCATTAACTTGTTGTTTTTTTAATATTTCTAATTTTTCTTTATGTGGATTACCTTTTTTATCGGGATTTTATTCAAAGGATCTTATTTTAGAAGTTTTGTCAATAAGGTATTTGAATTTATTTATTTATTTTATTTTTTATTTTTCTACAGGTTTAACTGTTTGTTATTCTGTTCGTTTAAGTTATTATACTTTATTTGGTGATTATAATTATTATAGTTTACATCATCTTGGGGATAATGGATTAATTATATTAAAGGGTATATCTGGATTAGTTTTTTTAGTTGTATTTGGGGGTAGAATACTTATTTGGGTAATGTTTCCTACTCCTTATTTTATTTGTTTACCTGATTTAATGAAAATAATAGTTTTAGTTGTTATTATTCTTGGAATTATTTTTGGTTATGAGTTTTCTAAGTTTTTATTAAATTATAGTCTTAAGGCTATAAAGTTTATAACTTCTAGGTTGTTTTTTTCTTCTATATTAAATCTTCCTTATTTATCTACTTTCGGGGTTAATTATTATCCAGTTTTATTGGGTGGTGTATATTATAAAAGGTTTGATCATGGTTGATCAGAATTTTTTGGAAGTCAAAATATTTATTTAAATATGAGTGCTGGTTCTTCGTTTTTACATATTCTGTTTAATAATAATTTAAAAATTTATATTTCTTTACTTGTTGTTTGAATTATTTATTTATTTATTTTTTTATACTTTAATAGCTTATTTAGAGAGCATAATATTGAAGATATTAAGGAGATTTTTGATCTTAAAGTACTTATAAAAATTTACTTTTAATTTTACAATGAAAATGTAATGTTTTATTTTAAACTATATAAATTTAATAGAAATATTAACGGAGTTTCACTGCTAAAGATTAAAGTTAGAAGCTTTTTCTTATATCTTATATTTCTTTAATTGAAGAAATTTTCTTATTGATATCATTAACAGTGATATACCTCTATTTTGGTTTCAATTAAAATTTTAAATAAGGATGATTACTTTATCATCAAAGGGTTAGGTCGAAATTAACTACAATTATTGTTTCTTATTTAAGATAAGTTGATTATATCAATATTTTTTAAATGCAAGTTAAATGTTTTTATTAAACTATTATCCTAATAAGCTCAATTTAGTGCACCTTGTTTTCATTCATGGTATAATCCAATTAGAAGAATAAATAAAAATACTCTTATTACTGTTGAGAAGTTAATTAAATTAGAAATTTTTATTGTAATAATAAGAGGTAATAATAAGGTGATTTCTACATCAAAGATTAGAAAAATTACTGCAATAAGAAAGAATTGAAGTGAAAAGGGAATTCGTGCTGATGATTTAGGGTCAAATCCACATTCAAATGGAGATCTTTTTTCTCGATCAATAAATGTTTTTTTTGAGATGATATTTGCAATTAATATTACGAGTATTGTAATAATAAAAATTAATATTGAGATTGTTGTTATTATAAATATTATTTATACTAATTTTAATTAGATTTTTTAATTGGAAGTTAAAAATAATTTTTATACTATATAAATATCTACCTCATCAATAGATAGAAATGTAAAGGAATAATCATACTACATCAACAAAGTGCCAGTATCATGCAGCTGCTTCGAATCCGAAGTGGTGAATGGAAGAGAAATGATTAAATATTTGTCGTAAAAAGCATACTGTTAAAAAGATTGTTCCAATAATTACATGCAATCCATGAAATCCTGTTGCTATGAAAAATGATGATCCGTAAACTGAATCCGCAATAGTAAATGGTGATTCGTAGTATTCGTATGCCTGAAGTATAGTAAAATAAATTCCTAATACGATTGTTAATGCTAATCTATAAACAGCTTGTTTGTAATCATTTTCTATTAATCTGTGATGTGCTCATGTAACAGTAATTCCTGATGAAATTAGGATTAAGGTGTTTAGTAAAGGAATTTGGATAGGGTTAAATGTTTGAATTCCTTTTGGAGGTCAAATTATTCCAAGTTCAATAGAGGGGGTCAATCTTCTGTGGAAGAATCCTCAGAAGAATGAAACAAAGAATAGAATTTCTGATGTAATAAATAAAATTATTCCTCATCGTAATCCTAGTGCAACAACTGTTGTGTGTAGGCCTTGAAATGTTCCTTCTCGTGTGATATCACGTCATCATTGGTATATAATTAGTAATGTATTAATAAATCCTAATAAAAATAAAGATACGTCATATATATGGAATCATTTGATTAATCCTATTATTATTGTTATTGCTCTAAATGCTCCCATAATTGGTCATGGGCTAACGTCTACTAAATGAAATGGGTGATTTTTATGTGAATTCATTAGTTTACTTCTCTAGAGTATAATGTTCTTAAAATTGAAAATACATAGGATTGGATTACTGCTACAGCAGATTCTAGAATTAATAGTAAAAGCTGTGTAATTATTAATAAATTAATTATTATCAATGAGAGTTTTGTTCCGGTGTTTCCAAGTAGGGTCAATAGTAGGTGTCCTGCAATTATATTTGCAGTTAATCGAATAGCTAATGTTCCTGGTCGAATTACATTTCTGATTGTTTCAATACATACTATAAATGGTATAAGGACTGGGGGGGTTCCTTGTGGAACTAGGTGGGCAAATATATGTAGGGTATTATTAATTCATCCGTAAATTATGAATCTTACTCATAGAGGTAAGGCTAAGGATAGAGTTAATACTAGATGTCTTGTTCTTGAGAAGATATATGGAAATAAAGATAAAAAATTATTAAATAAGATTATTGAAAATAATGAAATAAAAATAAGTGTTGATCCCTTTATTTTATTAATTTTAAGTAGGATTTTAAATTCATTGTGTAATGTTGATGTAATTTTTATTCATATTAAGTTAATTCGAGATGGGATTAGTCAAAATATACTTGGAAGAAAAATTAGTCCTAATAGAGTTCTTGATCAGTTTAGTGATAAATTAGTTCTTGTTGCTGGGTCAAAGGTTGAGAATAGATTTGTTATCATTTTCAGTTAATAGACTTTATTTTTGGTGCTTTTTTTGATTGAATATTTCTGTATATGAAAGAGAAATAATTTAATGAATTTAAGATTAGGAATGTTAATACGAATAAAATAAATAAATTTAATCAACTTAAAGGGGCTATTTGTGGGATCAAAAATTATTAGTTTTAATTAATAATTTTAACTTGACAAGCTAATGTTATATTTTAACTAAATTTTTCATTAGAAATAGTTGCCAATCTATTATAGAGTGGTTTAAGAGACCATTACTTGCTTTCAGTCATCTAATGAATAAGATTTAATCCAGTTAATAAACCTTTTTGGAGAAATTCTCTCGATTACGATTGGTATAAATCTATGGTTAGTTCCGCAAATTTCTGAACATTGTCCATAAAAAATTCCTGATCGATTTAAGAAGAAAGTTGTTTGATTTAGTCGTCCAGGTGAGGCATCAATTTTAACTCCTGCTGAAGGAATTGTTCAGGAGTGGATTACATCTGTTGATGATACTATTATTCGAATTTGTGACTTGAAAGGTAGAGGAAGTCGGTTATCAACATCTAGAAGACGAAAATTAAATGGTTTTATTTCATTTATTGGGATTATATAGGAATCAAAATCAATGGATTTAAAGTCTGATAATTCGTAGGATCAATATCATTGATGTCCAATTGATTTTGTTGATACTAGTGGACAATTGATTTCATCTAATAAATATAAAAGTTGTAAAGATGGTAGTGCAATAAAAATTAATGTAACTGCTGGGGCAATAGTTCAGATTAATTCAATTGTTTGTCCTTCTAGAAGAAAACGGTTGATATATTTATTTGTAAAGAGTGTTGCTATGATATATCTAACAATTAATGTAATTATTACTAGGATTATTATTGTATGATCATGAAAGAATGTTAATTGTTCTATAAGTGGTGAGGCTCTATCTTGAGCATTAATATTTAGTCAGGTTGCCATGTTTATTCTAAAAAAAGCTTTGCTTTATACATGAAGCTTAAATTCATCGCACTATTCTGCCATATTAGAATAAAGCTAGTTTGTTAGTATTGGTAATTCAGAATATCTATGTTCAGCTGGGGGATATTTTTGTAATCATTCAATTGATGATGATATTTGATTTGAAAATACATTTTTACGTAATGATGTTATTCTTTCTCATATAATGAAAATGAAGAATAAAATTCTAACTGTGGAGATTAATGATCCTACTGATGAAATTAAATTTCATGATAAGTAGGCATCAGGATAATCTGAGTATCGTCGTGGCATTCCTCTTAACCCTAAAAAGTGTTGAGGGAAGAATGTTATGTTTACTCCAATGAATATTGTAAAGAATTGTATCTTTAGTAATTTATTATTTAATGAAAATCCTGTGAATAGAGGGAATCAGTGGATTAATCCGCCTATAATGGCGAATACTGCACCTATTGATAGAACATAATGGAAATGGGCAACTACATAGTAGGTATCATGTAGGATAATATCAATAGAGGAATTAGCTAATACAACTCCTGTTAATCCTCCTACAGTAAATAAGAAAATAAAGCCTAGTGCTCATAGTATTTGGGGTGAATAGTTAATTTGAGTTCCGTGTAGTGTAGCTAGTCATCTGAAAATTTTAATTCCTGTTGGAACAGCAATAATTATTGTTGCTGAGGTAAAATATGCTCGGGTATCTACATCTATTCCTACAGTAAATATATGATGAGCTCATACTACAAATCCAAGAAGCCCAATTGCTATTATAGCATAAATTATTCCAATTGAACCAAATGTTTCCTTTTTTCCTCTTTCTTGGCTAACAATATGGGAGATTATTCCAAATCCAGGTAGAATTAGAATGTATACTTCTGGGTGTCCAAAGAATCAAAATAGGTGTTGGTAGAGAATGGGGTCTCCTCCTCCTGCCGGATCAAAAAATGATGTATTTAAGTTTCGGTCAGTTAATAGTATTGTAATTGCTCCAGCCAAAACAGGTAAGGATAAAAGAAGTAATAGTGCAGTAATTGCTACTGCTCAAACGAATAAAGGTATTCGATCAAATGTAATTCCTGTTGATCGCATATTAATTACTGTTGAAATAAAATTTACTGCTCCTAGAATTGATGAGATTCCTGCTAAGTGTAATCTGAAAATTGTTAGATCTACTGATGATCTTCTATGGGCAATATTTGATGAAAGTGGGGGGTACACAGTTCATCCTGTTCCTGCACCATTTTCAACAATTCTTCTTATTAAAAGCAGGGAGAGGGAAGGGGGTAAGAATCAGAATCTTATATTGTTTATTCGTGGGAATGCTATATCTGGGGCACCTAACATTAATGGGACTAATCAGTTTCCAAATCCCCCAATTATGATAGGTATTACTATAAAGAAAATTATGATGAAAGCATGTGCTGTTACAATAACGTTGTAAATCTGGTCATTTCCGATTAGTGATCCAGGGTTACCTAATTCAGCACGAATTAGTAATCTTAATGATGTTCCTAGCATTCCTGCTCAAGCACCAAAAAGGAAGTATAGGGTTCCAATGTCCTTATGATTTGTAGAAAATAATCATTTGTTAAGTAAAATGGCTGAGTTTAGGCGATAAATTGTAAATTTATTTACGAAGTTGGTACTTCTTTTACTAGGTCTTGTAGTCAATTATGATTTTAAACTGCAAATTTAAAGGTGAATGTAATTCTAAGGCTTAAAGTGGGTGTGGTCTTTGTTTGTAACTTTGAAGGTTACTAGTTTAGTTTAACTTAAATCCTTTAAGCTTTATATTATGTTAAATATAATTGTTACTAGGATTAGCCTTATGATAGTTAGAAAGTTTATTAAAGCAATGTAAAATTTGTTAAAGATTTTTTTATTTATTGTTGGGTTTCAATTGATTTCGTTTACATTCATTAGGATGGTTGATAAAGCAATTCGCATGTATATGTAGATTGTTACTAATGTTGTTATGATTATGATTATTGGTAAGAAGATTATATTATTTTGTACTAGAATCTGAATTGTTAATCATTTTGGTATAAATCCTAGGAATGGAGGAATTCCTCTGAGGGATAAAAAATTTATTATAAAGAATATCTTTGTTATTATTTTTGAATTTATTGATTGGAATAATTGATTTAGAAAAAAGATTTTTATTGATTTTAGGGTTAATACTACATTAATTGAAATTACTGTATAAATTAAGAAATAGTATATTCAGATTGTTTCTATAACTATTATTGTTCTAATTATTCATCCTATATGGTTAATTGATGAATAAGCTATAATTTTACGTAATCTTACTTGGTTTACACCTATAATTCCTCTGACAATTATTGATGCAATAATGATTATTGATATGAATATTGTGAATCTTATATTGTATATTAACAGGACTATTGGGGCAATTTTTTGTCATGTTAAAATTAATAAGCAGTTTAATCAATCTAATCCTTCTATTACTTCTGGAAATCAAAAATGGAAAGGGGCTATTCCTATTTTTGTTAGAAGTCTCGAATTTATTGTTAGTATAAATGATGATTGAATAAATGTTGTTGATGTTATTCTTGTTTTGTTTATTATTATAATTATTGATATAAGAATAATTGTGGAGGCAATTGCTTGTGTAATAAAATATTTGATTGAGGATTCTGCTGATAGTATATTTTTTTGATTTTGTATTAGGGGGATAATGGATAATAGATTAATTTCTAATCCTAGTCATATTCCTAACCATGAATATGAAGAGATTGAAATTATAGTTCTAATTATTAGGGTTGAAATAAATAATATTTTGTAAATTTTTGTTATTAAAAAGAAAAGTATTAACTTTATGTTTGAGGTATGAACCCAAAAGCTTAGATTTAGCTTATCTTTTTTTACGTTTTAGTATATGGTGTATAAAAGTTTTTGATACTTTAGGAAATGGTCTAATTCCATTAGATGTAATGAAGGTAATTTAATTACATGATTTATTCTATCAAAATAACCCTTTTTTTCAGGCACTTCATTTTATTTTTTATAAAATTTTGTACTATAAGTTTTTTTTTGGTAGACCCAGGATTTAAAAATGTTTGGTAATCTTACTGTTAATTTTTCCCGGTATAAAAAAAAGGGGTGGTAAAAAAGGGGCCTATTTTTGGCAACTTTTTTGCCCTAATTTGTGCTAAATTCTATTAACTTGTCTTTATCATTGTTATGCTAAAATTATCTACTCTAAAATCCTTGGTTTTTTTTTGTTTCAATAAATAAGTTTATTAGTATATACAACTAATTTTAATATTATATACTATGACCTATTAATATATACATATAATTATATATAATATTAATTTTTATATATTAATATATTTATATATAATATTGTACTTATACATTTAAGGACTAATATATAAGAGTGAGAGCAGATTTATTAATTAATACTTGTTTAATTATTATACCTACTTATGATATGATATATACTTGTTTATTTAGAAAGAGAGAATTATATTAAATATAATATTTTAATATTAAAGTTAATTCAGGTTGCTTATATTAGATACGCATGTATATATATATAAATATTTTATTTTATAATATATAGAATATAGATAAATATGTCAATATATACATAGATTAATATATAAAAATTAATATTATATATAATAATCAATATAGAAATGAGAGCAAGGAAACTTGCGTAATTTATAGTAAATAAAAAATACAATTTCTCTAACTCCATCAGCGTCTTAGGGCAACCAAGTTTGAATTGTTAGGTTCCAAAAAATCGGATGTGACACCGTAATGTACGGAATAGCTTTATATTAATAATTTGCCAATTCTACTAACACAAATAATGCTGCTAACACTCACCGTTCGCTTTGGCTGCTTTTTGAGCTTCCTATTAATTGAATACGGCACCTAATAAGCTCCGCAAGCCATTATTTTAACTTAATCAATATAGAAATGAGAGCAAGGAAACTTGCATAATTTACAGTAAATAAGAAATACTATTTATCTAACTTCATCGGCGTCTTAGGGCAACCAAGTTTGAATTGTTAGGTTCCAAAAATTCGAATGTGACACCGTAATGTACGGAATAGCTTTATATTAATAATTTGCCAATTCTGCTAGCACAAATAATGCTGCTAACACTCACCGATCGCTTTGGCTGCTTTTTGAGCTTCCTGTTAAGTGAATACGGCACCTAATAAGCTCCTGAAGCCATTATTTTAACTAAATTAATATAGAAATGAGAGCAAGGAAACTTACATAATTTATAGTAAATAAAAAAATACAATTTATCTAACTCCATCGGCGTCTTAGGGCAAACAAGTTTGAATTGTTAGGTTCCAAAAAATCGGATGTGACACCGTAATGTACGGAATAGCTTTATATTAATAATTTGCCAATTCTACTAGCACAAATAATGCTGCTAACACTCACCGTTCGCTTTGGCTGCATTTTGAGCTTCCTGTTAATTGAATACGGCACCTAATAAGCTCCTGAAGCCATTATTTTAACTAAATTGATATAGAAATGAGAGCAAGGAAACTTACATAATTTATAGTAAATAAAAAAATACAATTTATCTAACTCCATCGGCGTCTTAGGGCAACCAAGTTTGAATTGTTAGGTTCCTAGAAATCGGATGTGACACCGTAATGTACGGAATAGCTTTATATTAATAATTTGCCAATTCTACTAGCACAAATAATGCTGCTAACACTCACCGTTCGCTTTGGCTGCTTTTTGAGCTTCCTGTTAATTGAATACGGCACCTAATAAGTTCCTGAAGCCATTATTTTAACTAAATTAATATAGAAATGAGAGCAAGGAAACTTACATAATTTATAGTAAATAAAAAAATACAATTTATCTAACTCCATCGGCGTCTTAGGGCAAACAAGTTTGAATTGTTAGGTTCCAAAAAATCGGATGTGACACCGTAATGTACGGAATAGCTTTATATTAATAATTTGCCAATTCTACTAGCACAAATAATGCTGCTAACACTCACCGTTCGCTTTGGCTGCATTTTGAGCTTCCTGTTAATTGAATACGGCACCTAATAAGCTCCTGAAGCCATTATTTTAACTAAATTGATATAGAAATGAGAGCAAGGAAACTTACATAATTTATAGTAAATAAAAAAATACAATTTATCTAACTCCATCGGTGTCTTAGGGCAACCAAGTTTGAATTGTTAGGTTCCAAAAATCGGATGTGACACCGTAATGTACGGAATAGCTTTATATTAATAATTTGCCAATTCTACTAACACAAATAATGCTGCTAACACTCACCGTTCGCTTTGGCTGCTTTTTGAGCTTCCTATTAATTGAATACGGCACCTAATAAGCTCCGCAAGCCATTATTTTAACTTAATCAATATAGAAATGAGAGCAAGGAAACTTGCGTAATTTATAGTAAATAAAAAATACAATTTCTCTAACTCCATCAGCGTCTTAGGGCAACCAAGTTTGAATTGTTAGGTTCCAAAAAATCGGATGTGACACCGTAATGTACGGAATAGCTTTATATTAATAATTTGCCAATTCTACTAACACAAATAATGCTGCTAACACTCACCGTTCGTTTTGGCTGCTTTTTGAGCTTCCTATTAATTGAATACGGCACCTAATAAGCTCCGCAAGCCATTATTTTAACTTAATCAATATAGAAATGAGAGCAAGGAAACTTGCATAATTTACAGTAAATAAGAAATACTATTTATCTAACTTCATCGGCGTCTTAGGGCAACCAAGTTTGAATTGTTAGGTTCCAAAAATTCGAATGTGACACCGTAATGTACGGAATAGCTTTATATTAATAATTTGCCAATTCTGCTAGCACAAATAATGCTGCTAACACTCACCGATCGCTTTGGCTGCTTTTTGAGCTTCCTGTTAAGTGAATACGGCACCTAATAAGCTCCTGAAGCCATTATTTTAACTAAATTAATATAGAAATGAGAGCAAGGAAACTTACATAATTTATAGTAAATAAAAAAATACAATTTATCTAACTCCATCGGCGTCTTAGGGCAAACAAGTTTGAATTGTTAGGTTCCAAAAAATCGGATGTGACACCGTAATGTACGGAATAGCTTTATATTAATAATTTGCCAATTCTACTAGCACAAATAATGCTGCTAACACTCACCGTTCGCTTTGGCTGCATTTTGAGCTTCCTGTTAATTGAATACGGCACCTAATAAGCTCCTGAAGCCATTATTTTAACTAAATTGATATAGAAATGAGAGCAAGGAAACTTACATAATTTATAGTAAATAAAAAAATACAATTTATCTAACTCCATCGGCGTCTTAGGGCAACCAAGTTTGAATTGTTAGGTTCCTAGAAATCGGATGTGACACCGTAATGTACGGAATAGCTTTATATTAATAATTTGCCAATTCTACTAGCACAAATAATGCTGCTAACACTCACCGTTCGCTTTGGCTGCTTTTTGAGCTTCCTGTTAATTGAATACGGCACCTAATAAGTTCCTGAAGCCATTATTTTAACTAAATTAATATAGAAATGAGAGCAAGGAAACTTACATAATTTATAGTAAATAAAAAAATACAATTTATCTAACTCCATCGGTGTCTTAGGGCAACCAAGTTTGAATTGTTAGGTTCCAAAAAATCGGATGTGACACCGTAATGTACGGAATAGCTTTATATTAATAATTTGCCAATTCTACTAACACAAATAATGCTGCTAACACTCACCGTTCGCTTTGGCTGCTTTTTGAGCTTCCTATTAATTGAATACGGCACCTAATAAGCTCCGCAAGCCATTATTTTAACTTAATCAATATAGAAATGAGAGCAAGGAAACTTGCGTAATTTATAGTAAATAAAAAATACAATTTCTCTAACTCCATCAGCGTCTTAGGGCAACCAAGTTTGAATTGTTAGGTTCCAAAAAATCGGATGTGACACCGTAATGTACGGAATAGCTTTATATTAATAATTTGCCAATTCTACTAACACAAATAATGCTGCTAACACTCACCGTTCGCTTTGGCTGCTTTTTGAGCTTCCTATTAATTGAATACGGCACCTAATAAGCTCCGCAAGCCATTATTTTAACTTAATCAATATAGAAATGAGAGCAAGGAAACTTGCGTAATTTATAGTAAATAAAAAATACAATTTCTCTAACTCCATCAGCGTCTTAGGGCAACCAAGTTTGAATTGTTAGGTTCCAAAAAATCGGATGTGACACCGTAATGTACGGAATAGCTTGATATTAATAATTTACCAATTCTACTAGCACAAATAATGCTGCTAACACTCACAGTTCGCTTTGGCTGCTTTGTGAGCTTCCTATTAATTGAATATGGCACCTAATAAGCTCCTGAAGCCATTATTTTAACTAAATTAATATAGAAATGAGAGCAAGGAAACTTGCATAATTTATAGTAAATAAAAAATACAATTTATTTAACTCCATCGGCGTCTTAGGGCAACCAAGTTTGAATTGTTAGGTTCCAAAAAATCGGATGTGACACCGTAATGTACGAAATAGCTTTATATTAATAATTTACCAATTCTACTAGCACAAATAATGCTGCTAACACTCACAGTTCGCTTTGGCTGCTTTTTGAGCTTCCTATTAATTGAATATGGCACCTAATAAGCTCCTGAAGCCATTATTTTAACTAAATTAATATAGAAATGAGAGCAAGGAAACTTGCATAATTTATAGTAAATAAAAAATACAATTTATCTAACTCCATCGGCGTCTTAGGGCAACCAAGTTTGAATTGTTAGGTTCCAAAAAATCGAATGTGACACCGTAATGCACGGAATAGCTTTATATTAATAATGTGACAATTCTACTAACACAATAAATGCAGCTAACACTCACCGATCCCTTTGGCTGCTTTTTGAGCTTCCTATTAATTGAATATGGCACCTAGTAAGCTCCGAAAGCCATTATTTTAACTAAATTAATATAGAAATGAAAGCAAGGAAACTTGCATAATTTATAGTAAATAAAAAATACAATTTATCTAACTCCATCGGCGTCTTAGGGCAACCAAGTTTGAATTGTTAGGTTCTAACAAATCGAATGTGACACCGTAAAGCACGGAATAGCTTTATATTATTCATTTGCTAATTCTACTAACACAAATAATGCTGCTAACACTCACCGTTCGCTTTGTCTGCTTTTGAGCTTCCTATTAATTGAATATGGCACCTAGTAAGCTCCGGAAGCCATTATTTTAACTAAATTAATATAGAAATGAGAAGAATGAAACTTGCATAATTTATAGTATATACAAAATACAATTTATCTAACTCCATCGACGTCTTAGGGCAACCAAGTTTGAATTGTTAGTTTCCAAAAAATGGGATGTGGCACCGTAATGTATGGAATAGCTTTATATTAATAATTTTCCAAGTCTACTAACACAAATAATGCTGCTAACACTCACCGTTCACTTTGGATGCTTTTTGTTCTTCCCATTAATTGAATATGGCACCTAGTAAGCTCCGGAAGCCATTATTTTAACTAAATTAATATAGAAATGAAAGCAAGGAAACTTGCATAATTTATAGTAAATAAAAAATACAATTTATCTAACTCCATCGGCGTCTTAGGGCAACCAAGTTTGAATTGTTAGGTTCTAACAAATCGAATGTGACACCGTAATGCACGGAATAGCTTTATATTATTTATTTGCCAATTCTACTAACACAAAATATGCTGCTAACACTCACCGTTCGCTTTGGCTGCTTTTTGAGCTTCCTATTAATTGAATATGGCACCTAGTAAGCTCCGGAAGCCATTATTTTAACTAAATTAATATAGAAATGAAAGCAAGGAAACTTGCATAATTTATAGTAAATAAAAAATACAATTTATCTAACTCCATCGGCGTCTTAGGGCAAACAAGTTTGAATTGTTAGGTTCCAAAAAATCGGATGTGACACCGTAATGTACGGAATAGCTTTATATTAATAATTTGCCAATTCTACTAACACTCACCGTTCGCTTTGGCTGCTTTTTGAGTTTCCTATTAATTGAATACGGCACCTAATAAGCTCCGCAAGCCATTATTTTAACTTAATCAATATAGAAATGAGAGCAAGGAAACTTGCGTAATTTATAGTAAATAAAAAATACAATTTCTCTAACTCCATCAGCGTCTTAGGGCAACCAAGTTTGAATTGTTAGGTTCCAAAAAATCGGATGTGACACCGTAATGTACGGAATAGCTTGATATTAATAATTTACCAATTCTACTAGCACAAATAATGCTGCTAACACTCACAGTTCGCTTTGGCTGCTTTTTGAGCTTCCTATTAATTGAATATGGCACCTAGTAAGCTCCGGAAGCCATTATTTTAACTAAATTAATATAGAAATGAAAGCAAGGAAACTTGCATAATTTATAGTAAATAAAAAATACAATTTATCTAACTCCATCGGCGTCTTAGGGCAACCAAGTTTGAATTGTTAGGTTCTAACAAATCGAATGTGACACCGTAATGCACGGAATAGCTTTATATTAATAATTTGCCAATTCTACTAACACAAATAGTGCTGCTAACACTCGCCGTTCGCTTTGGCTGCTTTTTGAGCTTCCTATTAATTGAATACGGCACCTAATAAGCTCCTGAAACCATTATTTTGACTAAATTAATATAGAAATGAGAGCAAGGAAACTTGCATAATTTATAGTAAATAAAAAATACAATTTATCTAACTCCATCGGCGTCTTAGGGCAACCAAGTTTGAATTGTTAGGTTCCAAAAAATCGGATGTGACACCGTAATGTACGGAATAACTATATTTTAATAATTTGCCAATTCTACTAACACAAATAACGCAGCTAACACTCACCGTTCGCTTTGGCTGCTTTTTGAGCTTCCTATTAATTGAATATGGTACCTAGTAAGCTCCAGAAGCCATTATTTTAACTAAATTAATATAGAAATAATAAGAATGAAACTTGCATCATTTATAGTAAATACAAAATTCAATTTATCTAACTCCATCGACGTCTTAGGGCAACCAAGTTTGAATTGTTAGCTTCCAAAAATCGGATGTGGCACCGTAATGTATGGAATAGCTTTATATTAATAATGTGGCAATTCTACTAACACAAAAATGCTGCTAACACTCACCGTTCGCTTTGGCTGCTTTTTGAGCTTCCTATTAATTGAATATGGCACCTAGTAAGCTCCGGAAGCCATTATTTTAACTAAATTAATTTATAAATGAGAGCAAGGAAACTTGCATAATTTATAATAAATAAAAAATACAATTTATCTAACTCCATCGGCGTCTTAGGGCAACCAAGTTTGAATTGTTAGGTTCCAAAAAATCGAATGTGACACCGTAATGTACGGAATAGCTTTATATTAATAATGTGAAAATTCTACTAACACAAAAAATGCTGCTAACACTCACCGTTCGTTTTGGCTGCTTTTTGAGCTTCCTATTAATTGAATATGGCACCTAGTAAGCTCCGGAAGCCATTATTTTATCTAAATTAATATAGTAATGAGAGCTAGAAAACTTGCAGGATTCATAGTAAATAAAAAATACAATTTAACTAATTCCATCGGCGTCTTAGGTCAACCAAGTTTGAATTGTTATGTTCCAAACAATCGAATGTGACCCCGTAATGTACGGAATAGCTTTATATTAATAATGTGAAAATTCTACTAACACAACAAATGCTGCTAACACTCACCGTTCGTTTTGGCTGCTTTTTGAGCTTCCTATTAATTGAATATGGTAAATAGTAAGCTCCGGAAGCCATTATTTTAACTAAATTAATATAGAAATGAGAGCAAGGAAACTTGCATAATTTACAGTAAATAAAAAATACAATTTATCTAACTTCATCGGCGTCTTAGGGCAACCAAGTTTGAATTGTTAGGTTCCAAAAAATCGAATGTGACACCGTAATGCGCGGAATAGCTTTATATTAATAATGTGAAAATTCTTCTAACACAACAAATGCTGCTAACACTCACCGTTCGTTTTGGCTGCTTTTTGAGCTTCCTATTAATTGAATATGGCACCTAGTAAGCTCCGCAAGCCATTATTTTAACTAAATTAATATAGAAATGAGAGCAAGGAAACTTGCATAATTTACAGTAAATAAAAAATACTATTTATCTAACTTCATCGGCGTCTTAGGGCAACCAAGTTTGAATTGTTAGGTTCCAAAAATTCGAATGTGACACCGTAATGTACGGAATAGCTTTATATTAATAATGTGAAAATTCTACTAACACAACAAATGCTGCTAACACTCACCGTTCGTTTTGGCTGCTTTTTGAGCTTCCTATTAATTGAATATGGCAAATAGTAAGCTCCGGAAGCCATTATTTTAACTAAATTAATATAGAAATGAGAGCAAGGAAACTTGCATAATTTACAGTAAATAAAAAATACTATTTATCTAACTTCATCGGCGTCTTAGGGCAACCAAGTTTGAATTGTTAGGTTCCAAAAAATCGAATGTGACACCGTAATGTACGGAATAGCTTTATATTAATAATGTGAAAATTCTACTAACACAACAAATGCTGCTAACACTCACCGTTCGTTTTGGCTGCTTTTTGAGCTTCCTATTAATTGAATATGGCAAATAGTAAGCTCCGGAAGCCATTATTTTAACTAAATTAATATAGAAATGAGAGCAAGGAAACTTGCATAATTTACAGTTAATAAAAAATACTATTTATCTAACTTCATCGGCGTCTTAGGGCAACCAAGTTTGAATTGTTAGGTTCCAAAAATTCGAATGTGACACCGTAATGTACGGAATAGCTTAACAGATAACACAACTAAAATTCTACTACACAACAAATGCTGCTAACACTCACCGTTCGTTTTGGCTGCTTTTTGAGCTTCCTATTAATTGAATATGGCACCTAGTAAGCTCCGGAAGCCATTATTTTAACTAAATTAATATAGAAATGAAAGCAAGGAAACTTGCGTAATTTATAGTAAATAAAAAATACAATTTATCTAACTCCATCAGCGTCTTAGGGCAACCAAGTTTGAATTGTTAGGTTCCAAAAAATCGGATGTGACACCGTAATGTACGAAATAGCTTTATATTAATAATTTACCAATTCTACTAGCACAAATAATGCTGCTAACACTCACAGTTCGCTTTGGCTGCTTTTTGAGCTTCCTATTAATTGAATATGGCACCTAATAAGCTCCTGAAGCCATTATTTTAACTAAATTAATATAGAAATGAGAGCAAGGAAACTTGCATAATTTATAGTAAATAAAAAATACAATTTATTTAACTCCATCGGCGTCTTAGGGCAACCAAGTTTGAATTGTTAGGTTCCAAAAAATCGGATGTGACACCGTAATGTACGAAATAGCTTTATATTAATAATTTACCAATTCTACTAGCACAAATAATGCTGCTAACACTCACAGTTCGCTTTGGCTGCTTTTTGAGCTTCATATTAATTGAATATGGCACCTAATAAGCTCCTGAAGCCATTATTTTAACTAAATTAATATAGAAATGAGAGCAACGAAACTTGCATAATTTATAGTAAATAAAAAATACAATTTATCTAACTCCATCGGCGTCTTAGGGCAACCAAGTTTGAATTGTTAGGTTCCAAAAAATCGAATGTGACACCGTAATGCACGGAATAGCTTTATATTAATAATGTGACAATTCTACTAACACAACAAATGCAGCTAACACTGACCGATCCCTTTGGCTGCTTTTTGAGCTTCCTATTAATTGAATATGGCACCTAGTAAGCTCCGGAAGCCATTATTTTAACTAAATTAATATAGAAATGAAAGCAAGGAAACTTGCATAATTTATAGTAAATAAAAAATACAATTTATCTAACTCCATCGGCGTCTTAGGGCAACCAAGTTTGAATTGTTAGGTTCTAACAAATCGAATGTGACACCGTAAAGCACGGAATAGCTTTATATTATTCATTTGCCAATTCCACTAACACAAATAATGCTGCTAACACTCACCGTTCGCTTTGTCTGCTTTTTGAGCTTTTTATTAATTGAATATGGCACCTAGTAAGCTCCGGAAGCCATTATTTTAACTAAATTAATATAGAAATGAGAAGAATGAAACTTGCATAATTTATAGTATATACAAAATACAATTTATCTAACTCCATCGACGTCTTAGGGCAACCAAGTTTGAATTGTTAGTTTCCAAAAAATGGGATGTGGCACCGTAATGTATGGAATAGCTTTATATTAATAATTTTCCAATTCTACTAACACAAATAATGCTGCTAACACTCACCGTTCACTTTGGCTGCTTTTTGTTTTTCCCATTAATTGAATATGGCACCTAGTAAGCTCCGGAAGCCATTATTTTAACTAAATTAATATAGAAATGAAAGCAAGGAAACTTGCATAATTTATAGTAAATAAAAAATACAATTTATCTAACTCCATCGGCGTCTTAGGGCAACCAAGTTTGAATTGTTAGGTTCTAACAAATCGAATGTGACACCGTAATGCACGGAATAGCTTTATATTAATAATTTGCCAATTCTACTAACACAAATAGTGCTGCTAACACTCACCGTTCGCTTTGGCTGCTTTTTGAGCTTCCTATTAATTTAATACGGCACCTAATAAGCTCCTGAAGCCATTATTTTGACTAAATTAATATAGAAATGAGAGCAAGGAAACTTGCATAATTTATAGTAAATAAAAAATACAATTTATCTAACTCCATCGGCGTCTTAGGGCAACCAAGTTTGAATTGTTAGGTTCCAAAAAATCGGATGTGACACCGTAATGTACGGAATATCTTTATTTTAATAATTTGCCAATTCTACTAACACAAATAACGCAGCTAACACTCACCGTTCGCTTTGGCTGCTTTTTGAGCTTCCTATTAATTGAATATGGCACCTAGTAAGCTCCGGAAGCCATTATTTTAACTAAATTAATATAGAAATGAGAAGAATAAAACTTGCATCATTTATAGTAAATACAAAATTCAATTTATCTAACTCCATCGACGTCTTAGGGCAACCAAGTTTGAATTGTTAGCTTCCAAAAATCGAATGTGGCACCGTAATGTATGGAATAGCTTTATATTAATAATGTGACAATTCTACTAACACAAAAAATGCTGCTAACACTCACCGTTCGCTTTGGCTGCTTTATGAGCTTCCTATTAATTGAATATGGCACCTAGTAAGCTCCGGAAGCCATTATTTTAACTAAATTAATTTATAAATGAGAGCAAGGAAACTTGCATAATTTATAATAAATAAAAAATACAATTTATCTAACTCCATCGGCGTCTTACGGCAACCAAGTTTGAATTGTTAGGTTCCAAAAAATCGAATGTGACACCGTAATGTACGGAATAGCTTTATATTAATAATGTGAAAATTCTACTAAAACAACAAATGCTGCTAACACTCACCGTTCGTTTTGGCTGCTTTTTGAACTTCCTATTAATTGAATATGGCACCTAGTAAGCTCCGGAAGCCATTATTTTATCTAAATTAATATAGTAATGAGAGCTAGAAAACTTGCAGGATTCATAGTAAATAAAAAATACAATTTAACTAACTCCATCGGCGTCTTAGGTCAACCAAGTTTGAATTGTTATGTTCCAAACAATCGAATGTGACCCCGTAATGTACGGAATAGCTTTATATTAATAATGTGAAAATTCTACTAACACAACAAATGCTGCTAACACTCACCGTTCGTTTTGGCTGCTTTTTGAGCTTCCTATTAATTGAATATGGCACCTAGTAAGCTCCGGAAGCCATTATTTTAACTAAATTAATATAGAAATGAGAGCAAGGAAACTTGCATAATTTACAGTAAATAAAAAGTACTATTTATCTAACTTCATCGGCGTCTTAGGGCAACCAAGTTTGAATTGTTAGGTTCCACAAAATCGAATGTGACACCGTAATGTACGGAATATCTTTATATTAATAATGTGAAAATTCTACTAACACAACAAATGCTGCTAACACTCACCGTTCGTTTTGGCTGCTTTTTGAGCTTCCTATTTATTGAATATGGCAAATAGTAGGCTCCGGAAGCCATTATTTTAACTAAATTAATATAGAAATGAGAGCAAGAAAACTTGCATAATTTACAGTAAATAAAAAATACAATTTATCTAACTTCATCGGCGTCTTAGGGCAACCAAGTTTGAATTGTTAGGTTCAAAAAAATCGAATGTGACACCGTAATGCGAGGAATAGCTTTATATTAATAATGTGACAATTCTACTAACAAAACATTTGCTGCTAACACTCACCGTTCGCTTTGGCTGCTTTTTGAGCTTCCTATTAATTGAATATGGCACCTAGTAAGCTCCGGAAGCCATTATTTTAACTAAATTAATATAGAAATGAAAGCAAGGAAACTTGCATAATTTATAGTAAATAAAAATTACAATTTATCTAACTCCATCGGCGTCATAGGGCAACCAAGTTTGAATTGTTAGGTTCTAACAAATCGAATGTGACACCGCAATGTACGGAATAGCTTTACATTAACGATTTGGAAGTTCTACTAACACAAATAATGCTGCTAACAGCCACCGTCTGCTTTGGCTGCCTTTTGTGCTTCCCTTTAATTGAATATGGCACATAATAATCTCCTGAAGCAATTATTTTAACTAAATTAACAAAGAAATGAGAACTAGGAAACTTCGAGGATTTATAGTAAATCAAAAATTCAATTTATCTAACCCCATCGGCGTCTTAGGGCAACCAACTATGAATTGTTAGGTTCTAACAAATCGAATGTGACACCGTAATGTACGGAATAGCTTTATATTAATAATGTGCCAATTCTACTAACACAAATAATGCTGCTAACACTCACCGTTCGATTTGGCTGCTTTTTAAGCTTTTTATTAATTGAATATGGCACCTAGTAAGCTCCGGAAGCCATTATTTTAACTAAATTAATATAGAAATGAGAAGAATGAAACTTGCATAATTTATAGTATATACAAAATACAATTTATCTAACTCCATCGACGTCTTAGGGCAACCAAGTTTGAATTGTTAGTTTCCAAAAAATGGGATGTGGCACCGTAATGTATGGAATAGCTTTATATTAATAATTTTCCAATTCTACTAACACAAATAATGCTGCTAACACTCACCGTTCACTTTGGCTGCTTTTTGTTTTTCCCATTAATTGAATATCGCACCTAGTAAGCTCCGGAAGCCATTATTTTAACTAAATTAATATAGAAATGAAAGCAAGGAAACTTGCATAATTTATAGTAAATAAAAAATACAATTTATCTAACTCCATCGGCGTCTTAGGGCAACCAAGTTTGAATTGTTAGTTTCCAAAAATCGGATGTGGCACCGTAATGTATGGAATAGCTTTATATTAATAATTTGCCAATTCTACTAACACAAATAGTGCTGCTAACACTCACCGTTCGCTTTGGCTGCTTTTTGAGCTTCCTATTAATTTAATACGGCACCTAATAAGCTCCTGAAGCCATTATTTTGACTAAATTAATATAGAAATGAGAGCAAGGAAACTTGCATAATTTATAGTAAATAAAAAATACAATTTATCTAACTCCATCGGCGTCTTAGGGCAACCAAGTTTGAATTGTTAGGTTCCAAAAAATCGGATGTGACACCGTAATGTACGGAATATCTTTATTTTAATAATTTGCCAATTCTACTAACACAAATAACGCAGCTAACACTCACCGTTCGCTTTGGCTGCTTTTTGAGCTTCCTATTAATTGAATATGGCACCTAGTAAGCTCCGGAAGCCATTATTTTAACTAAATTAATATAGAAATGAGAAGAATAAAACTTGCATCATTTATAGTAAATACAAAATTCAATTTATCTAACTCCATCGACGTCTTAGGGCAACCAAGTTTGAATTGTTAGCTTCCAAAAATCGGATGTGGCACCGTAATGTATGGAATAGCTTTATATTAATAATGTGACAATTCTACTAACACAAAAAATGCTGCTAACACTCACCGTTCGCTTTGGCTGCTTTTTGAGCTTCCTATTAATTGAATATGGCACCTAGTAAGCTCCGGAAGCCATTATTTTAACTAAATTAATTTATAAATGAGAGCAAGGAAACTTGCATAATTTATAATAAATAAAAAATACAATTTATCTAACTCCATCGGCGTCTTACGGCAACCAAGTTTGAATTGTTAGGTTCCAAAAAATCGAATGTGACACCGTAATGTACGGAATAGCTTTATATTAATAATGTGAAAATTCTACTAAAACAACAAATGCTGCTAACACTCACCGTTCGTTTTGGCTGCTTTTTGAGCTTCCTATTAATTGAATATGGCACCTAGTAAGCTCCGGAAGCCATTATTTTATCTAAATTAATATAGTAATGAGAGCTAGAAAACTTGCAGGATTCATAGTAAATAAAAAATACAATTTAACTAACTCCATCGGCGTCTTAGGTCAACCAAGTTTGAATTGTTATGTTCCAAACAATCGAATGTGACCCCGTAATGTACGGAATAGCTTTATATTAATAATGTGAAAATTCTACTAACACAACAAATGCTGCTAACACTCACCGTTCGTTTTGGCTGCTTTTTGAGCTTCCTATTAATTGAATATGGCACCTAGTAAGCTCCGGAAGCCATTATTTTAACTAAATTAATATAGAAATGAGAGCAAGGAAACTTGCATAATTTACAGTAAATAAAAAGTACTATTTATCTAACTTCATCGGCGTCTTAGGGCAACCAAGTTTGAATTGTTAGGTTCCACAAAATCGAATGTGACACCGTAATGTACGGAATATCTTTATATTAATAATGTGAAAATTCTACTAACACAACAAATGCTGCTAACACTCACCGTTCGTTTTGGCTGCTTTTTGAGCTTCCTATTTATTGAATATGGCAAATAGTAGGCTCCGGAAGCCATTATTTTAACTAAATTAATATAGAAATGAGAGCAAGAAAACTTGCATAATTTACAGTAAATAAAAAATACAATTTATCTAACTTCATCGGCGTCTTAGGGCAACCAAGTTTGAATTGTTAGGTTCAAAAAAATCGAATGTGACACCGTAATGCGAGGAATAGCTTTATATTAATAATGTGACAATTCTACTAACAAAACATTTGCTGCTAACACTCACCGTTCGCTTTGGCTGCTTTTTGAGCTTCCTATTAATTGAATATGGCACCTAGTAAGCTCCGGAAGCCATTATTTTAACTAAATTAATATAGAAATGAAAGCAAGGAAACTTGCAAAATTTATAGTAAATAAAAATTACAATTTATCTAACTCCATCGGCGTCATAGGGCAACCAAGTTTGAATTGTTAGGTTCTAACAAATCGAATGTGACACCGCAATGTACGGAATAGCTTTACATTAACGATTTGGAAGTTCTACTAACACAAATAATGCTGCTAACAGCCACCGTCTGCTTTGGCTGCCTTTTGTGCTTCCCTTTAATTGAATATGGCACATAATAATCTCCTGAAGCAATTATTTTAACTAAATTAACAAAGAAATGAGAACTAGGAAACTTCGAGGATTTATAGTAAATCAAAAATTCAATTTATCTAACCCCATCGGCGTCTTAGGGCAACCAACTATGAATTGTTAGGTTCTAACAAATCGAATGTGACACCGTAATGTACGGAATAGCTTTATATTAATAATGTGCCAATTCTACTAACACAAATAATGCTGCTAACACTCACCGTTCGATTTGGCTGCTTTTTAAGATTCCCATTAATTGAATATGGCACCTAGTAAGCTCCGGAAGGCATTATTTTAATTAAATTAATATAGAAATGAGAGCAAGGAAACTTGCATAATTTATAGTAAATAAAAAATACAATTTATCTAACCCCATCGGCGTCTTAGGGCAACCAAGTTTGAATTGTTAGGATCCAAAAAATCGGATGTGACACCGTAATGTACGGAATAATTTTATATTAATAATTTGCCAATTCTACTTACACAAATAATGCCGCTAAACGTCACTGTGACCTTTGGCTGCTTTTTGAGCTTCCCATTAATTGAATATGGCACCTAAGAGCTCCTGAAGCCATTATTTTAACTAAATTAATATAGAAATGAGAGCAAGCAAACTTGCATAATTTATAGTAAATAAAAAATACAATTTATCTAACTCCATCGGCGTCTTAGGTCAACCAAGTTTGAATTGTTAGGTTCCAAAAAATCGGAAATAACACCGTAATGTACGGAATAACTCTATATTAATAATTTGCCAATTCTACTAACACAAAAAATGCTGCTAAACGTCACTGTGACCTTTGGCTGCTTTTTGAGCTTCCCATTAATTGAATATGGCACCTAATAAGCTCCTGAAGCCATTATTTCAACTAAATTAATATAGCATTGAGAGCTAGGAAACTTGCAGGATTTATAGTAAATAAAAGATACAATTTATATAACTCCATCGGCATTTTAGCGCAAACAACTTTGAATTTTTAGGTTCTAACAAATCGAATGTGACACCGCAATGTACGGAATAGCTTTATATTAACAATTTTCCAACTCTACTAGAACAAATAATGCTGCTAACACTCACCGTTCGCTTTGGCTGCTTTTTGAGCTTCCCATTAATTGAATATGGCACCCAGTACGCTCCTGAAGCCAATATTTTAACTAAATTAATATAGAAATGAGAGCAAGGACACTTACAGGGTTTATAGTAAATAAAAAATACAATTTGTCTAACTACAACGGCGTCTTAGGGCAACCAACTTTAAATTGTTAGGTTCCAACAAATCGGATGTGACACCATAATGTACGGAATAGCTCTATATTAACAATTTGCCAATTCTACTAACACCAGTAATGCTGCTAAAAGTGACTGTTCACTTTGGCTGCTTTCTGAGCTTCATATTAATTAAATATGGCACCTAATAAGCTCCTGAAGCTATTATTTTAACTAAATTAATATAGAAAGGAGAGCTAGGAAAGTTGCAGGATTTATAGTAAATAAAAAATACAATTTATCTAACTCCATCGGCGTCTTAGGGCAACCAACTTTGAATTGTTAGGTTCTAAAAAATCGAATGTACCGCGCAATGTACGGAATAGCTTTATATTAACGATTTGCCAATTCTACTAACACAAAAACTGCTGCTAACAGTCACCGTTTGCTTTGGCTGCTCTTTGTGCTTCCCGTTAGTTGAATATGGCACCTAATATGCTCCTGAAGCTATTATTTTAACGAAATTAGTATAGAAATGAGAGCTAGGAAACTTGCAAGATTTATAGTAAATAAAAAATACAATTTATCTAACTCCATCGGCGTCTTAGCGCAGCCAACTTTGAATTGTTAGGTGCTAACAAATCGAATGTGACACCGCAATGTACGGAATAGATTTATATTAACGATTTGCCAATTCTACTAACACAAATAATGCTGCTAAATGTCACCGTTCGCTTTGGCTGCTTCTTGAGCTTCCCATTAATTGAATATGGCACCTAATAAGCTCCTGAAGCTATTATTTTAAATTAATTAATATAGAAAGGACAGCTAGGATTGCAGGATTTATAGTAAATAAAAATACAATTTATCTAACTCCATCGGCGTTTTACAGCCACCAAATTTGAATTGCTAGGTTCTCACAAACCGAAAGTGACACCGTAAAGTACGGAATAGCTATATATTGATGATTAGCCGATTCTACTAACACAAATAATGTTGCTAATCGCCACCATTGACTCTGGCTGCATTTTGAGTTTCATATTAATTTAATACGGCACCAGATATGCTGCTGAAGCAACTATTTTTAACTAAAATAATATAGAAATGAAAGCTAGGGAACTAGTAGGATTTATATTGAATACAAAAAACAATTTATCTAACCCCATTAGCGTTTACAGCCACCACATTTGAATTCCTATGTTCTCACAAACCGAAAGTGACACCGTAAAATTCGGAATAGCTTTATATTGATGATTAGCCAATTCTACCGGGTGGCCATAAATATCTGAGATCCCGGTAGCCATGGAATTAGCTACTTATAAATGTTGGGTTAGTACTATATTTCAATTACAATAAGTATTGGTACCTATGTACTGTAATAAAATGCAATAAGAAGAGGGGAATGTGCCCTGGATTCTGCAGTTTAGCCTACGACTCGATGATAAAAATCTCCTGTTCTAACTCCATTACTTATTGCAATCTGTAATAATTTTTGACAGATAAGAATTTTAGTTGTGATGACATTTAGTTTAGTTGGATTCATCAGTTTAATAAAGCGGTGTTGATTCCAAAGGTAATGTGATATCAGATATTTATGGCCACCCGGTACTAACACAAATAATGTTGCTAATCCCCACCGTTCACTCTGGCTGCATTTTGAGTTTTATATTAATTAAATACGGCACCAAATATGCTCCTGAAGCAATTATTTTTAACTAAAATAATATAGAAATGAAACCTAGGGAACTAGTAGGATTTAAATTGAATAAAAAATGCAATTTATCTAACTCCATTGGCGTTTTACAGCCACCAAATTTGAATTGCTAGGTTCTGACAATCCGAAAGTGATACCGTAAAGTACGAAATAGCTATATACTGATGATTAGCCAATTCTACTGACACAAATAATGTTTCTAATCGTCAGCGTTCGCTCTGGCTGCTTTTTGAGCTTCATATTAATTTAGTACGGCACCTAATAAGCTCCTCAAGCCATTATTTTAACTAAAATAGTGTAGAAGTGAGAGCTAGGAGACTTGTAAAATTTATATTGAATAAAAAATATAATTTATCCAACTCCATCGGCGTTTTAGAGCCCCCAAATTTGAATTGCTAGGGTCTGACAAACTGAAAGTGACACCATAAAGTACGAAATAATTATATATTGATGATTAGCCAATTCTACTGACACAAATAATGTTTCTAATCGTCAGCTTTCGCTCTGGCTGCTTTTTGAAAGAAATAAAAGCTAGGGAACTTGTAGGATTTATATTGAATAGAAAATACAATTTATCTAACTCCATCGGCGTTTTCCAGCCACCAAATTTGAATTGCTAGGTACTGACAAGCCGAAAGTGCCACCGTAAAGTACGGAATAGCTATATATTGATGATTAGCCGATTCTACTAACACAAATAATTTTGCTAATCGTCACCGTTCGCTCTGGCTGCTTTTTGAGCTCCATATTAATTTGATACGGCACATAATAATCTCCTGAAGCCATTATTTTAACTAAAATAATATAGAAATAACAGCTAGGAAACCTGTAGGATTTATATTGAATAAAAAATATAATTTATCTAACTCCATCGGCGTTTTAGAGCCCCCAAACTTGAATTTCCGGGTTCTGACAAACTGAAAGTGACAACGTAAAGTACGGAATAGGTATATATTGATGATTTGCCAATTCTACTAACACAAATAATGTTGCTAATCGTCACCGTTCGCTCTGGCTACTTTTTGAGCTACGTATTAAATTAACACGGCACCTAATAAGCTCCTCAAGCCCATATTTTTACTAAAATAATATAGAAATGAGAGCTAGGAAACTTGTATGATTTATATTGAATAAAAAATACAATTTATCGAAATGCATCGGCGTTTTTGAGCCACCAAATTTGAATTCTTAGGTTCTGGCAAACCGAAAGTGTAACCGTATAGTACAGAATAGCTATACCAGTATATTGATAATTTGCCAATTCCACTAACACAAATAATGTTGCTAATCGTCACTGTTCGCTCTGGCTGAGCTTCATATTAATTTAATACGGCAGCTAATAAGCTCCTGAAACCATTATTTTAACTAAATTAGTATAGACATGAGAGCAAGGGTACTTGCAGGATTTATAGTAAATAAAAAATAAAATGTATCGAACTGAATCGGCGTTTTCTAGCCACCAACTTTGAATTACTAGGTTGTGATGGCCCGTACGTGACACCGTAAAGTACGGAATAGCTTCATATTGTTGGTTTGCCAATTCCACTAAGACAAATAATGCTGCTAAACGTCACCGTTCGCTCTGGCTGCTTTTTGAGCTTTCCATTAATTTAATACAGCAGCTAATAAGCTCCTGAAGCCATTATTTTAACTAAATTAATATAGAAATGAGTACTAGGGAACTTGCAGGATTTATAGTGAATAAAAAAGCTGCCATTTCACACCTGTTCAAACTTTTTAAAATATTCTGCTGCATTTGTTTTATGAATAGTACACATACTATTTTTTCGCCGATAATAAGAGTAATTAAACAAAATTAAGAAATACTACTCGAATATTCCCTGCCTAGACCGGGAATATTATTCCTGTAAAGTTTTACTGTAAATTACCTAGCAACGGCTGATGTAATGGAATGTTTGAATTATTCCTGCACAGTTTAATTGTAAATTACCTAACAACAGCTGATGTAATGAAATGTTTGACTTTGCTCAACAAAATTTTGTCAATAATGTGTCAGTTCTAGTACAAATTTATAAATTCGATAAATATTGCAGAATGCTTAAAATCGTTTTTTAAGGTGAGATTGATTTGGGTTCTTTAGCAGCTGGCAACATAGAATCGTAAAAGTTGCAATTTAAAAATTAAAATATTTTGTGATTTAAAAAATGTCGTACATAAGATAATTTCTACAACCTTGATCGTTTCTCAATGCCATTGAAAAGCTAAGTTTCCCTATTCATTTTTAGTTTTAATTGTTAATTGTCCCTCGAAACGTTCGATATTTAATATTTTTAATTTTCCAGAGTGGCAAAATACCCAAAAAATATGAGTGTCGTACATAATCTGAGAGGAAAAGTAAACACAATTTCAGATGACTTTACCCTGTGCTCAAAAATCTCCAAGCTAAAAAATGCTAAAAAAAAATCTACAATACGTATGTCTATTTACTAAGCCACCTTATAGTTCGACTTATTTTTTTTCTTCTTTTATTGTGAATCTGAAATCGTAGAAACCGAACAAAAAATATGAAATTCCTCATGAGAGTTTAATATTTTACTCTGCATCTATGTATTGTTACTCGTTAAAATACCTTACAGAGGAGATTAATTAATGAAACAAAATGGTACTATAAAAAGATATATATTCTATCACAGCATAAGTTCATTTTTTCACATAATCTGCTTTAACATCAGTATGTTTCTGTAAACCCTAAATCCAATTTTCATAACCGTTAACAAAAAAAAATTTGATCTGTTTTCCGATACGAGTATGCGGCTCTGTTTTTACCTCATCTTCTGAACCAAATCTGATTACACAGAGACCCTCCTTCAACTTACTGAAATTGCTGCTCTACTAAATTTTGTCAAATGGCAACATCCAATTACTTGCCCTTTTGGTAGCTACAGAGAGCTAGAGTTCATTTAAATATTCGAGTAAGCACAAATAAATAACAAAATACATAAATAAGTCTATTGTTCTTTTATAAATACATAAAATGTTTTTCTAAAGATTATACAATTCATGGATATGTAATACAAATAAATCGCTTCATCCGGCCAGGTGGATAGGTAACCAATCCGACAGCAAAGTTGAGTTGAACGACGTGACTTCTGATACTGGTTTATCGATCCGCTCCAATTCGTGGCCGCATAGCGCTAAAGGCTGGAACTGAAATATTGATCTGTAACGGGACAATTAGTGTATAGTTGGAGCAAAGATATTTCGGACGCCTCAGGCTACTACTTAAAGGTTAATGAGCATGGCAGGTGGGATTATGTTGTACACACGACAATCCCTTTGTAATAGTTCACAAGCAAATCCATATCCTTAAAATCGAAATGCGGCTACGGAAACGCAATGTTTGTTAGTGTTTAAAAACTTATTATTTTTATTTAACAACATTGTTAATAAAAAAAGATACAATCAAGAAAGACAAAAAATTATAGAAAATATGTATATGCAACAAATAACTACAGTTTATTGATTGATATATACAAAAAACAACAATTATGAGTACAATATATAAATTAATTTTCGTTATCGCTATCACATGGCCAATCGTCACTATCGCTGTCTCTTAAATTAATAATGAATTCTGGAATATCAATAAATTTAAAAAATTGGTCTTCAATGCCAATCACATGCCGAACACAGTTTTTCCAGCTATTTACATGAATTTTATTAACTTCTTCTTTAATTATTTCTATCATTTTCTCACTAAACTTGGGGCATTGGTTACGTTTTCGAATGTGTGTTTTTAATTCTGCCCATATCATTTCTATAGGATTCATACAACAATGATATGGTGGCAATCTTAAAACTCTATGGCCTAGTTCTGTAGCTACCGTGTCTACTACATATTTTTTAGAGAACTTCTTAATGGACAACACTTCCAGTAATTGATTCTTATTGTAAGTTTCTTGAAAATACATGTTGTTCTTGTAAAGAAAATCTGTAATTTCTGCTTTAGTAGAATTACTATTTGGCACTTTTTCAGCAAGCCTTGAGTGATAACTGGCGTTGTCCATAACGATCACACTATTAGGTGGCAAATTTGGTAACAGCTTATTTGAAAACCACGACTCAAACACATCTGAATTCATGTCTTCATGGTAGTCCAATCGACAGTCTCTTATATTTTTCGTTCACCCATCCCATCTCAGAGCCTACATGTAAAATTATAATACGTTTTCCTCTTGAAGGTGGAATGTCTAATTGGCATTTCCGAGAATTATCTGTCCATCCTTTTTGAACCACATCATGTGTGTCATACCAAGTTTCATCCAAGTAAAATATCGGTCTCTGTTCTTCCCGAAACTTTTTTATCTGTTGTAAGTATTCGCATCGCCATTTTCTAATCCGCGGAGATTCCATTATTTGTTGTCTTTTATATATCTTCTTATAGCGAAATCCCATATTTTTTAGCGATGTCCTTAATGTCGTCATTGAACAATTTATACCCATGTCACCAATGATCGTATCATGAATAGTTTTAATTGTTGGCACCACATTAGTTTTATACATGTCATAAACTACGCCGCGTATTGCATGTTCATTAGGCTTTGTTAATATTTTGTGACACCCATAATCAGAACGCCGTTTACGTGGCAGCGCTTGATTTTTCGCAATTTGAAAAACCGTACTTTTTGGCACTTTAGTTAAAAACGCAGTTCTTCTCACAACATTGCTTTCTCCTTCAGAAATTAGTGCGTTGTATACATTCAAGACTATGTTTTTCGCATCGTCGGATAAAAAATGCATTGATCGCTGGCTTGGTCTCTCTCCCGCATCATCAACTTCTTCTAACTCATCACATGGAGCAGCGACTTCTTCAACTTCATCCTCAATTTCATTAGTATCCCATGGTCTCCACATATTCCACAAAATACAACACAACACAAATACTAGATGATAATTAACGTGCGTCAAAGTATAACAGCAACGTTATTATTAAATTTGGGAAGTAAAGACAAGTCAAGTGATTTATATAATTTATCTTTCATTCTAATTACTGGAAGGGATGTAGTTGTAAATACATACTTTAATGCCAATATGACGCGACGAAACATTAAATGTCGATTTCTCTTATCTAGGAATGTCATTTGAGCAAAAATAATTTATTCCTCAATCAGGGCATAATCGCATAATGTGTTTATTTACCTAGTAAAATTAATTTTGTCATTCAATATTATTAGATAATTAAATATAAATTAAGTAGAAACTTCACTACAAAACGAAATAAATACCACCTTGGAAATATTCCCACCTTTGCGTATACCTGGCACGACTTAAGCGGACTAACAATAGTAAACTCATTTGCGGTTTAACTTTTAAAGCTCGCTCTGTCCGAAGTATCTTTGCGTCTACTATACAAAGAATGCAGTTTGATTTCGAACCAGTTCGAAATTTTAATGGTGGTTTTAACATTTAATACGACCTTCAGGAGTAAGTTTAGCCGGTTAAGCGGGTTTGAGTTAGTGATTCAGGTCGTAGAGAACTACTTTAGTCGGATTCACCCTCGAAGATATTTCTGGCAAAGAAGGTATCCTTTATTTTAGCAGCGTTCTGGCGGTATTACATGAGGAAACAAATAGTGCAGTCAAGTTACGATCCGAAAGACGGCCACGTTGAGAAAGGTGCACCTCACTTATACCGAATGCCCTGTCAAGAGGATAGACAGAATCAGGAAGAGAGTTCACGACCGAGGGTTGTCTAGCGAGCTTGGGGTAAGAGGTAGGATTGTATTGCGAGGTGAAGCTTAGAAAAATACGATTAAAAGTTCCTTTTAACTGCGAGAACGGCGATGGTCTCAAATTGACAAAGCCCCGGGCTGCTTTGCAGCGAGCGGCAGTCTTTGGAGACGGCTCCTCAGGACTATTCATCTCTGGATGCTGGACTCAAGTCAAGTCGGCGGTGGTCTCATATCGGGAGTTGGCGCTGAGTCGGGCCGAAGGCATAGAACCCCCCTGAACGCAGCTTGTTTATATACTCTGTGCTACCTGCTGGGGCGCTTGAAAGGAAGAATTGTATTCTAATGATAAGGAGCGCAGGCCTACGTGCGCTATCAGGAAATTTGCATTGGAATTTGTCCATGACATCGCAAGTCAAGGTGGGACAAGTACATTAATTGCGTTTTCTAATTAATTTGCGCCATGATAACGTCACAAAGTTAGAATATGCATGAAATGTCTGGTATCTGAATGCAATAGTACACAAACAAAAAATAAAAACCTTCCAGAACAAATTTTTTAAATATCTATGGCTTAAAAAGTTATTCTAAACAATTTTAAATATTATCTCATGCAAATGATTTCAAATCCATTGTCAATAAAGGGTTCCATGGAAAAAACGGGTATATCAACTGTTAATTAAGTTTACTGTCAGTTAAGCGTTGTGAAAATCCAACTAACAAGCTAAACGATTTCTAGAATATACCTAAATACTGCTGAAAAGTAGAAATAACTCGTTTAGTGGGTAAAAAATGTTGATTTCGACCATTTTTGTGATAAAATGAGGACTACTTCGATTTTAAAATTGTTTGCGTTTCTAATCGCAATAGGCTACTTGCTTTGCTGTAAAATTATTTTAAAAATGTAGACATAAGCCTTTTAAAGGGTACTATAACTAATCAAAACTTCAAATTAATTAGAAAATAAATAACAAAGATATAGAGGTATGAAGATGAAAAGTGAAACAGACTGTATATGAAATTTGTTTATCTTGTCAATGCAATGGGAAAAAGTTAGAGGTATTAAAAAACGTTTGTATAAAGAATTTGTTCTACATATTCTAATAAGTACTCTTTAGTTATAAGTACATAACTATCAGTGACAGAGCCGCCGAGTGTAGGTGTGCAGGTTGTTCACCGTGCAAGACCGGCCAATCATAGGGGGGAGGGGGGGGGGCATTTTTATTAATTATACTTTTATGGCGTCAGGTAACATGTTCACTGTTGTTTATTTTTTAAGATTAATGCTGTATGCTAAGTGGTACTTTTGAGTGCCGATATAATGAAAAGTGATTAGGTGATCACAGTGCAGTATTTTACTTGAAAATGCAACTGTAAAACCGTTGTCAAATATAACATGGGAAAGCAGTACAGAAGCGAGAAAGCCCTTTAAAATTAAAATGCGTGAAATTTAACGAGCTCCCTTGGAATATCTAAATACATAACTAAAGATATGAAATCAAGAAGCAATATAATAATTTTCTATTAAAAATGACGTGCTTAAAATTTCTTCGCTCTATTATTATATGGTATGATATTTTAACTAAAATTAATGTCTTCCGTAAAATGATGCTAAACCCTTCATTTAATATACAAACAGGTAATAAACGTGTTGAACAAATTACAAAAGATTATATGAAAGATAAAAAATTTTGAAAGTGGGGTTAATACTGCACAGAGGATGGCAGCTATTTGGATGTAGAACCAGTTTTCTATATATTTGAGAAAAATAAATGAATGTTTAATTATGAAGCAAATGATGAACCTCTAACTGTGCGAAGAATAAGTTTAAATTACACTTATTTGTGCGACGTTGAGCAGTGATCTAATGAATGATTTAGGTTGTTAAAAAAGAATAACGAAATATTTAAAATAATCCTTAATCACACCGAACTGAAACAATAGAATGAAGAAGATATCTTAAAACAAAGATTTACTTGAAATTAAGCAAGAATAAAAATTCAAATGATTGTCAATGATGGGCAATGTCTTTTTCTTTAAAACTTTACAATGCTTAAAAAAAGATATATCCTCACGATTTGTGAATTTTATATATGAAAGCAATTTACATAATAGTATCCGAGTATTTCAGTTGTTTTAAGAATGTATTTAATAGTATCAGTGGGGTTGAATGCAAAACCACCGATGTTGATCGCCACCGATATGGATTTTCTTTCGACTCCTGACAACTGTATTGAACACTACCGCATAAAATACTATCGAGCGGCTGTACTTCCAATTTTGTATTATTTTAATATTTGTCAAGATGTGAACTACTACCGTGTGAGTTTGAATCCGATTTAAAATAACAACAGAGTGGACTACCACCGACAACAACACGGATTTACTACCGACTGAAGCAAATGTATAAAATTGGTCACCGAACCTAAACACTACCGTAAGGAGAACTACCGATTCGCTTGTATTGCAGCACAGCAAGTTGCCTAAGCGATGGGCGTTCATTACACGGCTCCTGATTACGCTGCGACGCGGCGCCCGCATTCTGAACATTCGAAGTTTCCCACGTAACAAGTGCGTCTTCAGCTGTTGATTTTCAGGCGCAACTAAAGACTAATAGGCCGGCTTCTCACGAGGCGTTTTTGCAGCGCTGCAAAGTGGCGCCGTGAAGTGGCAGGGTACGCGATTGTGTGGCGCGTTATTGCGGCGCTACTGTGTAGCAGGCAGAACTGCTAAGTCGCTCAGCAGCGCTACCGCCGGCGTTGCCAGGTGAAACCAAAATAGGTAGTTTGTCACTTGCAGTGCATCGAGATGGACGCAGTGTCGATTTTGGAAACTTCCCTATCCATTTTCACAAGCACATACAATACAACGGAATTTAACGGTAACCCGCAACAAACTAAAAAGTCAGTGTTGCCGTTGGTGTGACGTAAAATTATGGCATGATGTTGCCAAAATTATGTATCAATCGGCAGCACTGGCTTAGTTCTGCGGCTGCGCTTCCGAGAATCACTGCCCGCCGCTAGTAGCGCTGCGAGTCGCGCCGTGTGAAGGGGTCTCGCGACTAGCAGCGCGCGCTTCTGGTAGCGGAAGTCTGCTACGAGTGGCTCAAACGCGCCACCGCGCGTTCGTTGAACGCTCCGTGTGAAGGCGTCTATTTAAAACAATGTTTCCCTACCAGCGGCGCCACTCTGCAGCGCTGCAAAAACGCCTCGTGAGAAGGGACCCTAAAGTGCACCTAATCGGAATACCTGTACTATTTCTTCATTGACTATAGATGCCAAATTTCGCGACAACAGGAGCGGCGCAGGGGGTATTTAAAACCCCACAAAACGTGCAACTAAATAAGTAAATAAAATATTTATTTAAATACATTTTATATAGATAAAATTTACAAAGTCACTCACAACATAGCCATTGTTAAAGCAACAAGGACGTTAAGCAAAATGCCTATATGTGAGAATCAATTTCTGTACCAAAAAATCTTATGAAATGGATATAGTAGATGCAGTTCTAGCTACACTCATATGACAGTTAAGGCTTCGTTTTAGACAAATTACAAATGCAATTTCTGTATTTTGAGTTTCCTCTCTCTAAACTGTTACGGAATGAAAATAAACCTAAGAAAGTATTGACGAAGATTATCTTAGCGTAACCTGCCTAATTGCGCCCCGGATACTGACAGGAGTAATTTATAAAGTCACAACGAATTTGAATGCTTCATAATAATGAAGTAAGTTCTGCCATTATGTATTTATGTTTTGTAGACGTTTTACTTTTAATTTTGAATATAATAATCTAGAAAGTAGATAAATATAAATAAAGAAGTAGGTATTCATTTAATTCGCTACTAAAGAATGACGAATGATTATGAATATTGGTGCAAAGTTTTAAACTATTCTTATTTTAACGTCAATGAAATAGTTATTTATGCAAAAACAGTTTAGGCTCATAATGCATACACTACACAGTTAAAGCTCCGTAATACACACTTAATTGCGTATTTCCGAAGTATAATTTTTTATCACGAATGTCGGGCAAATCACCGCACGAGTGATAAAAAAAACTTCAACGCCGAAATGTACAGTCGTGTGCAAATAAATCTGGGACAATGGTTTTTTCATATGTAGGTTAAGTTGAGAATTGAAGAATATCTCTATGGATTTCCTGCTACCAGAAAGAGTTACATATTTCACTTACCTGTCAAAGTTTAACGTAACTCTTTCTGATAGCAGGAATTCCATAGAGTTATTATACAATTCTTAAATAAATTTACATATGAAAAAAACATTGTCTTAGATTTATTTGAACACGACTGTACTATTGCTACAAAAAAAAACTGAGACAAGTTCTAAATCTAGAAACCATGAATTATTATTATTTTAGTTGATGAAATGACTTCAAATGTAATGTCAATAATTCAAACCTGTCATACATACGTCATATCAAAATTTAATATCCAAGACTACGATACAAAACAATTACAAAACTAGATAAATGTGCAATTTGAGGAATAGCTATACCGTTTTCTAGCCAAGATATAATCCCAGCTTTTGACTCTAAACTTATTCTAGGTGTTATTGACAGTTACGTTTTCAAATAATTTCAAATTTATTGACACATCAGTTGGCAGTTAAAAGTTCAGATTCACACAGCTGAAAAACCTTGTCCTAGTTTTTTTTGTAGCAATAGTACATTCGATTCTCTGAAATCGCGAAATTATATACAATTGTCAGCATTATTAATATCATAAATACTTTATGCGAAATCGTTGTATAAAGTAATAAAAAAATTTCGCCTTACTTCACTAACCATTTTTCCATATTTCACCAAAGATTTCAGATAAAAATATTTAAAAGAATAGAAAGTTTTGTTGAATTTCTCATTTCGAAGTAACCCATATAGATGCAAAAACTGTTACATTTTGTTTGACTGACGTTGTTTTAACTAATTATGAAGTTTTACGCACCAGTGGACAGTAAACTGCGTAAAGTTTGGTTGCTGAAAAAAAATCCTTTCCAATCTAAAAACCACGATTTTAAATTTATACACTGGGCTGAAACACGGGCAGTATGGCTTAATTGTTTTAAGAAACAATTAAATATTTAAATATCTTGGTATAAAATAGACTGTTACCTAAGATGGAATGTTCATATTTACAACTTAATTAAAAAGTTAAGAAGTATGCTGTACAGATTTAAAAAACTAAAACAAATATTAATGCAAAAACACGGTAGACCATGCACTGGTGGACTCTGTGCTACAATATGGTATTATAGCATGGGGCGCTGCACGTAATACTTCTGTTAAGCCACTGGTCATACAAAAAATATTTTTAAAAATAATGTACAACAAGGAATATACATATCCATCTGAGCCACTCTATACAGAAACAAATATTGTGGATATCAGACTTCTCTTTGCAAAAACTACTATAATACACCAGTATAAAAATAAACATAAACTAGAGAACACTAACCATATATACCACACGAAAAACAAAACAAAAAACTATTTAAAAATTAACAGAATGAAGAAAAAAGTAGGACACAGATCAATAGAATTTCTGGGTCCTAAATTGCTTAACGCATTACCAAGATAATTACTAAAAATCACCAAACTTGCAGTATTTAGTGTAAATTAAAAAACTGGTTATAAACAATTTTATATCTTGTTCACACATCTTTATGGAAGGTCTGGATCTGATCGTGCAATATAAGGTGCAAAATTATTATAAAGTACCGGGTGGCCATAAATATCTGAGATCCCGGTAGCCATGGAATTAGCTACTTATAAATGTTGGTTAGCATTATATTTCAATTACGATAAGTATTTGTACCTATGTAATGTAATAAAATGCAATAAGAGGAGGGGAATCTGCAACGGATTCTGCAGTTTGGCTTATGACTCAATTATAAAAATGTCCTGTTCTAACTCCATTACTTATTAGTAGAAAGGGGACCGCTGCCCCCCACTCCTTTTAATTGATTCGCGGATTCGCGGTTTAATTCGCGGATTTATTCGCGGATTTCGCGGTTTTGATTCGCGGATTGACCCAATTAATTTCGCGGTTTGATCTAATTAATCGCATATGAAGTTTGATATGTAATTTACATATGTGCTACTGATTAAATTACGCATTAGCTTCCGATTAAATTACGCGCGGCCAGTTTTACTGGAATTACACGTCGGCCATCTTGGTTTTCTGGGGCGAATATTTGAATTTAAATTTTTTCAGATTTTTTTTCTAAGTTCAATTTTTTGATTTTAAACTTCCGGGGTGTCGGCCATCTTGGTTTTCTGCGCGCGCACTTCTCACGGCTGTCGTTTTTAATTTTGAATTTTCGCGGAAATATTTGAATTTCAAACTGATAGATCTTCCTGCACCCCTCATCGAAGCTGCTCTCTCTCTCTCATGCACGGCGTCCATTTTAATTTTGCGCGAATATTTAAATTTTAAATTTTTCAGATTTTTTTTCCAAGTTTTAGTTTTTGAATTTAAACTTCCGGGGTGTCGTCCGTCTTGGTTTTCTCACATTTATTTTAATTTAAAAAAAGCTATTTGCGTCGGACCCCAGCGGATCTGAACCAGCAACGCAGTATTACGAGTCTGAAGTCTTAACTAACTGAGCTGCCGAGGCGCTCGAGGTTAAAGGAATTACACATAGTCACTTGCGTGTCCAGCTTTTAAACAAACTATTTTTTGAGAAATATGATTTATAAGAACGGGAATGTATAGCTTATTGTGTTTAAAGGTAGATACAATTTTTAAAAAATTAGATTTGTAACAGCTTTTGCTAGAAATAATTCGGCCATTTTTATAATTTGCAATATTCTCATATAGGTAAGAAAGGAGGGTTGCGTTGCTCTCCACGACCGTGTTTCGGCTACTTTTCAAGATCGCCCATGTAGGCTTGCAAAGCTATATGAATAGAAATAATTACTTTATTTTTATAATTTGCCCCAACAGAACGTTTGCTATCTAGTTTATGCGCAAATTTCATAATAATATCAATTTTTACTAGAGCAAATACATTTTGCTGTTTTCATATTTGAAATGCTAGAATATGATTAATTTTATGCTGCTATGCGTAATTACAAAAGACATTATAGCCCCGAGGAGGCTTTCTATTTTGTCATCCTCAAATGGCCTAACAGGTCGTTGCCTGTCGGCCACAAATATATATATCGGCAATAAGATAACATGAACAAGAAGATACACGTATTGCTTGAGTAAGAAAGAGATAAACATAGTAGCAAATATTCGTTGTAACACCGATATTGACATGTTCGGTTTTATTTTATAAGTAAACGTCTGAAATTGTGTCATTATATCGATAAAAACTGCATTTTAGTTTAAAAAATTCCAGTATAAATGCAAACGGACGAAAATAAAAACGCAATTGACCACAAATTAACATAAATTTGAATAAAACAGAGAATTTCGTTGAAAAATGTTCTGTTTTAGTTTTAAAAATTACAGTATAAATGCAAACGGACGAAAATAAAAACGCAATTGACCACAAAGTAACATAATTTTGAATAAAAACACACAATTTCGTTAAAAAAATGTTCTGTTTCACTTAAAATCTTACAAAACTGACATCATGTCACTTGAAATTATACAAAAACGACATTTTTATCCAATAAGCGATAAAAAATACGACATCCCACATTATTTCACTTAAAAATTATCACATTTCGTCTTACAAAACGCTTTATAATAAAGAAAATGATGTAAAAACAGTTTTAAGAATTATTTCTAAGCATAATTTTGCAAATGTTTTACACTTTTTTCTCTAACTTGTTGCAGTTTTAGCAAGATTTGAATAAAAAACAGCAATTTCTGCAGCAGTTTTAGTAATATTTGAATAAAAACACACAATTTTGCTGAAAAATGTGCTGGTCCACATCATCTCACATACATTTTTACAAAAACTGACATCATGTCACTTGAAATTATACAAAAAACGACATTTTTTACTCAACATACGACGAAAATTGAACAAAAATCACTCAATTACACAGCATCTCACATAAATTTTTACAAAATCGCCATCATATTACATAAACTATGCATAATTTTTAATTGTTTTACACTTTTTTATAAAATCCACCGCTCAAAATTAAAAGAAATCGCAATTTCATTGAAAAAATCTACTACCACAATCATTTCGATAAACAAAATTCAAAAAATCTTATACTTTTGATGGAAATATATGTATGTCGACCACAAATTAACATAATTTTTGAATAGAAACGCGCAAGTCGTTGAAAAAAATGTTCTGACACCATCAAAACACGCAATTTCATTGAAAAATCTTCTACCACAAGCATCTCGACAAGCAAAATTTCAGTTACGTAGGCTCATTGTTCATTTTTATTACGAAAATTAACTCAAAATTGAACAAAAATCACACAATTACACAACATCTCACATAAATGTTTACAAAAATCGAAATCATGTTACATAAATTATACAAAAAATGACATTTTAATTCTGCACACGATAAAAATTTTATAAAAATCAACCAATTACACATCATATCACATAAATTTTTACAAAAACTGACATCATGTCACTTGAAATTAGGGTTTCCAGTCCCGGGATCCAGTCCCGGGACAGTCCCGGGATTCTACCACAAAAACCGAGTCCCGGGACCACAGCCAGAACAGGCGAAGTCCCGGGACCATGTCAACATGCATGCGTATACTCGATATCAAAGAATTAGGACGGATATTCACCGGCGTCCGGTGTACTACTCATGCCTCTTGCACATTTTGCATTATTTGCGTTTTGCGTAGGCAGGAGAGGTATTATTTTCGGTAGCTTAGAATTAAACCTGTGTGTTGTTACAGCCACATTTGCATATATTCTTCGATTTATGTATTTGTCTGTTTTTTTTTGGTGGATTTAGATATGTGCGAAGAAGCTGAATAATTTATATTTTTGAGTTTTAAGTGTGTTCGTTATTTGTCTGCTAAAGCGTTACAATTAGAATGAATTCCAATTCGCAACCTACCTTCCTGCTACACTAAAAAAACGATTTGAAGTCAATATGGCAACAATTTTATATATTGAAGATAAAACAATTGGCGAAATGTAAAGTTGGTTCCTACAAAATTATCATAATCAGAGGCAGCTTGACGAAAGGATTACACAAACACTTTGCAGTTCAAACAAAAGCAAAAGATGAACAGCAACAGACATTTTTAGTACCAGAAGAAAGCAATGAAGTTGTAGACTAGCACCAATGCAAAGTATCAGCAGAGAAATACTGTATTTAACTTACAACACTAGTTTTTCTTTGGATATTTCCCTTTCGGGACCATTTTCGAGATTTTCGGGACTAGTCCCGGGACTTGAAATTTAGCTCGTAAGTCCCGAAAACACTTTTGGTCCCGGGACTTGGAAACCCTACTTGAAATTATACAAAATATATGTATGTTAACCACAAATTAACATAAATTTGAATAAAAACAAATAATTTCGTTGAAAAAATGTTCTGGCCTCATCATTTCACTTAAAATTTTACAAAAACTGACATCAGGTCACTTGAAATTATACAAAATATATGTATGTTGATCACAAATTAACATAAATTTGAATAAAACACACAATTTCGTTGAAAAATTTGCAAATGTTTTACACTTTTTATAAAATGTATCGCACAAAATTAAAAGAAATCACAATTTTTAAATTATATCACGCCATTATGAAATCGTAGATTGATTTTTTTTGAAATTTTACACTTTGTAACTGTAAAATAACTATAAATACTAATATTTTAGCTTTAGATTTTGTAATTATTGCAGATTCGTGAAAAACAAAAGCAGAGTAGAGTTAAAAAAACACAAACACTTTGTAATAAACAAATATATTGTTCTTATTTCGTATAATACTTAAGAATATAAAAATAAATGTACAGCTGAATGTCTTATTTTCTAAAAATTCGCTAGCAATTTACAAAACTGTAGTTTGAGGTGCACAACATTTCAAATTAAAAAGGCTGCAAGTAATAAAATCAGAATTTCATTGTGTCATTTTAAAGTTTAAGATGCTCCCAATCTAAAATTCCCTTCGTTTTTGATGTTGATGACATCTGCCTTAGAGGCATTTTTCTAACGGCCCTTTTTTGGAGGCGTTTCCTTATCGGCGTTCTTCTGACTGAACTTTTTTGATGTGGACTTGGATGAGTAGCTGGTGTTTTTAATTTATATTCTAAATGGGGCTCGCAGTTATCAGTTTCCATTTCGGTTTTTCCTGTAGTATCAGTCGGGGTTGGCACTTTTTGTTGCTTAGGTTTAGGCAGCAGCACATGAGCAACGTTAAGGTCTTTGATGTAATCAGCAAACTGTAGGCGTCCGGGTGGATCAATAGTTTTTCGAGGCCTCAGAGTGTCGTGAACTAAATCGGCTATGTTAGACGTCGGTAAAATTTCACCCTTTATAGTAACGGTACCCTTGTGATCCCAGCTCACATCGTTTGAGGTACTCAAAATGCGTAGGAAAACTTCAGCTTTTTTCTTAAAAGTTTTGGGAAGTGTAGATAAAATAACGGCATTTGATAGGCTGTTACTGGTTGATTCAATAGGTATTTTGATTGGCTGCCGTGCCTGGTTTGTGAAATGAAGGAATCTCTGTAAGACTTGATTGTACTGCCCCCATTTATCGTGATCAGTTAATTTGGACTTTAAAACTTTTTGCATTTCGTCATCAAGCTGTGATAATATATTTTTCTCCCTATTCTCGCTAGACTTAAGACGTTGGACAAATTCCGGCGATACAATCAACATCTTCCGCTCTTGGTCCATTTTAGTCGAAAAGGAGCTCAGTCGTTTGTTCCGGTAGAGCCGTCGTGAATAAACTAACTTAAAATCAAGACTTTCATAATAAATATATAAAAAAATATGGCAGGTACGGGAATCGAACCCGTATTCTCTCTCGAGATCAGAGCTTAAATCGGACGCCTTAACCATTCGGCCAACCTGCCTCCCCTGTATAAATGAGAACTCTCTGCATAATTAAGAAAACATCTAGTTTAAAACCCTTCTATTTGCAATTTCAAACAATATTTCATATAAATTAAGCCATGTACAAATTTCTAAATAGGGTTTGATATATATTTTATCGAAAGACTTGCTCCTAAGCTGCCGTTTTATTACTATTTGTCGTAATTCGTCATCGATGAATTTACAAGAAGCAGCCTGTCTGATGTGTGACGCACAAAATGTATCCATACCTTTTTATTTTAAAATTTTATAAAACCAGAGGCCCGACTGATGCCGCACTAACTCGTTTTAAACCATTGTACTCTGTTACCTGGTGCGGCAGCATCCTGGGCCTCAGGTTTTACAAATTTTAAGATGAAAAGGGATGGAGTCATTGCGTGCGTCACACATCAGACAGGCTGGTCCTTGTAAATTCATGGATGACGAATTACGACAAATAGTAATAAAACGACAGCTTAAGATCAAGTCTTTCGATAAAATATATATCAAACCCTATTTAGAAATTTGTACATGGCTTAATTTATATGAAATATTGTTTGAAATTGCAAATAGAAGGGTTTTAAACTAGATGTTTTCTTAATTATGCAGAGAGTTCTCATTTATACAGGGGAGGCAGGTTGGCCGAATGGTTAAGGCGTCCGATTTAAGCTCTGATCTCGAGAGAGAATACGGGTTCGATTCCCGTACCTGCCATATTTTTTTATATATTTATTATGAAAGTCTTGATTTTAAGTTAGTTTATTCACGACGGCTCTACCGGAACAAACGACTGAGCTCCTTTTCGACTAAAATGGACCAAGAGCGGAAGATGTTGATTGTATCGCCGGAATTTGTCCAACGTCTTAAGTCTAGCGAGAATAGGGAGAAAAATATATTATCACAGCTTGATGACGAAATGCAAAAAGTTTTAAAGTCCAAATTAACTGATCACGATAAATGGGGGCAGTACAATCAAGTCTTACAGAGATTCCTTCATTTCACAAACCAGGCACGGCAGCCAATCAAAATACCTATTGAATCAACCAGTAACAGCCTATCAAATGCCGTTATTTTATCTACACTTCCCAAAACTTTTAAGAAAAAAGCTGAAGTTTTCCTACGCATTTTGAGTACCTCAAACGATGTGAGCTGGGATCACAAGGGTACCGTTACTATAAAGGGTGAAATTTTACCGACGTCTAACATAGTCGATTTAGTTCACGACACTCTGAGGCCTCGAAAAACTATTGATCCACCCGGACGCCTACAGTTTGCTGATTACATCAAAGACCTTAACGTTGCTCATGTGCTGCTGCCTAAACCTAAGCAACAAAAAGTGCCAACCCCGACTGATACTACAGGAAAAACCGAAATGGAAACTGATAACTGCGAGCCCCATTTAGAATATAAATTAAAAACACCAGCTACTCATCCAAGTCCACATCAAAAAAGTTCAGTCAGAAGAACGCCGATAAGGAAACGCCTCCAAAAAAGGGCCGTTAGAAAAATGCCTCTAAGGCAGATGTCATCAACATCAAAAACGAAGGGAATTTTAGATTGGGAGCATCTTAAACTTTAAAATGACACAATGAAATTCTGATTTTATTACTTGCAGCCTTTTTAATTTGAAATGTTGTGCACCTCAAACTACAGTTTTGTAAATTGCTAGCGAATTTTTAGAAAATAAGACATTCAGCTGTACATTTATTTTTATATTATTAAGTATTATACGAAATAAGAACAATATATTTATTTATTACAAAGTGTTTGTGTTTTTTTAACTCTACTCTGCTTTTGTTTTTCACGAATCTGCAATAATTACAAAATCTAAAGCTAAAATATTAGTATTTAAAGTTATTTTACAGTTACAAAGTGTAAAATTTCAAAAAAATCAATCTACGATTTCATAATGGCGTGATAGAATTTAAAAATTGTGATTTATTTTAATTTTGTGCGATACATTTTATAAAAAGTGTAAAACATTTGCAAATTTTTCAACGAAGTTACGTGTTTTTATTCAAATTTATGTTAATTTGTGGTCAACATACATATATTTTGTATAATTTCAAGTGACATGATGTCAGCTTTTGTAAAAATTTATGTGATATGATGTGTAATTGGTTGATTTTTATAAAATTTTCATCGTGTGTTGAATTAAAATGTCATTTTTAGTATAATTTATGTGACATGATTTCGATTTTTGCAAAAATTTATGTGAGATGTGTAATTGTGTGATTTTTGTTCAATTTTGAGTTATTTTTCGTAATAAAAATGAACAATGAGCCTACGTAACTGAAATTTTGCTTGTCGAGATGCTTGTGGTAGAAGATTTTTCAATGAAATTGCGTGTTTTGATGGTGTCAGAACATTTTTTTTAACGAATTGCAGGTTTTTATTCAAAAATTATGTTAATTTGTGGTCGACATACATGTATTTCCATCAAAAGTATAAGATTTTTTGAATTTTGTTTATCGAAATGATTGTGGTAGTAGATTTTTTCAATGAAATTGCGATTTCTTTTAATTTTGAGCGGTGCATTTTATAAAAAAGTGTAAAACAATTGCAAAATTATGCATAGTTTATGTAATATGATGGCGATTTTGTAAAAATTTATGTGAGATGCTGTGTAATTGAGTGATTTTTGTTCAATTTTCGTCGTATGTTGAGTAAAAAATGTCGTTTTTTGTATAATTTCAAGTGACATGATGTCAGTTTTTGTAAAAATTTATGTGAGATAATGTGGACCAGCACATTTTTCAGCAAAATTGTGTGTTTTTACTCAAATCTTACTAAAACTGCTGCAGAAATTGCTGTTTTTTATTCAAATCTTGCTAAAACTGCAACAAGTTAGAGAAAAAAGTGTAAAACATTTGCAAAATTATGCTTAGAAATAACTCTTAAAACTGTTTTTACATCATTTTCTTTATTATAAAGCGTTTTGTAAGACGAAATGTGATAATTTTTAAGTGAAATAATGTGGGATGGCGTATTTTTTATCGCTTATTGGATAAAAATGTCGTTTTTTTGTATAATTTCAAGTGACATGATGTCAGTTTTGTAAGATTTTAAGTGAAATAGAACATTTTTTCAACGAAATTGTGGGTTTTTATTCAAAATTATGTTACTTTGTGGTCAATTGCGTTTCTATTTTCGTCCGTTTGCATTTATACTGTAATTTTTAAAACTAAAACAGAACATTTTTCAACGAAATTCTCTGTTTTATTCAAATTTATGTTAATTTGTGGTCAATTGCGTTTTTATTTTCGTCCGTTTGCATTTATACTGGAATTTTTTAAACTAAAATTCAATTTTTATCGATATAATGACACAATTTCAGACGTTTACTTATAAAATAAAACCGAACATGTCAATATCGGTGTTACAACGAATATTTGCTACTATGTTTATCTCTTTCTTACTCAAGCAATACGTGTATCTTCTTGTTCATGTTATCTTATTGCCGATATATATAATTGTGGCCGACAGGCAACGACCTGTTAAGCCATTTGAAGATGACAAAATAGAAAGCCTCCTCGGGGCTATAATGTCTTTTGTAATTACGCATAGCAGCATAAAATTAATCATATTCTAGCATTTCAAATATGAAAACAGCAAAATGTATTTGCTCTAGTAAAAATTGATATTATTATGAAATTTGCGCATAAACTAGATAGCAAACGTTCTGTTGGGGCAAATTATAAAAATAAAGTAATTATTTCTATTCATATAGCTCTGCAAGCCTACATGGGCGATCTTGAAAAGTAGCCGAAACACGGTCGTTGAGAGCAACGCAACCCTCCTTTCTTACCTATATGAGAATATTGCAAATTATAAAAATATCCGAATTATTTCTAGCAAAAGCTGTTACAAATCTAATTTTTTAAAAATTGTATCTACCTTTAAACACAATAAGCTATACATTCCCGTTCTTATAAATCATATTTCTCAAAAAATAGTTTGTTTAAAAGCTGGGCTCGTGACACGCAAGTGACTATGTGTAATTCCTTTAACCTCGAGCGCCTCGGCAGCTCAGTTAGTTAAGACTTCAGACTCGTAATACTGCCGTTGCTGGTTCAGATCCCGCTGGGGTCCGACGCAAATAGCTTTTTTTAAATTAAAATAAATGTGAGAAAACCAAGACGGACGACACCCGGGAAGTTTAAATTCAAAAACTGAGACTTGGAAAAAAAATCTGAAAAATTTAAAATTTAAATATTCGCGCGAAATTAAAATGGACGCAGTGCATGAGAGAGAGAGAGCAGCTTCGATGAGGGGTGCAGGAAGATCTATCAGTTTGAAATTCAAATATTTCCGCGAAATTCAAAATTAAAAACGACAGCCGTGAGAAGTGCGCGCGCAGAAAACCAAGATGGCCGACACCCCGGGAAGTTTAAAATCAAAAAATCTGAAAAAATTTAAATTCAAATATTCGCGCCAGAAAACCAAGATGGCCGACGTGTAATTCCAGTAAAAATGACCTCGCGTAATTTAATCGGAAGCTAATGCGTAATTTAATCAGTAGCACATATGTAAATTACATATCAAACTTCATATGTGATTAATTAGATCAAACCGCGAAATTAATTGGGTCAATCCGCGAATCAAATCCGCGAAATCCGCGAATAAATCCTCGAATCCGCGAATCAATTAAAAGGAGTGGGGGGCAGCGGTCCCCTTTCTACTCTTATTGCAATCTGTAATAATTTTTGACAGATAGTAATTTTAGTTGTGATGACACTAATGACATTTAGTTTAGTTGAATTTTATCACTTTAATAAAGCTGGACCAAAATAAAGCAAAACATAAGAAACGCCGCACTAGAAGCAGTAGGAGAAAGAAAAATCAATATTAACAAACAAATAAGAAACAATAAAAAACCCTGGTTTTGCGAAGAAGTCAAACAGCTAGCTAAGCAAAAACGATCGGCGTACATGCAATATAAATCACAAAAGACGCCAGAAGCGTACGAAGAATATAAACATACACGAAATGAAGTGAACTCAGAAATACGCAGAATAAAGTTGGACTACTGGGAACAGTTCTCTAAAAATATGGAATATGATTTCTATGGTCTCCAAAAACAGGTTTGGCGGACAATCAGATCTCAAAGAACGGAAATGAAGAAAACAATAGAAACTGAGACTATCAAGAAAGGGAAATGGGTAGAATACTTTACGCATCTTTTTGAGGCAGAAAACGAAGAAATCGAGCAGAACATTGAGGTAATAATTAATGATACACCTGTGGAAATAAACGAACAAGACGTAGCAGAAGGAATTAAAATATTAAAAAATAGAAAATCCTGTGGAGAAGATGGAATTCCAAACGAGCTCCTAAAGTATGGAGGGCAAATGTTAACCAAAGAGATCACAAAACTTCTGCAAAAAATATTAAATGAACGAAACATTCCCAGTGAATGGAGAAATAGTATATTGATCCCACTATTTAAAAAGGGGGACAAGAAAATACCTGAAAATTACAGGGGCATTAATTTACTCAACACAGTATTAAAACTCACTACCAAAATCATAACAGGAAAAATTAGTGAGTTAACAACACTCTCCGATGAGGAACAAGGCTTTAGAAGTGGGCGGTCATGCACAGACGCAGTCTTTATAGTAAGACAAGTTATCGAAAAATCTTTGGAATTTAACAAACCAGCTTATATGTGCTTTATCGACCTTCAAAAAGCTTTTGACAGAATCCGGTTAAATGATGTACTCGACTTATTAATACAACGACAAATACCCTATGCTCTCATTCAAACGATTAAAAACATTTACACTAATACCACTGTAAAACTCCGGGTGAATAACGAAATTACGGATTGTATCTCAGTAGGCAAGGGCGTTCGACAAGGTGACTCCCTCAGTCCGCTCTTATTCAATCTAATAATGGACGAAATAATACAAAGCGTGAAACCCCCTAGAGGCTATAGAATGGGTACCGAGAAAGTGAACATCTTGTGTTTTGCGGACGACGCTGTATTAATATCGGAAAACGAGAACGACTTACAAAGGTCATTAATGAAATTCAAATCCACCTGTGAGAAATATAATATGAAAATCTCCTCCGAAAAAACAAAAGCAATGGTAGCATCAAAAGAACCTATACGATGTAAACTAGTAATAGAAGACAAGCCTATAGAACAAGTAATGAAAATAAACTATCTAGGAACACAAGTATACAGCTACGAAAACGTCCAAGGTGAAGTACGAGAACAAGTAAATAAAGCAGCAAGAGTCGCGGGATGCTTAAACTACTCCGTCTGGCAAAACAAATTCCTCAGAGTAGATACGAAAGCTAGAATATACAAGGCGGTAGTAAGGCCAATAATAACGTATACGGCGGAAACTAGAACAGAAACGACAAAAACGCAACAACTTATGGAAACTACCGAAATGAAAGTATTACGGAAGATCGCAAACAAAACTCTTTGGGATAGAATACGAAGTACGGAAATAAGACACACCTGCAACGTGACACCGGTTGGGGAATGGGTTGAAGAGAGAAGGAGAGATTGGAACGAACATATAACAAGAATGAGGGAAAATAGACTTGTCAAAATAGCAAGAGATAAATCACCCGCTGGTAGAAGAAGTGTGGGCAGACCCGCTAAAAGATGGCTCGATAGCCTATAAAACGTGGTTTGAGAACAGGCATAAAATGCCTAACATAGAAGAAAGAAGAAGAAGAAGAAGAATAAAGCGGTGTTGATTCCAAAGGTAATGTGATATCAGATATTTATGGCCACCCGGTAGTTGATTATAAATACCTGTAAATTATAGCTATTAACATATCTAGGAATGTTATGAGTATCATAACTGCCGCAGATGTTTTGAATTCCGAGCTCGTAGAGCGAGGATTTTAAAACTTCTAAGGCAGTTATGATTCATAACATCCGTGATTTGTTCAATAGTTTATCGGTTGCTATATGGTTATGGTTGCCATGTAGGGTAATATTCGTTAACCCTACAGATAAGTTATGATCTAGTTACCAGCCTACTTTTGTATATGTAAACAAAGGCTTAATATCCTGAAACCGATAAAATATAATTATAGGATAATAAATAAATTACAGACTGACTAGTACCTAATAATAATTTAAATATTATAAATAGCATTTAGTTAGTCAATAGGTAGAGTGTAAACATACAATACTTTAACACGGCTCAGTTTGCGACGCAAAATGGCGGCAGTCGAAGTCGCTTGGATAAGCAAGCGATTTGATTGGAACAAGGTTTATTATATTTTAACAATATGTACAATGACGGCCCTTAATCTACGAGGCTATATGTAACAAGAAAAGAAAGAGGCAAACTAAAAACTAAATGGAGTAGGGCCCGGGGCGCAGCCGGGGCTGGAATAGTAGACGGGCGGGCTCCCTGCTATCAAGGAGGCGGCGGTTGGGCTCGGCTTGGAGCCGGTCCTAGGCGGTCCTGAAGAGGTGGCAAGGGAGGAAACCAACAGCTAAGTCCTGCAGAGTCGGCGGGCGTCAGCGGCTATGTCCCGAAGATGTGGCCGGCTTCAAGGGCTAGGTCTTAAAGTGGCTGCTGGAAGGTTCTGTAGACGGCTATGTCGAGAAGTGCTTGCTGGAAGGTCTTGTAGACGGCCATGTCCAGAAGTGGCTGCTGATAGGTGCTCTAGACGGCTATGTCCAGAAGAGGCAGTTGTCCACAAACAGCAGAGTCCAGGAAAAGCATTTGTCCGTAAACGGCAGAGTCCAAGAGAGACAGTGGTACACAAAACGGCAGACTCCAGGATGGGCGGTTGAGTGCTGGATCCTGGGTGGCTTCCTTCTGGCTGGAGAGCGGAGGGTTATGACTCGAAGCCGAGAGCTGACAGTGAATTTCTCTGCCAAACGCCTGACTATTTAAAGGCTCTAGTCCTTTGTGTGGTGCTTCCTCAATATTAATTAGTCAAGGAAGAGAGATGGACACAATTTCGGGAGGAAGTTCCGCGATTCATTAAGCGGCGAGATTAATTAGCGGCACTGTATTGCTAAAAAAAGATGATTATTTTGATACCAGGCTCGGGGGTTTTTGGTGCCAAACTACCAGCGGTCGTTGTTAATTTGTACGCCCCCTTGAATTAACATAAAGGTTTCGCGACTTCCGCGCTAGAAAGTCGCGTCTAGTTCAGGATAGAACGTGGACTCATTAAATTCCTCATATCGTGGCGCGTATTTTGATACCAAATAACCAGGAGTGGTGATTACGCTTTCGCTAATTATTCTTATTTAGGTTTTGAATCTCACGAAGTCCAATGGGAGCCGCATGCAAATTTCTAACTTTTGTCAGCGCGGTTATATTTTATGGTGGGTCGCTTTGAGCTGTCGTAGCTTCGAGCAATTTTTGACCGCATGTATCGTGGCTCTGTGCCGTATAAAGCTTATGATATTTTTCCTAATATTCGAAAAAAGATGTACGTAGTCGAGGCGGTTGGCAGGCAGATGTTAGCTGGACTGCGTGTTTCAATCTGCTTTTTTCATATCAACTTTCCCACACAAGCAATTTGCTTCAGGGAACATCTAACACATATATTTACTGTCATGTATGTATGTATACTAACTGGATGCTCAATAAACCATTATTCTTATTACTAATATAGTCTCGCAATTTGTCGACACTTCCTCGTAGTTGTCTGATTGCTATATGTACCTAAAAAATGCCAGATGTATATTTGTATTACATTGAGAATATAATTCGTCAAATTTTGAGCCAATCATCATCTCTTAAATTTAAGACATTGGCCATTAAGACCTTCTACCATACTAACAAATAAGCGACTCGCGATTTTCGATTTGGTACGAGCTAACTTGGTTTTGTTTCACGTGTCAAATGAACTAATTTAAAAATGTCAGCTAATTTTTCGAGGTTAGGTAGTGCGTTTTCAGGATAACAATCTACAAAACGTGTATCTCGGACAAGCACTGATCATTAGCATTGAATTCAGGTAATAAAATAGTATTATGCTCCCTTTTCTATATATTTTAAATCATTACATTCTCTTCCAAAATATAATTCATGGTATGCCTAATAATCTATAATTTTTTAAGAATATCATTTCGTTATAATCCAAATGCATGAAAATACACCTCGTCCTTCGGACTTTGGAATTATAACTCATAATATTCATCAAAAAATTATCGATAATAGGCATACTATTTATTATATTGCCCCTGAAAATTTAAAACCCGACAAACGGCTTAGTAGTACACACTGGCGGATCCAAGGGGGTGTCAAAGGGGTCAGTTGACACCCCCTTGGGCCTCTTAAAAATTGCAATCGGATAAAAAGTTGACTGCTTTGCTTCAATTATAAACAAAACGCACCCTTATAGCATCCGCTCGTAATTTAAATTTGAATTTGCCGAATGCTTTTTCAACATTCTTCATTTCTTTTTAAATCCAAATACGTGCTAATTTGCCTTCACCCCCCCCCCCCCTCAGTGTTGGTGGGGTTTTCGTCGCTCGTCGATGTCGGTTCTGTGACCTGACTAGTGTTTACCAGTCTCCACTAGACAAAACAGTAAACTGCAACTGGTGCATAGCTATCGGGGTATTTTTAAATTTTGCTAATAATATCATGTTTTCATTGTTTGTTTTAAATTGTACAACTAGTTAGCCAAAGTTAAAAATTTCCAAAACCTGCAAAATTTCAACTTTAAGGTTAAGCACTCGTATGTAAAGCAATGCTTATTTTATAACATTTCGCGTGAAAGCGAAAACGTACATACTTGATTTTCAAGTAATTGACATTTATACAGAGATCACAAGCATTACACAAAATAAGGCATTTCCTAACTGGTTTTATAAATTGTTATTGCGAATGTATTCTCTTTGTTTTATTTAATTTTTTAGAATGGCGCAACTTTCTAAAAAACAAAAACATTAGTCGCTTTTATACACAAACTTAAAACTACTGCCCTTCATGTCAATCTGGGCAAGACTGTAGACATTCAAAATCCAGGGAAAGCAGATGATTTGTCAACCAAATCCACAGAAACTGAAACTGCATCCACTTCTATTCCCGCTAATAATGGGGAGATTGAAAGTTGGTCAAACGACATCGGAGCTTATTTTGACAGCACTGATAAACTTCGTGCAGTCTTTCTAATTTAAAGAAAAAAGAATTATTGGAGAACCCTTACGTTCCCCGAGAAATGTGCGTATTTCTTTTCTCGGTAAAAAAAAATGCATGTGAAAGTAATTAATAGTTATTTATACACCGAGTAGTTAAAGTGCCACTTTTTTGCATGCATGAGAAAGTTTAAAGAATGAGCCCAAGACGAATTATTTAAATCTCACAAGTGAAAAAAGAAGCTTTAGATACGAGTTGTGTACATAACTTTTTCGACTACCACATATTTACGGTCTAGGTCCTAGACTCTAGGACATTTAGGCGCAATTCTTTAGGCGCCCATCTTTAGGCACGCACTTTTAGACACAAACGCTTTAGACACGGTCGCTATTAGGCGCGTATAAATTCACATTATTCTTGAAAGATGCTTTATTACTTAGCTGAGATAAGCTATGTAACTAGACCTCTTTCCTAAACAGACGTAGAAACTGGTTATTTGTGTAGATCATTGCAAAATATGATATTTTTTAAAAGTCTATTACTGTTGATTATCTTAGAGGTCTTGCTCACAATTACCAAATGGACCCTTAAATAATAGTAAATGTAAATATTGAGGTTGAGATTTATAAATGTATTGTATTCTTATGTTTCTTTAGTTTTTCAATAAAAAAAAAATTTGTGGGTGATATATTGTCCATGCCATTACCTTTTTCATTCTTCCCAGAGAAGTGTTGAAAACAAATTACTTTAAAATTACGCCAACTGCCGTAAACAGCGTACTCTGAGTGACAAAAAAATTGCCCTCTCAAAAAATTATTAATTTTTTTTCTTTGATTTCTAGAATACGTAAATACTGCTCATATAGTACACTATCTAGAGGATATTATTTTTAACAATTTTATTTACTTAAAGTTTGCAATTTTCATGTCATGTTTGAACACTCTTGTATGCAAAAATTTATTGAAGAAGCATTTTCTAGTTCCAATTGTGCTTTGAATTTTGTGAACATCTCTTTTCACCATGTGACATTCCAAAATTTATGCAGCACGCATTTTTTAAAATAACACTCTGTATATTTCTTTTGTCGAAAATTTATATGTGATATGTAAGCAGTGTTTTAGGCAAATATAAGAGCAATAATTTAATAACAAATTTTTAAAGATCGGACTCTATATTCAAAAGTTGTAAATCTTTAAATATTTACATATTTATTGGGTGGCCAGTTTTTTATCGTTGAGTGTATATGTGACAACCTACTGATACAACGGCACAGCTGCTATTTACGAAAGTTTTAGATAATATCATTCATCATTTAGTAATGTCAAAATATAGTAGTTTTAGTTATTACACGAAAATTTTAACACTTAAATCCATCTTTTACTCGTCGAAATGGTTCCGAGTTAAACAAAAACGCTCACATTTTGCGAGTAGTTCGCATAAATAACTACTTTCTACGTTTGTTACGAAAAAGGTAGTTATGTAACTATTTACAGTTAGACAATACAGTATATGTTTAAACCATGCGGAAACGTGTTTACGTGGCGCCTAACTGCCCCCGCGTCTAAAGTTGCGCGCACCTAATAGCGCCCCCGTCTAAATGCTTCGCGTCTAAAAGCTTGCGTCTAATAATACGCGCCTAAAGGTCCCTTTCCGACATATTTATGCTAAAAGAGATTATAAAAGGTCAACGTCATTTCAAATTGAAAATTCATTAAATAATACTTTCATTGCTTTTAATCATATTTAATAAACGGTTTTGACAGAAGTGTGGAATAAAGTGACAGATGTGTGCAATAATATTTTTATCTACTCCTACTGCACAATGGCCATGAATTATGATTCATAATTCACGGTTTGCAGCCAATCATAAAATTCTATTTTCATTATTCAATAGTTTGCAAATTGCAACCAATCAGAAAATTCTATTTTCATTATTCAATAGGTTGTAGCCAATCACAAAATTCATTCTTATTATGAAATGACTTTTGAAGTTAACAGCTGTCACATATGTCATAATTCTGAAATATGAACACAAGGCTCCTATTGCATAGGAGTAGATAAAATATCGTACTATATTCGCGATTATGGCCATTATTCACTCAGATAACTTGCGCCACGCGCCTTCGGCTTGTGGCGCAAATGTCATCTTCGTGAATAATAGCTGTCATAATCGCTCATATAATAATATACTATTATTGTATGGTATGCAATAACAACATGCTTTTGACATATGGAAAGTGGGTACCTGTCTGTTGGTCACGTTTAAACTGGTGTGAATAAACGAAGTTATCTAGATCCAAAAGATTACTTTCACTTCTTTTAAAAAGTTCTGCTACTAACAAAGGTTGCTCAGAATTACAAAAACCGTCGAAATCCATATTTTATTCAAAATGTTTGTATTGTTAATACGTAATGCACTATATTATTATGTAAATAATTAACAATCCATTATTGTCTTAATAAGATGTATCTTGGAAAACAAAAGGTTTATGAACGTCAATTACGTTTACAAACTGTCAATTAAGTTTATGAAATGTTAATTTAGCATTCTGCAAATTTAAATAATGCCTAGAATACGCCGAACCACTGCTGAACTTGGTTGAAAATAAATAAGATTTACATTTTGACTATTTGTCTAATTCTGAACAACTTTTGTAAATAACTTTTTTTATAAAACTAAGCCTGCTATAATTTTAACATTTTTGCAGTTATTTTTTATCGCAGTAAGTTACTGCTATGCAGTAATAGTATATTATGATAGGTACGAGTTTTACAAGAAGCATTTTGCATCACGCACGGGAGGAGTGCCCTAAAGGAGTAAGTGCGACAAATTGCCTTATAAACGAAGTATCATACAGTATTTTATCAATTATCCACTTTTTTAAACAAAAAAATCAAATTTCAAAATCTAGGGAATTTCGCTGCAGTTGGCAAAATTTGTGCGGTGCAATAAAGGCGGATATTGAGAGTAGTGATGGGCTTATTCGAATGAAAAATAACCGGTTATCCGGTTATTGAAATAACCTATGTAACTCGGGTTTCGTTCCAAGTATTTGAATGAAAAATAACCTCATGCTGATACGTACTACGCTTTGAATATAAAACCTCTATTCAAAGGTACTACGTGCCATATCTCAGAGACCTACTACGCAGTGCTCAAAATTCTGTAAATATAAATACGTCATAACGCATAAACAAAGCAGGTTGTATTGAAAACACCATTTGGTTATCGCGTAACTACCTCCTATCAGAAACATTATCAAATTCTGGGGACCTGAAACCTGAACGCCTGAAAACTGCAAACGCATCAAGCTATAAAACAATTTTTTATTTGCTTACATTTCTAAAGGTTTATAACAAGAGGCGGCGCGGCGCCTTTAACCCGCCCGATTGATAAAGATAAACGTTTTACCACTTTTTATCGCGAATAGCAAGCAGTCCGGCATATTTCTTTCTTTCTACACTTCTTAATAAATACCTCTTAATTTCCAATACATAACACATAATGTACGGTCGGCGCCTTAGAAATCGGGCACTACACACTATTATGATATATTTTGCATGTATTTTTTAAGTGTATAAACTAGGTTTTTACAGTTATTATGGTTTTAATTGTTACGTCAGATTGTTTATTGTTTGTCAATTATGAAATGCCATCTCACATTAATGAAGTAACCGGAGCAAGAATACTCCAAAGACTAGAAGAACATATTACGTGTCCCGATTTCTAAGGCGCCGACCGTACATATTATGTTTTGGTTCCTCTGCTATCTGCAAGTTACGATGTCGATGCAGATGACGGTGAACCGTTGTCGATGCAGATGACGGTAAGCCGATGACGATGCAGATGACGGTGAACCGGCAAACCGGCTGACTTAATCGAAACGAATCGAGAGCCAAAATGTATTCGAATGATTATTCAAATAATCATTCGGTTATTAATATGATTCGAATGCAAATAATCCGGTTATGAAAATTGTCCGGTTATGCCCATCACTAACTGAGAGTTCGATATATACACGGAGCGAAGTACCTATGGTTGCCAACGTTAAAAAAATTAATTGCTCCGTTTTTAGTATTTTTATTATAGCATCACTTTTTGTCTAGTACGATTATCAAATGAGTATCGTAATAGCCTCAGTACGAACGCAAAGTAGATAATAGTTATTTATACAACGAGTAACTAAAGTGCCGCTTTTTTGCAAGCGTGAGAAAGTTTAAAGAATGAGTCGGAGGTGAATTCTTTAAATCTCACAAGTGCAAAAAGAAGCTTTAGATACGAGTTGCATACATAATTTTTCGACTAAGTACCACATATCTATGCTAAAAGAGATTACAAAACGCAAATGTCACTTCAAATTCAAATTTCATTATAAATCATATTAGGTATGCTTTCATTGTTTTAAATTGAAAACTCACCACATTTAATAAACCGTTTTGACAGAAGTGTGCAATAAAGTGACAGATGTGTGCAATAATATTTTTATTGCAAAGTATGCAATAACAGCATGCTTTTGACATTTGGAAAGTGTCAAATAATAGCCTAATGATAGTCCAAAAAATTATTTAAAAACTATGAAAATAATTGCTTTAGCGGGTAGGTAAGTCGACCAAAATTTTAAATTGATCAGAAAATAAATAAGAAGGAAACAGGGGTGTGAAGGTAAGAAGTTAAACACGGTGCATATCAAACAAATTCACAAAGAAAACCACAATATGTTGAGTTATTTTGTGGTTAGTACAAAGTTAAACGAAGCTGTCTTATATAACATATAACGTTCTAATACTTACAGAATTTTAGTAAAATATGCTTACCGACCAAAATACGCCATACACTAATTAAACAAGATCGGATTTCTTTTGAAAGAATTTAAATCTAGGTACGAGTTAAAACATAATACTGACATTTTATTACAGTATAAACAATTTACTGACGAAATATGAAGTCTTTCAGTAGCTAGTGATACCAATTACTTTTTAAAAACATTGTGTTGCTGCCAAATTATTAATATCGAAAGGATTGCAAGTTCTGGGTCTCTCGCGTAACATGTGTTGCAGCAACTACTGTAGGAAACGGTCGGAAGTAAACGCGCGGTAGTGTTCCATATCGGCGATCGTCCATGTTGGTAGTAGTTCCTGTCAGATGTAAATCCGCATCGGCGGTAATCCAAGTCGGTTTGTACACCAAGTCGGTGGTATTTTGGTTAGGTGACATACCATATATTTAAATAAAACACTGGTGGAGCCTGTGGTTTGAATATATCACAAACCCTCACCACACAAATATTTAACAACTGCTAAACACGTATTTCGACAGCCAAGCTGTCATCATCGGTAGCTACGAAAAAACTAACACAGCAAAAAGGCAACGATATACTCGTGACCAAATCACAAATGGAAGTGGGCGATGCCCGCGCATTTTACATTTATTTATACTGTCTGACCCGGAGGGCGTGGCCGAGGGTCAATGAACATGGCCGACGGTCAATATAACTTCAACAAATCATACATGCTGGAGGACGGTATTGGTCCACCATCTTTGTTCAAAAATTTAATATCTCGGTTCTTAAAAATGGCCATGCTTTCAAAAGAATTTAGTTGCTTTGTTGAAGTTAAATCCCTTACAATTTTTAGGTCATCCTCTTTTATACTATGACCCGTTTTGTAAATATGTTGGGCAATACTTGATTCTTCGAATCTGTTGAATCTAAAATGAGCTAAATGCTCTTTAAACCTAGTACCAAAATTACGACGTGTTTGCCCAATATATTTAGAATCACAATAGGAACATTTACATACATACATATAGCTTATATTAGGCCTTATAGGCCCATAGCTTGTTGGACTATTGTCCTCCATTCCTTTCTGTCCTTTGCTTTTTCTGCCCAGTTTCTTACTCCTATCTTCTCCAGGTCTTCCCTTACTGCCTCCAACCATCTTTTTCTAGGTCTTCCTCTCCTTCGTGTGCTTTCTAAGCCTCCACGCAGTACGATTTTTGTGGTTCTTTCTTGTGCTAACCTTTCGATGTGTCCCAGCCATCTCACCCTTTGTGCTTTGATTACCCCTATGATACTCGGTTCTCCATACAGTTGTCTGACCTCCTCGTTGGTTCTCCTTTCCCATGTTTCTCCTACTCTTCTTCCTCCATAGATCCTTCGTAGCATTTTTCTCTCCTATACCTCGAGTCTATTCTGGTCTGCTTTGTTCATCACCCACGTCTCGCACGCACATAGGAACATTTAATTTCGTAAATTCCAGATCTCTATAAAGTCCTCAGTTTGTCTTTTGGATTTCCCAACAAATTTCTAATATTGTTGTTTGAACCATACACAACTTTATGGCCCGATTCTTTCAAAATGTTTGCTAGGCCCTTTGTAGCCGGGTGAAATGGAATTTTGATGTACTTGAATGCTTCACTTCTAAGACTGACGAGAGTTGTGGAATTTCGAATGTACAATTTTGTTTTTTGTTTCCTAATAAAATTATCGATAATTTTAGAAAAGAAACCATTGTACACAGCGATGCTTTTTATGGTCTGAAGTTCAGTGGTATATCGATCTTTGTTTAAAGGAAAAGTTAACAGTTTATACACTAAGAAATTTAAAGCAGCCATTTTGTGTTGAAAACAAAGATTTGAATCCGCTAAAATGAATCTGTTTACATTGGTTTCTTTTCTATAAACATCGAATTCCAACTTATGTTTTTTCTTATTACTAAGGTATCTAAAAATGGCAGTTGTCCTTCGTTTTTCATTTCATATGTGAATTTTATGCTAGGAAATTTGGAATTTAACTGATTCAAACAATTATCAAACCTACATTTAGATAAATCAAAAACAGCAAAAATTTCGTCCACCTACCTAAACCAAATCCTTGGGATATACTCTGTGTTATTCTTAAATTCAGTTTCAAATTTTGACATAAAAATCTTGGCAACGAAAGGGTAAATGTTGTTTCCCATCGCTGTTCCTTCGTGCTGTTCATATAATTTTCCATCTAGTTGAAAGCAATTCTGGGACATGCAATGTGTAGTTAATCTAACTAACTCGTCAATTTTGTTTGAATCCAAATTATTATCCGTAAATAATTCCCGCATATATGTCATAGTTTGTGGGACTGGTACGCTTGGAAACAAAAAACACACGTCAAATGAAACCAGAATATAGTTCCAAATCTTTAATTTTATTTATAAACTCCAACGAGTTTTCAATCGAAAAATTATTTTGAAGTTTTGGCAAGTTCCTAAATTCATTTGTTAACCATTTAGATAGGTGGTAAGTCGGGGAGTTAATATCAGAAACAATAGGTCTCACCGTTTTGCCTGGCTTATGTATCTTAAGTAAACAATACATTTTTGGCATTTCTGGATTAAAAGGAGTCAGCTTATGGGCTGGAGTAATAAGTGTGGAACAGGACTTCATCACATCCTCTGTTTTAACAATCATGCTCCTTAGGGGAGACTTTTTTAATGATTTGTAGGGTCCATTGTTAAGCGAAACGGGTCATAGTATAAAAGAGAATGACCTAATAATAATTATAAAGGCGTTAACTTCAACAAACCAACTAAATTCTTTTGAAAGCTTGGTCATTTTTAAGAACCGAGATAATAAACTTTTGAACAAAGATGGTGGACCAATACCGCCCTCCAGCTTATAATTTGTTGAAGTTTCATCGACCGTCGGCCATGTTCATTGGCCCTCGGCCACAACCTCCCGGTCAGACAGTATAAATAGATGTAAAATGCGCGGGCATCACTCACTTCCATTTGTGATTTGGTCACGAGTATATCGTTGCCTTTAGACTGTGTTATTTTTTTCGTAGCTACCGATGATAACGGCTTGGCTGTCGAAATACTTATTTATCAGTTGTTAAATATTTGTGTGGTGAGGGGTTTTAACGAATTTGTGATACCATATATTTGTTACAAACGTTAAAAATCAGTAGTAAACCATGTCGGTGATAGTTTCAGTCTAAATTCACAACGGTTGCCATCTGTGCTGTAGTAAGCCAAATCGATAGTAGGTCCTGTCGGTAGTCGATTCAAGTCGGATCCTCCAAATCCACATCGGTAGCAATACAATTCGTGGTAGACGCACTCTTCGTATCAGTGTCCAAGGGCGTAGCCAGAAGGAAGAAGGGTACGGCACCTACCTACCCCTATTTTTTTAAAAGCAAATGGACTGAATGTTGCGACTCCCGCCATTGGCTCGAAAGAGTGTCCGTAACAATAGAGTGGTCGTAAATAATAAAAAAATAGTAAATACAATAATTTATTCTGAAAAAGGTATTTTAGTATATTGTAGAGTGAAAACCTAGTTGCTCTCATCAATGCCAGAAGACCGTTTTAGTGAACTATGTATACTGAGTGTACACAGAAAAATTATGCTGAAAAAAGGAAACAGCTAAATATCTGGAAGATAAAATTTTAAAAAGATTTATAACATATTCGCGAAAACTGCTGTTAATTTAACTTATAATTGCTTGCAATTTGTAAAAAACTAAATAAAACAATGATAATAGTTAATTGTGTAGATAAACCGTTGCGCCACTCTAAATGCAATCCTGGCTACGCCCTTGCCAGTGCCAGTCAGAAAAATAGGTTCCTCCAAACTAAATATAATTAAAAATTATTAACCAAAACCCAAGAATATCTATAGAAAACGATCTTATGGATAGCTCAGACCTAAGCGAATTAATTAAGAATTTTGTGGCAATAATAGCACGATGGGTTCAAATGTTGTGACTTTATAAGGTACCTATGCGATATCCTTCATGAGCTCTATTTATAAAGGTGCGTCTTTCTTATGTATATAAAGGGTGGACCATAAAAACCTCCCACATTTCGAAGTAAGGTTTCTCAGCATTGGATACAGCAAGAAATCTCGTTTGTTTCCCTGTTATCCTTGTATGTCTTAGGAACAAAACATTTTTATACAGGGTGTAAAAAAGTTTATTTTTTTAAAACTAGGAAATTAACACTCTTGCAAAAATAACAAACATCAAACACATGGTCATTATTTAAAAATCAAATAGCGGCCTTCCCTTCACGCATTCCTTCAATCGAGATTACACATTGTGCTCGACGCTGTGCAAAATTTCTTGAAAATCGGAAACATCGAATGATCCATCGTACACACAATCTATTGACCTACTGTCAATAAAATTTTTCAAACAAAAATATTCGAGATTTCTATCTTTTTCCAATGCTGAGAAACTTGACTTAGAAATGTAGGCCGTTTTTATAGACCATTCTTTATAATCATTTATATTCAAAAAAATTTTATGTAACCGTGCTAATATGTTGATTTTTGCGGACGTAATTACACAGGCATATGTGTTTATTCTGAAAAATATAAGTCCCACGAAGGCCACCGCGTATTATTCGGGTAGTCAGCTCTTGTAAAACATCCATATTATTGCCGATGGCTGCCAGAAATACGGATACAATTTAATAAAATGCAATTAATGGCATGCGAAAATCAAATCTGTACTTAATAAACGCTATATTAAAGCAAATGCAGAAATTATTTGCTAGACAGTGTGGAAATGTGCTCCTATTAATTTACTGTAACTCTAAAAACGTTCCATAAGGACGTGCCTGCTAAATTCGTTTTGCGGTCGTTACTAATAACAACGGCCGCAAAAACTAATTTCGAGGCCGCAAACTGATTATATATGACTTTGATTATAATACCCATTGCGATTGCACAAAAAATGTTGTGTATGCTACGTTCGCAACTTCGTTTGGCCGAGCAACATTTTTTGGTATGCCAAACAGTCATTTCGCGGCCAAGGTATACAAATAGCTATTGTTATAATATAATTACATAGTTACTTTTCACATGTGATTTCTTTGTTTTGGTTTTTTGCAATTGCTCTTGTACTTATTACTGTGATCAATATCACTGGTCCCCCTGAACAGAGATACTAGTTCTTTGCACGGGATATTATATTTTGTTCATAAATAGAAAGTGAGGTATTTTTAGCATTAAAAAGTCATCTGCCTTTCTAACGCTAAAAATATAATGTCAATAGATTAAACCAAGGCTACTTTATACACAATATTTTTTGTTTTGTGTTCTGGAGTCACAATAAAAATATTGTTTTTGTTACTTATTCTAGAGCAAGCTACATATAACTAAACACAGGGCCGTTCCTAGCTTCTTGGCCGCCTGCGTGAAAAATAAAATAGCCGCCCCCCCTCCAAGCAATTAAAAAATATATTTACGTTAAAAAAACTTAATAACAATTTTATAAAATAAAATAAAAAGAAATACTCTTATAAAATAAAATTGTACAAATACAAAAAAAAAACAAATACAAAGTTTAATATCTTAGAATTTAGCTTTTCTAGCTTTGACAGACGCAAAAGTGGTCACAAGGTTCTTGACATCAATTGCTTCTGCCAAGTCTCTCTCTATAGATATAATAGAAAGATCTGACAATCTTTCTTGCTTCATGGCCGAGCGTCAAAAGTTTTTAATTATTTTTAATTTTGTAAAAGACCTTTCTGCTGACGCAACTGAGACAGGTAAAGTCAGTAGAAGTCTTAAGGCAATTGCTGTATTTGGGAAAGTCGCAAGTAAATTATTTGTAACAATGTAGTTGAGAATTTTAGATGGTGTTTCAACAGATTGGAAATGTAATTTTAAATTTTGTAATTCATCACTTAATTCTACGGCGTTTACATCAGCCTCTTTTCTGACAGTGTCTTCTAATTTTAAGGATAAATCTGTACAGTGTTTTTTCATTGAATTATCGTCCATAATAGGAAATTCATAAATCACTTTGAAATTGTCACTGTAACGTTGTGATTGTTCAAAACGTTCCTGTATAGATACTTGGGCGGTATCCAAAATAGTAAAATAAAAATTAATCTTACAATTCAACTTTGGGTCAAGTATAGGCTCATCAGGGGTTTCATAATCAAATTGTGTTTTTTTTCGACGTGGACGAATTATATTAGTTGGGGGAAATTCCGTTGCTATATCAAGTTCTTCTGTAGCAAGTATTTTCGCCTCTTCTATAAACGCTTCAAAACTGTGGTCATTTCTTTTCTGTTCCAAATAATCAACTAAATTTTTTAACGCATTTGAACAATCTTTTAGATTTGTATTCACACCTTGAAGCATCTTACTGACGGAATTAATTTTAGACAGAACATCATGCCAAATAATTACAGAACAAACGAATTTAAAACTATTAATTTTTAAGGCCAATGCTTGGGCTTGTTGTTTGGTGTTAATGTCGCGTGATTTGTCATTTACAAGTTCTTCTAGACTATCATAAATTTTCCCTAATTGATATCGCAGAGGTGTAATAGCTATTAACATATCTAGGAATGTTATGAGTATCATAACTGCCGCAGATGTTGTATTGAAATCCGAGCTCGCAGAGCGAGGATTTTAAAACATCTGAGGCTGTTATGATTCATAACATCCGTGATTTGTTCAATAGTTTATCGGTTGCTGCATGGTTATGGTTGCCATGTACGGTAATGGACTATTACCATACAGATCAGTTATGATTTAGTTACCAGCCTACTTTTGTATATGTAAACAAGGCATTAATATCCTGCAACCGATAATAGCTTTAATTCTACTTTCCCACCCAGTTGAGCTAACAGCTTTTAATGTGAAATTTGGTACATTAGTTTTAAGTACATTCCATCTATATGGCGAAGAAGAAAAATATGTATATAATTCTTGTATAAGATTAAAGAACTCCGATGTTTGCAAGGTAACATTGGCAGAATCATTAACCACTAGATTTAGGGTATGAGCAGCACAAGGTACAAACATTGCTCGAGGATTGATATTTAAAATTCGGCGTTGCAATTCTACATGTTTTCCGCGCATATTTGCACCATTATCATAACCCTGTCCACGCATATTGTAGATATCCATATTAAAATCTTTCAAAAGTTTTATTACAAAATCGTATAAACCCTCACCAGTAACATCAATAATAGGAACAAATCCGAAAAAATGTTCATAAATTTTAATTTGTTTATTATCATCTATTATAACAAATCGAACAACGAATGAAATTTGTTCGGTATGACTTGAGTCTGGGGTTGAATCTAGAACAATTTAATAATATTTTGCTTTTGTCAATAACTCCCTAATTTGTTCTCTGATTTTATTTGCTGTAAGTGAGATCAATTCATTTTGTAATCTATTTCCTAAATAATGAGGCATACGTTCATGTGAAATTTTACTGATTTGAATATTTTTTAGATGTTCCGAAAGAACTGCATCAAATTTTGCAAATGTTTCAACCGTCTTCAAAACGTTTCCATTGTTTGAATCGAATAATTTATTGGATGACCCACGAAATGCTAAACACTGTCCTGTCAATAATAATATAATTGCAACAATACGTTCTAAAACATTACACCAATATTGTTGTTTCAAATTAAAAATACGTTGTTCTTGGTGATCGATTGTTGTGTAAGTACTCAATATTTTTTATAATTCAGTCCATAATTTATAATTTTGAATATGATCAGTTGATCGTTCGTGTCTGGATAAATTATTAGAAAGATGTTTCCAATCTGAAAAACCAGCATCTGTTAACTGAATATTTTTGGTCCCAAAAATTTTGCAACAAAAGCAAAAAACGCAATTTAACTTAATGGAATAAATTAGCCACATACGAGGTATTTTTTCACCATTTGTTAATGTTCGTGTATAATAATGAACCGAAAAGCGCCCTTGTTCTGTTAAAGGAAATGAAAAAATGTTTACTTGTGTATGTCCCATTTTTACTAATACTTCAATTGTTGAATTATCAAGTAATTTAGGCCATGAAGCTGGACCTTCTAAACTCCCACTTTCAATGTCCTCTGGTTCTTCTGGAGTACAAGACTCTGCCGAAGTCGATGGAATCTGTGGCTCTATGGAGACGACTTGCTGACTGTCAGGCGTTGAAACAAAAGGATCTTCCACTTTCTTCCTCTGCTCAGGGAGTTTTCAAAAATTGTTCTATAGAGCCCCACAACTTCTCTTTTTGAGTTTCTTTAGACAGTTGTATTTTTTAAGCGGCTCCAGAGAGTCTTCGTCGTCGTTCCGAGCTTGACATCTGAATAAATTTAAAAAAGTTTTGTTTTAATTTACTTCTAGATTACAGTCTTAATAGACTATCAAAGCAGCTATTACGTGAAAATCATATAAATTAAAAAAAAACGTATATCAATAGCTTACCTTTAATAACCAGGCTCTACAACACACGTTTTATTATGATGAAGTATGATAGAAGTAACTGAGTAATATAGATCTTTAATCAGTACCACAATATTTTATTTCCATATAAGGGCACAAAAATAACAATGGGTCTCAGTATTTTACACCTACATATTGCTTCCACCATTCACAAATGAACGCATTTTTTCGTCGGGTGATATTTATACCCTCGGTAAAATACGTCACCCGGGGATTTACTTGAATTAGTACGAACCAATTCGGGACTTCACAAGAAAGATTTGATATGATTTTACAGATTCCTATCTTAGTTTTTTGTCGTATTTTGGACATTGGTTGATAGAGGGTGCTAATTATTTGAAAGGGAAAAATGAAAACACAAATTATTGGTAATAGTTTCAAATTTATTATTGATTTTGTGTTAAAATATCTGTAATAAACGCAAAAAAAAACAAAAATTGGGATTTCGACTAACAATAAAGTGGTGTTTATTTTTTGTTCGTGGTTTGCATTTTTCAGAGATGTTTTATTCTCAAATTACTTATTTTTTTTTATTTAAATTTGTATAAAATCGGTTTCGAGCGGCCGCCCCTTGCAATCGGCCGCCTGCGTGATGGACACGCAACACCCCACCGGTAGGAACGGCCCTGACTAAACATGAGAGAAGCATGGTTCTCTTAAGTTACTTCCTACTACACTTAAAGTTTGCTCTTGTGCTTTATTTATTGTAATAGCAAACCATTTTTTTTTTATAGAAAATTGAAGCCGTTTAGATTGGAGAGGATATTCCGAGGGAATGAATGGGATCCCAGGAATAAAAACATTGCTCCCAGTAGAGCACCCTGTAATTATTGTGGCTTCAGTTACACAAAGTTTTAAGGCAGGTATTTGAAGTCTGGTTCCATTTTATAAATGATGGGAATTAGACATTTTCATGCAATACGAAATCGGATCTGCATACGTGTCTCCTCTTGGCATGAAATTCTGCTCAGTTTTCGACTACATTCTTAACTATATTTTGGCGTATAAGCTGTTGGTGGTTATTATCGGTATATATGCAAAACGATAAAGAATGGAATCGACACTATTCATCCTCTGGCATTTGGACGAAATCGTGTGCAGGCAAACCCCAATTTTTCTCTGTATAGATAATTCTACGATTATGTCAAAATAAAAACTTCTGGCACAGTTTCTAGTGCCAAAAGTGACTGTTTGTACCACTATTTCAGAGGTTACTTTATAAATTTATTTTAAACATATTTTTTGATATCCTCATTTTTAAATGCACAACAAATGCAGTACCCTGAACGTGGGAATTTGCCCAATTTTTAAATTATTTTGAGCATTTAGAAATTTTATTAGAGGAGCCGGCTTTAGGAAAGATAGTTGCTAAGTAAATGTCCGGTGAACAATAATTAATAGATCAATAACAAGTTAAAAGTAAACAGCGATTGCGAACTGCATGTCTTTAGAAAACTTTAATAATAATTTTTAAATCAGCCAATTTTCATAATTATTTCAGAAACTGTGTTAACGCAGTGGCTCCTTTTATGGAATTTTTTGTGTGCATACCTCTGCGACACCCTGTATACTGTCAACTGTGCCGTTAATTGGTTAATTCCAAGCTTTAAAAAAATTCCCAGCCCAACCCTGAACAGCTGCAACTTTTGCGTTCGTTCGCTTACGCGCACCTTCGTTCGCGCTCGGTCGTTGTTTTCAAACAAACGCCGGCACCCTCGCTGCCGGAGTGCCGTTTGGCGCACTCCGTCAGTCGAGTTCCGCATTTCGTGTATGATGGAGGAGGAGTTGCGCTGTGCGTCGTGTAAGCAGTTTTACAGCAATCCGGTGTTGTTGCCGTGCTACCATGCCCTGTGCCTGAACTGCGCCGTGCACCTGCAGCAGCCGGCCCAGAGCGCCGGCACGGGCGCCTCGGCCTCCGAGAACGCCGAGAGCGTGGCCTCCGGCAGCTCGGGCGACTACCAGGAGAGCGACAAGCTGTCCATCCTCAGCGAGACCGACAGCGGCGTCGTGTGCACCTCCAGGCCCAACAGTTACGTGGGCACCCCCAGCGGGCTCCTCTTCCCGAGCGCGCTCTCCGTCGCGTGCCCCCTGTGCCACAAGCTCGTCTACTTCGACGAGAACGGCGCCCACAACCTGCCTAAGTACCGCGTAATGCAAACGATCGTCGACCGGTACAGCGAGGTCCGCAATTTGACTCTGAAGTGCCAGATGTGCGAGGGTGAGCCCGCGCACGAGGCCACCGTCATGTGCGAGCAGTGCGAGGTGCTCTATTGCGACTCCTGCAGGGAGTCGTGCCACCCCTCGCGCGGCCCGCTCGCCAAGCACACCCTCGCCGAGCCCAAGCGTGGCCACGCCGCCGCCCTCAAGGCCAAGGAGGGAAGGTGCCTCGAGCACGATGAGGAGGCCCTCTCCATGTATTGTCTAGTGTGCAAAGTTGGTGTGTGTGCCGTGTGCTTGATGGATTCCCGCCACGCTTCCCACGACGTGCAGGCCATCGCCTCCATGTGCAAAGCGCAAAAGGTCAGTGATAATGCGGCGAATGCCAATGCAGCGCACCGCACCGTGTAGTTTTAACTCGTTTACCAGCGTGTTGCTTCCTATTGTCCGTTCTTCGGCCGATGCTTGTTCTGTTGATCGCGAGAGCCCATAAAAAACATGACCACTGTCTACACTGCACTTTATAAAACTGCATTTGAACTACAGTTAACTGTATTATTAGTTCATGTGTGGGTTTAACTCCGTCTAATAAACTACAGAAATATGGAATTTAAACTAAATATATAAATTAAATAACATTAAAATAACACGTGGATAGCAGATAGCTAAACAAGATGTTGAAAATATCGTCCACTTCAAAAATTGACAATTCTATGTCAACAAAAAGCATACTGCAGATATGGCAAGTTTTATTGTTTCCAATGGCTCCCACGATTAAGTTTATTTTTTATCTTTCTGCAGTTGTACCTAGTACATAGGAAAATTGAGTGAAAGCACTAGCAATGTATGTAATCTATTAAGGCTAATAAGAACCCAAGTAGGCGCCGATGGACACACGCTGTTCACTTGTTATCATCGGTGATATTTTCGAATTGAAACCGAGGTGCGAGTTGAATTTGCTCCTTCGATTTCAGTGAGAAATATCGCGGATTACTAATCATACCGCGAGTTGTATTTAGTGAGGGAATACAATGAATTGAAAAACTGTTAATGTTGGTTACCCTGCTGTCAATTTTAAGTCTATGTCAAATTCGAACTTAGGTTAAGTTTTGTGTCATTAGTGTCAAAACTGACGGAAAACCTAACCTGCTAGCCTCGAATTTGACATTGACATACAAAATTGACAGTAGGGTAACCAACATTTTCACACTTTTGCGTAGCAACAGACCACAATAAGGTGATACGAATTTTTGTTTTGTATCACCACTGTGGTACACATGTATCCAAGGATTTTTATGCTTCCAATTGGTTTCAAAAGGATCACGTGATTAATGAATTATATTCTCAGCTATGTATAACAGGCAAAGTTGTATGTACTAAGTTGTATTATGGACAGTGTTTCCAGATCCTAATTTAAACATTTTTCTTTTAAATTAGCAGTTAAGATCATCGAAATCGTCATTAAAATACGAGAAATCGACAGTTTTACGACCTCTGTCGGTGGCGGGGTGACAGATAGGTGACAGCAAACGTCGACAACTGTCAAATTGACAATAATTCTCAATGTCAATAAAATATGTAGTTACAAAATCTGGTGTAATACACGCACACAACTTCCTTTTACAGTGATCTTATAATTAGCCAAAAGTTAGATTTTTAATTTTTAAGCATATGTCAAAAAATTTCAAAAATTACAAATTTTACAGAAACCGTGCAAAATGGAGCGTTAGTTGAAGAGACATTTTCTCTAAAATTTTAGGCTTAATTAAAAAATGTCATAATATAGCGGGTGTGAAACGCGGAAGTGGTGGGCAGAGGGGGCCAAATGCCCCCCCAAAATCAATCGGTATTAGTTCCACCTGTATGTATGCTTGTATGTTTGTTTGTAACGGAATCTTTGAACGCGATTTTCACCCACTTCAAAATTTCAGATTGAACTGAAACTTTGCACACTTATCAAAAACCGATGACAATACAATAAATTGATGAGTGTGTCCCATTATCCTGACCAGGATCAACTATTTTTACCTTAAAATCATAAAATCCACTATACCGGCCGTATGTAAAACTACAAACTTATGCCAAATTTACCGACTCCCCGTCTCTTTACATTTATAAGAAGTAAATACACAACTACATATTAATTCCAAAACCGAAAAAAATCAAATAAAGACATTTTGAAATAAATAATTTGTTTGCGTGTTAGCGTGTGTTAGTTTTAGCTATCTGAACAATCTCAAGGCCAGAACATAATTGTTTTTCCGATGTTTTTCTTTAGCTTTCGTAGAAATTTTATTTTTAGTTTTTTTTTATATTTTTCAAAATTCCCATACCAAGACGTAATTTTAATATTCAAATATGTTTAGGCGAAGACAAAGATTTATAATTGGAAAAAAATAACAGAAAATGTTAATTACAGTGAAAGTCGGACGTTATACCCGACCGGACGCTATATCAGGTAGCAGCAAAATTATAATCAGAAATCAAGAAAATAACACAAGCACATATGTTTACTATAAATATGCAATGTAGAATAATTAAACATATTTATATTAACAGAATCACAAGATATAAAAATTTATTAAAGGAAAATTTACATTAAACTTACGTAAACATATGTAGGTACATTGAAGGCGGCTTTAAGTTTTTATCGGTTTCTCCATATAGTGGTCACTGATGAATGCGACAAATTAAATTCGGTAGAGATAGTGGCATTAGATTCGCCATTGTTTAGTCTAGCAATAATTGCACCTTTTTCTTCTATTGAGATAACTTTCCCGAACTTTCCGTTTACGTACGACCATTTTGCACTACACGTAAGTACTACACGCAAATACGAACTGACGGGCTAGTGTTATATTATTACATGACATCATTGCTGCTGCAGCAGGTATTAACGATAATCAGAAAAATATTTGTTGAGGTGTTTAAGTTATATGGTAGCATATGACATTACTTCTGCTGTAGCGGATGCTATAGCCGAACCTGGTGCATATTACATGTAAATGCAGACGCTATATGCGACGCCGCTATAAGCGGCGACGCTAAATGCAATCTTTTTTAACATTGACTTAAATGGAAGATCAACCAATCATTCAAATTTTGGCCGCTATAACCGACTTTTCGTTATATCTGACGGCGTTATAAATATAAATGACTTTCACTGTATTCTATTAGATTTTTTGCCTTTTGATGCAAAGCGCTTTTTAGAAGAAATATTTTTCAATAATAATATCCATTGAAATGGCTTCTAAAAACTCTAATCTGCCCCTGAGATTTTTTTTATTCAGCTTACTTGTTCTACAAATTTTTGATGTAAACTGAATAAAGAAGTGACGTCGTAATGTGGCTATCTCGGTGGCTATAAAAGTTTCGGTCGTAAGATGGCACTGGCAAGTTCTAAAGGTATTGCCTTTATACAAAAACAAATGATCAAATGAACAAACAAATATATCCCATTATTCATTTAGCTCCTCTTGGATAGGCCCAATCTAACAACAAACGAGATTCGTGGAGCCGTCCTTCATTATCTTTTACATTCACTCTAGCTGTTAACAGCAAAATTTGCGGAAATCTTTTAAAAGAACATTGATTGGCTACTACTAATTCGGACTTATTTTCTTGCGCTTCGGGTGCGCTACTTGTATACGGTTCGTTATTGATACTCTTTTGTAAAAGATCAATTGTTCGTACTGTTTGTTCTTGCATATTCAAGCTGTAGTAGAGTATTGTGCCTTTTGTAGCACTTTCTACATCCAACTGCTCTACAATCGCGAGTAAAATGTCATTTGGAACCGATAATATTGACTATTCAACTCACCCCCTTCAAGATAACTATTCACCAATCATAATTTAGTATTTATGTCATTTGCCACCAATCAGCGTAAAAGTGTGCAACAATTCCGCTAGCGGAGTTTTAATGACAATTTTTTTCTCTTCCTGTGACATTTATTTAACTTCCTGTAAAATTAATCAAATATGATATTAGAAATGTCAAATTTGACAAACAATTTATTTTACGTCAACAGATTTTTATTTTCAGAGGACGTGATAAAATTGATTAATTACTAAGAAATGTCAATTTTGTTCGCTGAATAGTCCTTCAAATGCCGCTTGCGGCCGACGAATTGCATGAATTTTTGTCAAAGTGTTTATTCGTGTTTATTGCTTCAAAATTGGTCTCGTGCTCTCGCACTCGACCAATTTATATCGAAGCAGTAAACACTCATACACTTGCACAAAAATTTTCGGCAATTCGTCGACCGCTCGCGGTATTGTATATGAAAATTCTTGGCATATGACCATATGTAGTATACCGGGTGTCAACGAATTTATTAGACAAGTCATAACTTCTAGAGTATTAGGTGTATCAAAATGATATTTGGTATAGGTAAATGGTATAGAGAGAGGAAAGTTTTCGCATATTTTTCACTTTCTGGTCACTTTCGGTTTCACCGGAAATGGCTCCCGTTTCGAATTTTTAAATAGAACACCCTGTATATTTTTGCATATTTGGATTTCTGAGACAATTTTGGATCAGCATGTGACATTTTAAAAACTTATCCATGGCACACTTGACAAAAGTAAATAAATTATTATCTAGTATTTTGCTTAGAAATATTTAACTTATGAGCTTATTTTTAATCCAATCGCAAATAAACTAGTATCGTTAGATTCGCCAAAAAATTCTCTTTTCGGAAAGTGCTTGTCAAAAAAGGGTCGCCATTTGAACAAAAATAGTTAGACAAGAAAACGTGCTTTTGCCAACTAGTCTTATTCCTATCTATCATACTAATCACTCAAACTTTGCGATTGTAATTTTCTGACATCACCTGAGGTCTTTAGATTAGTTTGCGTCTGATCATGGCCACCTAGATGCTATATTAAAACTGGCTCTAAAAAAATCAAGTAGGCTTAAAAACTTTTTAAAATGTCACATTCTGATCCAAAATTGTCTCTGAAATCCAAATATGCAAAAATATACAGGGTGTTCCATTTAAAAATTCGAAATCGGAGCCATTTCCGGTGAAACCGGAAGTGACCGAAAAGTGAAAAATACGCGAAAATTCTCCTCTCCCTATACCATTTACCTGTACCAAATCTCATTTTAATACACCTAATACTCTAGAAGATATGACTTGTCTAATAAATTCGTTGACACCCGGTATAGAATGAGCATTTTTACAAAATGCGCAGAGTTGTTGTAGATTTGTTGCTAACATTACCTTTGAATGAAAGGCATATTTTCTGGAATTGTAGTGTGGGTTACTCCTATTAATTTATTCATTTATATTGTTTCCAGAATTTGACATATTTTTTAGATTTTTTTTTGTAATTCTTGGGGTCGTTTTCTTAATTTCCAGTCTTTGCACATTACGGGATATATTAAATAGAAACTATAATATATACAAGTAAATCATCCTATGCATTTAACGAATGAAAATTGTACGACACGCATTAGTGACCAATAGAAAAATTAGTTCACGAGCCGTAACTAAAACAACAACAAAATTTCTTGGAAATTTTTTGCAGGTAGACCAACCTGAGGGTTTATGTCGTTAACGAATTTCTTACCGAATCTGCATTCGAGCATTGATTCATATCCGGAAATTATTTTTTGTGCATTCCAACAACGTCCTAATTTGCCCTCGCGTAATACGACCTTGTTAGAACGCACTCGAAAAAAAAAATCGGAAAGAATTAATGCTCTTATGAGATTATATGTAAATATTTTTTTTAGCCGACAAGTTGACGTAAACTTACGTGCGATTATTTTTCTTTATGTTTTGCTTTTGAGGTTACCTCGACATAACTTCACATGATTCCAATTCGGGATCATCGCCTTCGTCGGTATCATCATTGAAATGGTTTTTATTTGTAAATGTACTTTGCAAAAATTTCCTAATAGTGGCTCACATTTTTCTAAACGGCTTTTATTTCTAATTTCGTTATAATGGAATCGTTTAATTCAGTTACATTGATTGTATTGCAATCTTTTTTAAAGTTAGTGAGGGTGGTTTTTAAATGACCTCTTTGTATTTTTAGTTGCACGTCTCTTACTGGTGGACAACCTCACTTCTTGTGTCGTGGAAGCTAGTACTGCGTGGAACAATGGACAGGTTTCGTGGTTTTCTTTGTTGATTTGATGTATTTTTCTTCATAGGTTGCTTTTTTCTTGTTCACAATCTGCACTCGGAAGGACCATGGATTGAAACGAATACTTCTTTGAAGTTAATCACTAATTTATTAAAAATACTATGAACAAGTCTGTAAAATACAATTTAAATCGGACGATCGTATTCTTGGACACGCTCTGATCTCCGTGCTCTGCTGGTACGTCCCGGGTGGCTGCCAGGAATGCGTCTCAACCACCGCTCTTGCGCATGTCCTATTTGCACTTCATCGTCAAACAGCAAGTACGTTTTACACAAATAAAGAAAAACAGCGGCCTGTGTCAGCGGCAGATAATATTATTTACCGCTGACGAACGGCAGATAAAGTAACTATCTGCCATGGCAATGAAGTGACAGTTTAGCATCATCAATCCAGCGGTATAATGTCATATTTTAATGACGTTTGAAGAAAAACATTCTTATTGCAATTAAAGAAAATATTAATTATAATATAGACGAAAATGAAAGTACATATTGTGCACTAGACTCATATATCATATTCTAAAACATAAGCTATCTAAACGTCACAATTTCAAAATGTATTGCAATTTTGTAATATTAATGTGAACAAGTTTTAACCTGTCTTCAACTCAAGGTCTTACATGTACAGGGTACGACTGTACCCTGTACATACGGACTGGAAAATGTTTCCGAAAGTATAAGAGTTACATTAAATAATGCATTTATATAAAAGTTGTAGGTACAAAGGTGGTGCATATTTGTAAAATATTTTTGATTATAGAGAATGACTCAAAAAATGAAATGAATCAAAGTTGCAAGTTGCAAATTTGCAAATTTAATATTTTCAGATTCTGAGCAACGGTTGATTTTTTTAAGGGAGTTCCATTCAAACATTGAATTTAGGCCATTCTAACTTTAGTATCCAACACTAGAAGGAGACGCATTTAACGTAATTAGGTATCGACTTGTTGTGTAATATTCGTTCTGCTTTCATTTGATATTAGCATTAATTTACTCTTACTGCATTTCTTTTTTTCGAATCTATAATTTTTTGTATCAACAATGATTGAATTTTTATTTTGCAAACCTTATTTTATGTTATGTTCGGAGAGTTCAAGTGATGAAATTCTTATCTCTGTAAACTCTAAAGAAAGCATCTTGAAGGTGCTTATGTATTTTGTTATGTTCAAACTTGAATATCTAACAGTTGAATTTAGGAATATGAACAGTGCTGGGTCAGTAGGATACTTCGTTTAGAAAATGAATAATATGCCACGTTGAATATTTAGATTACTGTAAGTAGAAAACTCTTCCTTTCTACATTTTTTGCTGTAGAATAATATTTAATTTGAGTAAATGTTAAAACGCAAAACATTTATTTAATATAATTTTGCAAAAATTTAGTATATGTGAAATGATATTACAAAATAATCATTAAAGTAACATCTAACATAACTATTAGTAATCATCTGAACTGTTGGTATCTTGCAGTTTTATGAAGTACCTACACTAATTTCTTACAACACATGGAAGTTCGTTTTCGTAACAATCACTGTACAGTCTAAAAAGCACGTTATTCTACAAGTACAGTCAAGGATTTTATTTAAATTTGACGCTGACAGTGCGGAAGTCAAGTAAATGAATTATAGGCTTCATAAAATTAGTTCCCAGCTCCTTTCCGAATTCTCTTTAGCCGAAATCATCGCACATGTGGCGCGATCATGTATATAACGACCATACATCATTGAAAGAACCGCTGCAACAGATTACAAAGACTTATGCATAGAAGCCGGGTAGCGCAGTTGGGAAAGCGCTAGGCTTGCATTAAGCAAGTCCTCGGTTCGAATCCCGTGGGGTCGAAAATTTTCCGCAGCCTTGCCGATTGAATTCGGGCTCGGTGAAGACCATTCACAGTTGGGCACCAAATTAACTGTGCTCTACTCAGAACCACAGACCTAAGAGATAGAGTAACAAGGTCAACACATCACGAAGACACACCTCACACAAGCACAAAAGGCACGCTCCAACGCTGTGACCCGAATCTGGGGCAAGTTCAGCATTGTACCGCCAGACGCAAGCGTATAAAGCACCAGGCTCTACGCCCCAAGATAAAATGAGGTTACCAACAAGTCATACATACTACTCTACGCATAGTTCTTCCGATGTTAAAGAAAAACTGATCGTAGGTAGCATTCGCAATGAGATCGTTTTGCTATTTACTTCTTACGGCAGAGTGTGGTAATTTATGCTATACTATTACACTGTAGTAGCTAATAAATAATTTGTTGTACTTGTATTTTAATCGCCACACTGAACCTATACCCACCAGCATTATCAAGATTATCTCCACGTTTCGCTTAAAATGTGTAATGTCGATTTATTGGGATGCCATTATCGCGCGACACATTTATAGGGATTGAAGGCCATTACTTAAATCTTTTAAGGACTATCCTTTTCAATTATTTAGACATATTCCCTTATAAATCCTCCTGATAATTTATGGTTTCAACATGACGGCGCTCCGTTGGGAATTGCCGAATCAGAAATATTTCGCAATTCAGCCAGGTCTCCAGAGTTGTTGATTTTGGATTCGTTTAGTTGGTATTATAAATTACCCAAATAATATAACTGAATTGCAAGTAGATATTATTGGAATATTAGAACAAAGATGGAAAGATGTTGGTTGAAATATTTCAAACAGAGATTTTTTTGTGCAAGTGAAATAATAGTGGGCAATAATTATTCATGTATTCGTTTTTGTACACGGTGTACTTACAGTAACTAATGAATTCCAAAGTTATAAGCCACAAGATGAAATACTTCAACCTAAACATATACTCCTAGTATACTATTGATTTCAGGAAAAGAAGAGCTACTTGTATATGCAATACGGTAATATAAACATTATATTATGGCATCTGTAACAATGAAATATGCAGTTTTCATAAACGAAATATATAGAACTTTGCACTGATTTAATCAACATCTCACCTATCTCTTACAGTAAAGGAAACCCCCATTATTAAGCTGAAAAGCGGACACTAATAACTAGAACTATTGACGGTCGATTGACGGTCTTAAATCGCTCCAGTTGAAGGTAGGAGTGTTTCTATGCTCATTGGTGATGATTTATATTTAAATACCACACTGGAAAATAAACTGCTGGACAAAATTATCGCATCACAAAAACATTGTTCTAAAAACTAGTTTTTAATATTATTATAAGGGTGTTAAAGCTTTGCAATAGTAAAAAGGACTATTATAAAAGATTAGTGGAAATTTATTCCGTATTTGAGGAAAAATAGGAAAACTTTATAACTATCTTAAAATCTGAAAAATAATAAACAACAAATTTGAAACACAAAACACAAAGAAAACTGTACACACATTATTTTAATAGCTCTCACTATTTCATTGAGCCTTCTAGGCATTGACTGAATTACACGAACAATGTTTTCCCATTTCTCTTGGAGAGCCATTTCAAGTCTCTTAAAGTTGTGGGACGATGTACACGAGTTCGGAGGCGCCTTTTTAGCATGCCCCATACATGTTTTATAACATTAATATCAGGGCTTTTAGCTGGCATAGGCAAAACATTAATGCCAACTTCTGCAAAGCATTCTCCTACGACGCGAGCAACGTGAGGCCTGGCGTTATCTTGTAAAAGGAGAAACTCTTCCCCAATAAAGGGCACGAATTGTACCACATACTGTTCTAAAATGTCCTCCACGTACCTTCCAGCAGTCAATGTTCCCCTGGTAAGGATGTGCAGCTCGGTACGTGCCGTTAATGATATGCCTTCCTACACCATTATGGAGCCTCCTCCAAAGGTGACCCTAGGAACCATGGTGCGTTCTAAATAACGTTCTCCTCTGCGTCTCCATACTCTTTGGCGCCCATCTGGCAAGTGTAGAGCGACACGGGACTCATCTGTAAAAATGACATGTGCCGATTCTTCCATTGTCCAGTGGGCATAATCTCTGGCAAATCTTAATCTGGCAGCTTTGTAAGCCCTGGTGAGAAGAGGTTCTTTGGCAGGTCGTCTAGTAGCCATGTTACCTACCTTGCTTTAGCCTTCTTCTGACAGGTCGTGACGACACTGCTACATTTCGTGCCTTTCGTAGCTCACCCCTAAGCTATTTTGAAATCGATCTCGAGACACAGCCAAGCGAATAAAACGGTCGTCCCTTCCTTGGGTACATCTTGGACGTCCTTGCCCTCCCCTTCTTGTGTTACTTTCAGTCTCCCTGAATCGTCTCAATATTCGAGAGACAGTAGATCGGTTCACACCGAGCCGATCTGCAATATTTCGCTGGCTTAAGCCTAACTCAGCATACACGATGGCTCTGCTTGCATTAACTTCCGAAACATAACGTTGTTCATTCATGTTGATTAGGTTTTCTCCAATTATGCAAAAAAACCGAAGTACCGGCATTAAATTTTGTTTCTGCACGATGTACAGGCAAACTGATACATGAGCGCAATTTGACATTATTCAGATTTTTCCCTGCACTCGATGCAATTGTTTCGGTTTGGTGTTGTTTGGTTGCTAGGATGGGCCAACTACACTTTACGATAACTAATCGAAACAACTGCATCTGTTCTGAAAAGATTAGAGACTTTTATGAACTATTTTTTTTGTGATGCGATAATTTTGTCCAGCAGTTTAGTTCGTAGCATTCGTGTCCGCCAGAACGAAATTCATTAGAAAAATTGAACGTTAACCTTTCACTGACTTTTTTGCTAAAGCGAATTAATGGATTTTCTCATGGACATTTTCATTCATTTATACGAAAAGACTTCTAAAGATTCTAATGAAATCGATGTAAAAATAGTGCAGGAACAGTTGTTAATGTGCAAATTTTCAATTATGCAACAACGTCGAGAATGATCATAACAAGACGAAGATAAAACAGTATCTACGGCTAACCCTTTATATAATTATGTAATTACATAATATGTACGTCTTTTTCAAAGTTGTGCACTTTTAACATTTGTATTTTTTTCGTGTTTGTAATGCCCGCCATTATTAAGAAAGGAAGTTTTAGCGACGGTGATGAACCGATAAACAATACAGGAAACATACTTGATGCCGTTTTGTAATGCTTACTGATTTACTTAGCTTCCATTCAATACTTTTTGAACATAGGGTTTCCAGATTTGTATTTTCTCAAAGGATATAAGTAGTAGAGGGGCAGCGAAACTGGAGCACCTGTCAATCAAACTATTAAATTGATTGACCTAATTAAATCCGCGGTTTGACCTAATTAATTTCGCGGTTTGATCTAATTAATTTTCACATGTGCTACTGAATAAATTACGCATTAGCTTCCGATTAAGTTACGCGTCGGCCATCTTGGATTTCTGGCGGGAATATTTGAAATTTAATTTTTTTCAGATTTTTTCTAAGTTCAATTTTTGAATTTTAAACTTCGCGGGATGTCCGCCATCTTGGTGCGCGCGCACTTCTCACGGCGGTTGTTTTTAATTTTGAATTTTCGCGGAAATATTTGAAATTCAAACTGATAGATCTATCTCGCTCTTCGAAGCTGCTGTCTCTCTCTTGCATTCACTCGCGGAAATATTTGAATTTAAAAAAAGCTTCCTGCGATGTCCCATGGCTGGAGTTGAACCAGCGATCACAGCATTACGAGTACGAAGCCTTAACCATCTGGGCTATCGAAGCCATCGAGGTTTTAAGGAATTAACTATAGTCACTAGCGTAGCAAGCATATTATAATACATTTTAAATGTTATTTTCGATTGAAATTTAATCGCCAGATCGTATCCTTTTGTAATATTAAAGTTCTGTAATTTTTAAAAAATTAATTGGACGTAGTTGATGTTATACTAATAAAAGAAAATGTATTTAACAAATCAGTTACAGGCCGCTTGTTTATTTTGAGCGAGACATGGTCCAAACAAAGAACCAAGTTCTAGGAATACGCTGACTGTTTATGGCCTTAGGGCTTTTAACCGTTGCATAGAATTGGAAAGTTTTATTTAACGTGCCTAAACACTATACGGAAAAGAGGCAAGTTCTATCGTAAAATATACGGGTTACAAATTTGAGTTTAGCGGTTATTATCCATTTTCATATTTGAAATGCCAGAACATGGCGAATTTTCGGTTGTATAAAGAGGTTTTCGCGCTAGTATTTGAATGGGTTAAATTACGCGATTTTTTCTAAGTTCCCTTTTTAAAACAGGTCGAGACATGTGCTTTGTGACTAACAGTGCTTTGTCTGTCAGAGGTTGCACTGCAAAACACAGGCGCCGACATGCTCCGGCTCGAGAGTGGGGTGCCTCTGACGTAATGTTTTTCGTACCTTCATAAAAGTGGCTGCGGACTCTATAGCGCATCGAATTGCTTCACTCCTAGTCGTCGTGTCAACACCACCAGTTTTACCTAAGATGGATCCTCGAAGTGTTAATAAGTGCCAAGAAAAACCAGGCCCCTATACCAGGAGACCGGCCGCTGAAAAAACAAGTAAGAAAACGCATCTTTTAAATAAAAAACAACACGGTGCACCGTCACAACCACCAGCCATGGACGTGGAGGCCAAGGGGTATTCACCACGTATAGATGTCACCGAGGAGGACCTGCGGGTGTTCATTGAGGAGACGATGCCTTCCTATGACGTAGCACCGATCGTGACGCCGGAGATCCGCCAAACCCGACGGGAAAAGAAACGGCTATTATGCGACCTCACTGTGCCTTTAAACAATAGCGCCAGCAAGGTTGTTCATTTGGGTCTGGATCCTTATAAACAATTTTCGCCTGTTGCAAGAATTCTGAAGACCGACATTGGAGCTGGTGTTTCCTTCACAGCCGAGACGTTCATGGCTTTTGTGGAGGCGCTACCGGACATATTTGTGATGGCCAAGCAGGGGGCTTTCAGATATGAATTAACTGAGCACACAGTTGAGTACGTGAACAATGATACCTGCAGGATTATTACAAAGGACCCCGAGAACAAGTTTACTCTTTACGTAACGTATGAAACACTATCAAATTTATTGCCGATGTACAACTTGATGGTTGTGAAAATAAATGACTTGAAACGTGTAAAGTGTAATTTCCAAAATTTTGGTGAAGTGATCGTTGACAAAGTAATACATACAGAAAATTTGTGTCTTGATGATTCAATCATTTTTAATACTCTGCGCTGGACTTTCGCTAACGATATTTTATTGTGGGAACTTGTGTTCAAATTTAAAATGTATGTTATTATAGAATTGCAGAAGCTGATTGATGCAGATGAGCGCATGAAATCGTACATGTCCTAGTTTATATAAAATATTGTATGAAAATGTGAATAAAAATGTTTTAAACTGTATTTCTTTTTAATTATATGACGAGTGTTGGTTTATACATGAGGTAGGTTGGCCGAGTGGTTAAGGCGTCAGACTTAAGATCTGATCTCGAAAGAGGTCGTGGGTTCGATTCCCGCACTTACCATGTTTTTAATGTATTTATTATGAGCGTGTTGATTTTTTAAGTTAGTTTATTCACGACGGCCCTACTGTAATAATCGCTCACTGCATAAAAATGGAGCATCAGTTTTCACATCCGTTTTCTGCTATCATAGCAGGCCCCTCAGGATCGGGCAAATCGTTTTTTGTAATAAATTTCTTGAAAAATATGAAAAAACTCTGCAGTGTAAATTTCGCTAAAGTTATCTGGTGTTATGGCGAGTGGCAAAAATTGTACGAAGATTTAAAATCTTTAGTCGAATTTCAACAAGGTCTGCCAGACATGACATCTTTTGAGGGGTCCGAACCCAAACTTTTAATAATCGACGATTTAATGAGGGAGACAAATAACTCGGTCGTTGACCTATTCACCAAGGGGAGCCATCACCACAATCTCAGTGTTTTTTTTATTACGCAAAACATTTTTCACCAAGGAAAAGGACAGCGGGATATTTCCCTAAATGCTCATTACATTATTCTTTTCAAAAATCCGCGAGATAGAGCTCAAATAAAGCACTTAACCAGGCAGATATGTCCAGAAAATCCTCGTTTTCTACAGGAGGCATATGAAAACGCCACATCTAAGCCACACGGGTATTTATTATTCGATTTAAAACAAAGCACCCCCGACATTGCAAGATACCGAACGTCTATTTTTAGAGAGGATGGGTCTTGCTATATTTATATGCCTAAAAAGGGGTATAAAAACAGCAACTCGAATCAATTTACAATCATTCACTAGTGATGTCTCGAGCGGTGATTAAGAATTCAGAGTTGCTGCGTGCTCTACATAAACTAGGTTCTAAAGAACGCATCGCATTATTAAAAACCGTTAACGATAAACAAATCCATTGTGTCTGCGAGTGTATATATAACACTCTAAAAGGAAAAATACCTTTGTCGACTAAGCAGAAGACTCAGATAGCCCTGCATAAAAAAGTACTTAGAAAATTAATTAAACCTGGAGAGTCCATCAAAAAGAAGCGAAAAATTTTAACTCAAAAAGGGGGTGCGTTCTTGCCGTTGATCTTAGCCCCATTAATTACGGGTGTATTGAGTTCTATTTTTAAATAAAATGGACCACGCAAAGAAGATGATGATTGTGCCGCCTGAAGTTATGCACCGCTTTAAGGCTACTGAGAATCCCGAGCAAAATATATTATCACAGCTTGATGACGAAATGCAGAAAGTTTTAAAATCTAAATTATCTGACCACGATAAATGGGTGCAGTACAATCAAGTCTTGCAACGTTATCTGCATTTTGCCGACCAAACAAGACAATCAATCAAAATACCAATAGAATCAAACACCAGCAGCAGTATTTCAGACGGTGATATTTTATCTACACTACCTAGCACTTTTAAGAAAAAAGGCGAAGCTTTCTTACGTTTTTTGAGGGCATCACAGGATGTGGACTGGGATAGCAAGGGGACAGTTACTATAAAAGGCGAAATTTTACCATCATCTAACATAACCGATCTAGTGCACGCCATTCTAAGGCCTCAAAAAATTGCAAGTCCATCGGGACATCTCAAGTTCGCTGATTACATTAAAGAAAAAAATTTCCCAAGTGTGCTGCGGGGGAACTCGAAACGCAAAATTTTAGCAGTTCAGACTGAAGACGTGAGGAGTTCTGAGGTGGAAAGTGAGAACTACGACACCGAAACAGAGTCTAAATCGAATCCGTTAACAAGGCCAGTAACAGCAACGCAAAAAGCAGGAAAAATAACGAAAACAACGCGGAGGTCGATACCAAAAATAAAGGGCATATCGGGCTGGGAGCGTCTTAAACTTTAACATAGCAGAAATGAATTTGGATGCTATCTATTATGATCCGGCCAACCCAGTAGGCTTCGCAGGCGCAAACTCATTAATTTCTTCCGTGAAAAATAATCGTCCCAGTGGTGAAGTAAAGGAATGGCTAAAGAAACAGGACGCCTATACTATTCACAAAACTGCAAGAAAAACATTCCCTAGAAACAAGTACATTGTTAGCAACATTTTCGAATTATGGCAGGCTGATCTCTGCGACATGCGCAGTTTAGCCTCACACAACGACGGCTATAATTTTATTCTAACCGTAATTGATGTGTTTAGTAAAATGACATGGGCGAGGTCTCTTAAATCTAAAACGGCTACTTCAGTAATAAACGCATTTCGTGAAATATTTGCTGAAGCCGGTAACACGCCCATAAATTTACAAACCGATAAAGGCAAAGAATTTGTTGCTAGAGCCGTACAGAATTTTTTCAAACAACACGATATCACGTTTTATGTGACGCAAAACCCCGATGTTAAAGCAGCAGTCATTGAGCGTTTTAATAGAACATTAAAAACCAGAATGTGGCGCTATTTCACATACGCTAATTCATACAAATACATAGACGTATTACAAAATTTACTGACTTCGTATAACAACCGCTATCATTCAAGCATCAAGATGGCACCCTCCGCAGTAAATGATGGTAATATACTGGAAGTGTGGAACAATCTGTACAGAAAGGGGATGGGAGTCGACAGGAAGCCTAAATATAAAGTGAACCAACATGTAAGAATTAGTAGAACGAAGGACGCATTCGAGAAAGGATATGAAACTAATTGGAGCGGCGAAGTGTTTATAATTAAAAAAGTGATTCTTAGAAAACCACCTGTGTACGAAATAGTTGATTTAAGCAACGATACGATAGAGGGCGTCTTTTATGAAGAGGAATTACAGCCAGTGACTTTGGATGATAACGCTTTGTTTAAAGTCGAACAAGTGTTAAAAGAAAGAGGACACGGTCAGCGCAAAGAGTACTTTGTAAAGTGGCGAAATTATAACGACAAGTTCAACTCTTGGATTCCTGCAGCTAATCTTCAGCAACTATGAATACAGATGAAGAATTTTATCTAACATTACTTAGCAATAGTTCTATGAGCTATTTTCCAAATAACACCACAGCACAATTCATAACGCAGCTCCCTAAACGAATAAGGTTACCGGGGCAATGGGTTACAGGTATTGCGGAAGTGCAATATCCATGCTCCTTTTTGGCCGTGACAGATACAGAAAATCTAGTCTATTATCGCACAGAAATACCTAAAGTGCAAGCCGGAGAAGAAACGTATACTGAGTTGAAAAAAGTATTGCAAAACGCTAATTCATATTTTAAAAGTGATAGAGAACAAATTTACTATGGTAGCGATGGATGGCACGTAATCTGTATTCAGCCCGGCAATTATGAAAACATTGAACATATTACAGCCGAAATTAACAATCACAGGTTATTAGAAAAGTTGCTGAATTTTCAATATAATAGAGTAACAAAACGCGTGTCTCTTGAAATTAAAACGTCGTCATTGAAAATGCTAGGATTTTCACAACGTCTGGCCTTACAACTTGGTTATAAACCTGATATAAATATAGCTGAAGCACCTGTACCAAGCCACCCCGCAAATATCTGGGTTGGTTTACCATCACAAATGTTTATTTACTGCGATATTGTGGAACCACAGCTTGTAGGAGATGTCTTGGCTCCGCTTCTTCGTATTGTTAACGTGACCTCTGATAATTATAATTACGATTGCCACAAAGACGCCATATTTTCGCCGACTCATTATATAAATGTCATGAAGAGGGAATTTGAGAATATCGAGATAAATATAAGGACCGAAACGTCGGGTGTGATGCCATTCGAGTTTGGAACGTTGAGTTTAAAACTACACTTTAAGAGGATACAGTAGCTGCTATGGATTGTCCTTACCAACAATACTACACCAATCAGGCAGGTCAAGGCGTTGGAGCTATCTACAGAGGAGCAGCCTACCAGAGAGGTCATGGTATCGGAAGCTTTTTAGGAGGAATATTTCGTAGTATCCTGCCTCTTTTTAAAACCGGTGCTAAAGTTGTTGGAAAGGAAGCTTTAAGGACAGGCGCTAACATTTTAGGAGATGTTAGTGAAAGTCGACCGCTAAAAGAAGCGTTCCATAACCGTGTACAGGAGGCTGGAAAGAATCTCAAACGTAAAGCCGACAGAAAAATAGATACTCTAATGGAAGGATCGGGATATAAAAGGCAACGCACTCTGAATTACAATCAGTCTACAAGAAAAAACGCTAAGCAGAAGCTGGTCAAACCCGCATACACCGATATCTTCACCAGCAAGTAGTTTTCACAATGGCGTTTTTGCATGCGCAGTCTTGTGAGTGTGTTAAATCGGAGTTAGATTTGTTCGCTCTGCCCGCAACTCAAACCAGTATCGAAAATGGACAATGGATTTTTTACAAGCCGCTTTCCTCGCTTAATGACGATGCACCGATTGAATTTATTGTGCCTGGAAACGGTAACGATTATATCGATTTAAGTCAGACCATGTTATACATTACTGCTAAAATTGTTAAACAAGATGATACACCATTAACCGATAAAGAGGTTGTAGGCCCTGTTAATAATTGGATGCACTCTATGTTTAATCAAGTTGAGGTGTATTTGAATCAGAAGCTTGTGAGCCCACCAAACAATACATACGCATACCGCTCATACATTGAAACTCTGCTGAATTACGGCAATGGTGCTAAATCAACCCATTTAACATGCACACTATGGTACAACGACACAGCCAATAACATGGATGACATCACTACGCATAATGAAGGATTTGTAAAGCGGAAATTTTTTACTGCTGCAAGTAAGCAAGTCGAAATGATGGGACATGTGCATTCCGATTTATTCAATCAAGAAAAATTTCTTATAAACGGAGTTGAAATGAAAGTCAAATTTATCAGATCCCGAGATTCTTTCAATTTAATGGCAGCCGAAGGATCTACATTCAAAGTGAAAATTAGTGATGCCAGCTTACTAGTGAGAAAAATGAAAATAAACCCGTCTATTTTGTTGGCTCACACCAAAGCTTTGGCGACTGCGCCTGCTAAATACCCCATTACAAGATCCGATGTTAAAGTGTTAACTATTCCGGCTGGTGTGCAAAGAAAATCTTTAGATAATATTTTTCTGGGGCAATTACCAAAACGATGCATTGTAGGTTTTGTATCGAATAAAGCATTTAACGGCCATTATGCAGCAAACCCTTTCAATTTTAATAACTACAAAATCAATTATTTCTCCCTATACATCGACGGTCAACAAATTCCTTCAAAACCTCTACAGCCTGATTTCTCTAAGAATGGCATGTACGTTCAAGCATATCACACACTATTTTCCGGTAGCGGTATACATTTCCTCAATGAAGGCAACGCTATAAAACGTGAAGATTACCCTCATGGCTACTGTCTATTTGCTTTTGATTTAACCCCCGATCTGGCTGCAAATGCAACAACACACTGGAACCTTCTTAAAAATGGGGCTCTACGTTTAGAGGCGGGTTTTCAAGACGCGCTAGAAGAAACTATTAATTGTCTAGTTTATGCAGAGTTCGATAACGTCGTAGAAATTGACAAACACAGAAATGTGCTGGTGGATTTTAGTAGTTAAAAACCAACAACAGTTTTTTAAAATTTAGTCATGCTCAAACATTTCGTCAGTATGGACAGTGTCTTCGTAGATCTGCAAGGGTTCCGTGGTGATAAGAAACAGTTTATTCCGAAAGAAGTGGCTGTTATTTCAGCAGATGGCAACCAGTTAGCAATTTTCATTTTAAAACCCCCTGCAAAATATGACACTCTGCCCTATTTCGTTAAAAAAGGCATAAGCTATCTGGAGCATAGACATCACGGTCTAACCTGGGATTCTGGTACTATACATTTTGATGAATTTGAAACAGAGCTAACAAGACTTCTCAAAAAATTTGAAAAAGTGTACGTTAAGGGCCAAGAAAAGAAGGAGGTTCTAAGTTTTCTGAATAAAATCGTCGTAAATTTGGAGGATCTCGAGTGCCCGTCTTTAAAAGTTCTGCGAAAAACTACTGCTGCCGTACGTTGCCTCAATCACAACATCCGTTCGCCTGTATGTGCATTGGAAAACATACTAATTTTATCCGACTGGTGGCGCAATGAATACACTGGAAGTTCAGAAAATATTGCAAACAATCCCGAGTCTGTTGAATGTGAAACGCTATGTTTTTGCTTCTGATCAACTCCCTACAAGAATTGCAAGACCTGTGGCAATCATCGTCAACACAGATCCAGCAAACCGCCCTGGACAACATTGGAATGCTATGTATATAGACCAATATGGATATGGGGAGTACTTTGATTCATACGGCCGCCCTCCAAGCGGTTATCATTTAAAATTTTTACAACAAAATTCAATCAGCTGGTCTCATAATCCAAAAATTTTGCAAGATTTTAGCTCTAACGTTTGCGGCATATACTGTTTAATGTATTTATATTTTAAAATGAATGGTTCATCTATGATAAGTTTTGTAAATCTGTTCACTGATAATTTAGTTTCTAATGACACATATGTAAAAGCACTATATATCCAATACTTCACCTTAATAAACTTGTTTAATGTTATTTAGAAAATAAAAACACAAATAGTTTGTAATTAAACATATTTTTATTACACACAAAATATTTTAATAAATGTATTTTTACATCTATCCATCGTTTTATTGCATAAATTAAAAACAAGCTGGTTACAAATGGTTTATAATATTATGAAAAAAAGTTAATACATACTGGTAAAGCACAATCTCTAATTAAATACATGACAATAATACAGATGGAGAAATAATAATACTAACTATTCTATTACACTGTTACCAGAGAAATAGGGGGCCAAAATTATATGGAAAAAACAGTTTTATAACTATTCTAAACTAAATTATAACCTTATATCTAATATAATGAAATACGCGCCCATTTAAGGCATTCTAAATCCGTAAGGTACTGTATCAAAGGTATCAGCAAGTCTCCGACGTTTATTATAACTAAATTGATACTTTTTTTGCTCTGGTTTTGATATTATCTCATAGTTTGACGTACGAGCTATTTTGCGATCATTAATAACATATAAAGCATTATTTTCAATTCCATTATTACATACCATTTCCTTCATAGACTCAAAATTAATAACATTCGAATTCTTGAAATTTAACGTGATACCTTTAACTTTGCATATAACAATTTCTGTATCTTTCTCAGATGAATGCACTTTATAGGCATAATTTTTAGGCCCACCGCTTACAAATTCTGTTATAAAACTCCCTATACCATATGCTTCAATTTCGTCAGTTAACTGCCCTAAAAACTCGCCCGTTTCAGGTATCCAATCGCCTGTTTTGGATATAAAAACTAAACTATCAGTATCAAAATAAAAAATACGCTCCCCTAATTTTTCTAAATATTTGTAAAGTTCAAGCCTTGCATGAGCTGTTGTGTAAGCGGCGATTGCTACATTAACTGTTGAGGACGGCTTTACAGCCTCTGTAGGTTTATTCCAATTAACTAAAATTACGTCATCGTCAATGGGTAAAATTGAATGGACTTCTACATCACTGTCTACCAACAATTTAAAAAATTCTTCAGGATTAGATATTATCGAGCATTGCATTAAATTTTCCCGCTGCCCAAACTTGCCCCAAAAGCTATTGAGCATTAATTTGGCAAGAAATCTTAACCCAGGATTTTTTTTTATATTTTCCTTGTTTAACTGTACTCCTTCGACCTCTAAATACTTAAGAATATATGCTTCCTTCTCTGCATCTGTAGTGCAATCCTTTGGCCAACCTGAGCATTCCTGTTTCAGTTTTATGAAATTGTTTACATACCCGCTAAAAAGTCCACCTCTTTTTAAATACTTATCATATTGTATCGATTGGTATTCCCAAATTTCAAAAATTTCTAAAATTTTGTAGTTTTTCTCTAACGCTTTTCTTAACTCAGGAGCCACAAACGTCCCTACAAAGCTACGCTGTTCGTCATTATGAGTGCATGTGTCCTGATTTAAAGTTTCAGCGCATGTTCGACACAAAATAAACATAAGCTTATTATGAATTTTATAGGGGAGTACAGGGTGAAATAATGTAGTTGGCGGGAGGACTAAACATTTGACAAAACCCTCCAATACATCAATAGACAAACGCGAGCAGACTTCGTTACCAACGTGTATTTTCGGATGACCTATGGGATATCTACCATACTTATTGACACTAGGGTATAATGAACAAACATCATAATAATAAATTTTTTCACCTGGTTCACATTTATGGTGCAACTTGACAGCATTTGTCCGACCACCATAGAAACTGTCACGAGGGTTTAACGGGTCGTGTTTTAAACTAGGAAGATTTTCACAATAATTTTTAGCTTCCAAATTTGATTTTAAAAAATTTATAAATTGACATTCCCACATTTCAATTAACGTGTAACCACAATTGCGAATGCGGGTAGCCCTAGCTTCAGTGTTTTCGCGACGTAAAAACATAGCGTCAGACTTTTTACCAACAGTATCTGAATCGGTAGTTTGAAAAGGATAACAAGTCTCACATCCGTGCCAAAAGCACCCTAAAAACTCATACACAGTGTTATTTTCCCTACAATACCCATCTACTAATATTCCATTAGGTAATCGGAACTCTTTAGATTTACCACTGTGTTGGATGTTTATACCGCTACTATATTCGGCCCATGATAGCCATTTAATTGCGACACGCGATTGATTGTCTGACATCCTATATCCACCAGGTGGTATTATACCTATGGTGTTGTCTGTTAAAAAACGCCTCCTAAATACTAAATTACATGCACTAGCAATTGTTGTAGCCTCTTGAAAAGGGTCTACACCATTTTCGATCGTAAATAACCTCCAAAATCTTAAGCACGCTTTAACTAAAATTTGCACATCCATTATACAATATTCTACAATTTCTTTCTCCATTTCAAAAATGTAACCGCTTTCAGCTAGTTTGTTATACCAATCAATAAATGTTAGACGATCAGAAGTACACATATTGTTTGGAGCATAAAATTCAATAGGTGGTAAAGCACCTACATACTTCTGATTTTCAGCGGTATTGAATAGGTACGGAAAATATCCTTTACTTTCTGGAAAATCAAAAGCCCCGGGAAGTTTGGAGAGAGGTAGAGGGATAAAGTTCAGGGAATCTATAAATCTAGTTGATCCACATGTTATTGAAATTATTTTCCGGCCTGTAGTTATCAGTTTAGGATCCCAACTGTTTCTATTTTTAATTAGCTCGCGTAAAAGGAAACTGGCGTCATATCCCCCTGCATTATGTGCGATAGCTGTTACTTTAAATTTTTTGCTTAATTTCGAAACATATTTTAAAAATGAATTCACAGGATCCTCCCGAAAAACATGCAACCTTTCGCCACAATTTTGACAATTTTGTTTTAAATTCTCGTTATTTGAACAGGCTAAACAAACATGAGCCGCTACGCAAAGGTTCGGTTCGTGAACGTAATTACCTGGTTTACCTAAGATTTCAGTTTCCTGTCTACATTCGAAGTCGTAGAAAATAAATAAAAACTTTTGAGGTGTTTTTGTTTTTTTTTTAATATTCCGCGACATGTAACAAAAATGCCTCGTTGGTTGTGACTTTTTACATATCCGACAAAATGTGTGACCACATTTATGTTTTCCACCCTTTTCGTTTTTCCAGATAGTCTGTAGACAAATAGAGCAGCGGTAAAGTTTGTTACACAGTCCTGATTTTTTATGGCTAGCAAAGCACTCTGCGCCCCTGAACTCCCTATTACAATCAGAACACGTCACGCTATCTAGCATAATATTACACGGTGGGCTATCATGGCAACAAGGACATGTGTAAATGCACTTAGTGTGTCGAGCTTTATCATTAAATCTAATTTTGCAAAGTTCACAAAAATAACTGGCTGTGAATGCACTAGTTAAGCTTGTAATTACATTGTAGTGATTTTCTTCTAAAATTAAATTTAGTACTACTCTATCCCTAGTGCGAGGGCCTTCAAAATACGTTGTTTTACCAATTCTCGAATTATACACTACTATTGTATAGTTTGATAAATATACTTGAAATTTTTGAATATCCTCGTAATTACCGCCATCAGTTAAATCGACACCGCTAAACCTACAGAGCCGTAGAGCTCTATGAAACAAGATAGGGGAGCCTAATGTTAATTCTTCCAACTTTTCATCTTTATCTCTAAAAGCAATCGCAATCACAAGAGCCGATGCAAGACACATGTTATCTTTAGTGGGCACTACTATTATGCCATGTTTTTTTAGTTTGCAAAAATCGTTAAAACTACCGCCTATTAAACGACTTCGACCTCGGCCTACAGGCAAACTGACCTTATCAATGTTGACCGTCATCGCATCTTGAGCAAAGAACTGCGCGTTGCTTTGAATCACCTTTTCAACCACGTTTAGGATAACAGCAACTGATAGTTGATCGACTTTTCTAAAAGAGATCCCAAGGGGCTTTTCAGGGAAATTATGATTTTGCAACATAATGCCCACACGATCGGCAGACTGCGTATTTTGCAAAATATACTCCAGAAGTTCCTGGAATGCATCCTGTAAGAAATATTTTTTAATAACTAGGACCAATGAAAATTTATTCTTATATTACCTCAAGCCAAATCATAGGGTTTTGATTTTCTTTTTCTAATGGTTTGAACTTAAATGTCACGCTGGCCGACGTAGTGTTAAACTTTTTAAGCTCCTTCTGATACTCGCGTAGTATGGTGAAATACTTCATCTCGTGAGTTGTTGGAGGTTGAGCCGAAGTTCGCGGTTCGCCGTGTGCATTCTGTAATGAAAATTTCAATTTAAACATTTTCATTAGAGCTTTGACTGAAAAGCAACGATAATTAATCACTTGTTTACAAAAAATACGTATTTGCTGTAAAATTATAAAAGAAATATATTACAAAACATTTCCCCGTAAATTGACTGTGTATAGCGGTCCAATATGGGGTTTTTTATTTTAGTCTGCATAAAACCAGAATTCTCTAATGGTTGATTTAAATATAAAAAATGTCTGGGAAAACTTACATCTGACAACATGCCGCCCAATGTAGACGTCTTTGTGCTAGGTTGCTGCCGGTCCACTTCCTGCTGATTCACTTCTTGCATACTTTTTACAGGTTCCAACATGTCGGCTGATTTCGACGGTCCTGGCTTATTCATCAGCTGGCTCTAAAATTATAAAAGAAATATATTACAAAACATTTCCCGTAAAATCACATGTGTATAGTGGCAGGCATGTATTTTATTTAGCATGTATAAAACCAGAATTTTCTAATGATTAATTTAAATATAAAAATGTCGGGGTGAACTTACATTTGCTGATGAATTACTCAGTAGAACTTGGCACGTATCTTCTGCATTCAAAACACGTTTAGTACCAGCTGGTGACGTCGACGTAGATTGCCCCTCCTGCAAAATTGTAATTTATATTAACATTTTAAGGGACTGACCTATGTATTGCTTTAAAATGAATAACCACAAATGAGTTTTAAACTAATGCTTTTTAGAGCTGTGGATACAAGAGCTAAGAAACCATCGTACATAATTTTCTAAATAGAAAATATATTTTTACTCACCGATAGTATTGCAAACGAACGCCTGGCTCGAATCCTTCCAACGCTTTGGCATAACTCGAAATAAGCAGACCAATACGCCGGTTCCAACACTATCCCTCGTTAGTTAGTTTATGCTGAATTATTTTAAAAGCTAGTAAAACAAATTCCTCATTTGTATATACCCCATTCTTGAAATAATCAAGAATTTGATAGGCAGTTAACTCGGATGTGTTCATCGTTGCAGATGAAAAAAGCACAAAACAATCACTGTACCACTTACACTCGCGCTTTCAAAAGATAGCTGGCACTTGTACAACGATGCGTCTTCAGCTGCGGAATGTGGCGGAATGAACGAGGTATGCCCGCCTTGTAGTGGTTTAGACAAGAGAAAGCGGTTCGCGAAAGCGCTGGAGGGCAAACCGTTACGTTTCACTGCAGCAAACAAAGGAGCCTCGTCACCAAGGTTGTTTAAATGAACAAAACACATGTCTCGACCTGTTTTAAAAGTTTACAACGGTCAAATTTATGAATCAGCTTTCGCTATATAAAATGAAGTAATTATAGCGGATTCGCTGATTTATTCGCGATTTCGCTGTTTTAATTATAAAATTAATTATTTCATATAGCTTTTCAAATTTTCTGCGGTCGAATGGGAAATTAACCACTGCGCGAATGGAAATTAACCAGAATCTTGGGTAGAGAAAAACTGTAGAAAATCAATGGGGCTGAGTGAGATAGCGTCACTCATATTATAAAATTAAAAGAATGAATTACAACAAAAATAGTTACAAAGTCAATTTTTTAAAATTATTAACAAGTTTCTAAGGCCCTAGACGGCACAATTCCGTTCTTATATTTTATATATTCGAAAAAATAATTTGTTTAAAAGTCGAGCGGCGTAACTTCAGAGCTGCGAAATGGCGTTTTGTTCAAACCCTTTAAATCCCGTAGCACTCCGTGGTCTAGCGGCACTAATGGGTGTAGCTAAATTTGTGCAACACGAACGTAGAGCGTTCAAATCCTCGGTCGGCCTGAGATTTTTTTAAATATAAATAGTCCTTCTGTGAATGCAAGAGAGAGACAGCAGCTTCGAAGAGCGAGATGGCTCTATCAGTTTGAATTTCAAATATTTCCGCGAAAATTCAAAATTAAAAACAACCGCCGTGAGAAGTGCGCGCGCAGAAAACAAAGATGGACGACACACCGCGAAGTTTAAATTCAAAAATTGAACTTAGAAAAAATCTGAAAAAATTCAAATTTCAAATATTCCCGCCAGAAATCCAAGATGGCCGCCGCGTAACTTAATCGGAAGCTAATGCGTAATTTATTCAGTAGCACATGTGAAAATTAATTAGATCAAACCGCGAAATTAATTAGATCAAACCGCGAAATTAATTGGGTCAATCCGCGAATTAAAATTAAAACCGCGAATTAAAATTAAAACCGCGAAATCCGCGAATAAAACCGCGAAAACCGCGAATAAAACCGCGAATTACACCGCGAATCAAAATTTGATTGACAGCTATCACAATCATAGTAGCCCTATTCTACTTGCGTGTGTTTACGGTCTAGGACGTTAAGGCGCGATTTTTTAGGCGCCCATTTTTTGGCGCGCATTTTTAGGCGCGAACGCTTTAGACGCCAGGCGCAGGGACCATTAAGCGCCACATGAATGAGTTTCACAATAATCTAGAAATATACTCTATTAACTAGCTTAAATAGGTTATATAGCTAGACACCTTTCCTAAGCAAACGTAGAGCAGTAATATGACAAGTTTTTAAAGATCAGACTTACTATTCAAAAGTTATAAATTTTTAAAAATTAACACTTTGTTGGCCCGTTTTTTACCTTTGGGTGTGTATTTGATAACAAACTAATACAACGGTACAACTGCTTTACGAACGTTTTAGTTAATAGAGGCAGACCTCGCCGTTCGCGGGGGTGCCGTTCCAGAAGAATGCCGCGAAGCGCAAAACCGCGATGCGCAAGTAAACACATAAATGATAAAAACGGGGTTAGGTTCCATTAACTAGATTTGCAAGACGTGCAAAATAGACCTCTTACTCGTCGAAAACTTTTCGATCTTCAAATAAACCGCTCACATTTTGTGATTATTTTCTGCGATTGTTATGTAACTATTTTCAGTTAAGTAATAAATAAGATCCGGATTTAATGATAAGCATTTTCAAACAGATACTCAGTGGCGTACGCTGAATATTTTTGAGAAAATAAAAATTTAGTAAAAATTGTCGTCAGTAACATCAATTGCCCTTTGACTTTTCAATGTCTAGAGCCGGGATGAGCAACCGCGGCCCGCCACACTTTCTCGTGCGGCCCTTCAAAGATTTTACATTTTGACTTTTAAAAGTTCATACAATGTCCCACAGCCTCAATTACCGTAGGCGTGTTAACTGAATTTTTGAAAATGATGTCGACATCATAGAGAGGCACTGATGCTATCATTTCCAAACATTAAGCATCGGCATTTCTTGGTATGCGGCAAGCGGCATAAATTCAAAGCTCAGAGGGTGTTTCAACTTCTTCAGAAACCCGAAAATATGCCCAGCATTTACAAAAATTAATAACGGAATTTGAATCGCGATTTAAAATATTTACATCAGAAAAAACCGTTCTTAGTTTTAACATTTTTTTCTTCGCATTTAATATAGAAGTGGAAACAGTTCCGGATGAGTTACAAATGGAATTAATTGATTTACAATACGACACAGATGTAAAAATAAATTTCAAAAGGTTGACATACGTAATTACTATCAAAATTACATGAATTTAGAAAAAATCCCACGCACATGCAAAGCGAATAATGACACTTTTTGGAACCACCTATGTTTGCGAACCATTAATTATTTTCAGCAATGAAAATAATTGAAAGCGGTCACTGATCGCGATTAAATGATGTACGGTTAGAAAGCTGAGTACGAGTTGCTGTATCGTCTAACTATATCTGCAAATACAGACCAATTGATCGCAAAGAAGCAATGTCAAATTTCTCATTAAATAATCTTTTTCCACATATATTTTTCGCCGTTTTTTTTAATAGTATTTCTTTTAATTATCGTTTTATTTCTGTAATTTTTTATGCTAGGTTTAATTTGTTAATAAAGAGATAATTTGAGTTCATCATTCAGTGTTTGTATTATCATAGGTTTCTTACATGCACAACATTTTTAAATTTGTAGCTGGCCTGTTTTAAAAAAAGGTTGCTCATCCCTGGTCTAGGGTGATTGTAATAAACACGTATGTCTTACTGCGAAGTTGCTTGTGTGTTATAGTTAATAGTGCACATGTAATTGGATAATTATTCTTCTACTGTAATTTACATTATTTTTGTGAGACCCCTGCTGATAATAAAACCCCACTCTTAATTCATATCTTAGTTTAAAAAGTCGTCACAACTGCATGTGGTGCAGCGGATCAAGTTATGGCATGATTGCTCTAATACTACTGTTCAGGGTGGAGGTTATAGTGGACTGTATGATTTTAATTTGGACAATTTACAGGATACGTCTTAGGGGTGCAGGAATTAAAAAGGGTTGTGAACCAACGGTCTCATGCAGTCTCACACGAGATGAATTTAAAAGACTTAATTTCCGTTGGCCAGAGGTTGGGTGAATACAGAACAGATGTTAAAACTGTATTGTTTATTGACTAGAATATTTCCTATTTATATGCATTAATTATGACGTAAATTACAGGGTTCATGTTATTTTGCCCCAGTTTGAGCTCACATGCATTTTCGTGTTCAATTTCATAACAAAGAGATAGCAAGTTTGCAAAATTGCAGTTTGTCGACCGGGTCATTCGACCAGTGCTGATAAGAATCGCTGACTGCTTTGTTGTAATTTCCGCATGTAATATTTCGGTTACGAAATGTATGCATATTTAATTTTAAAAGTTAAAATTATGTTTTGGTTCCTAAACAACTACTCTACTTACTCTAATACAATGATGGTCACGGTTACCTGAACAGCTACTGCACAACTACAATTTTTCCCGCAAACTCTGCAGGGATTTCCAACATTTATAAAACTGTTGTAAATTTACATATGTTTTATACTTTCTAAATAAAAGTTTGGTTTGGCCACCCATTGCAGTTTTGTAAATTTATTGTGATATCATTAAATCTGTCCGGACCCTAGTAATAAAGTATATGTGGAGATCATGTGAAAACGTGTTCACGTGGCGCCTAACTGTCCCCGTGCCCAAAGTTCCGACGCCTAAACGTACGCGTGCCTTATAGCGCCTGCGTCTAAAGGCTTTGCGCCAAATTATGCGCGTCTAAACGTCTCTTTCAGGTTTGTTTACACTGGGAGAGTCTGTAAAATTGTCCAGTAAGTCAATACTATCTACATGTGATGATGAACTCGAATCCGTCATTGTCCCTTGTTCTTTTTCGTCACTTTCGTTTTCATCGTCAACTGAACTTGGCAAGCTATTGTACAAATGGGCCCCTCTTTTGTGCATTCGCATATACTTAAAATCGCATCCATAAATTTGAACTCATTTCCTCTAACATTTTCAAATGTTTGTAGCGGAATAAGGCTAAGTTCATCAATGTTCTTCGATGATGAGAATTTCCATAATTTTACTATACCATGACCAGTAATAACATACGTTGTTTAAAGCCTCCCATATTATGTATGATATGTGCTTAAACCATCAATATTGGATACGTTAAAATCGGCGTTGTCAAAAACAAATGGACAAAATGACCCAACCAGAATTTTGCTTGAGCATGATAGGACGCTGATATTTCTAAATTTACGCATCCTGGTATGAGGAGCATAAGCTCAAATTCGAAAGAAAATTTATCCAATGTTTAGACCTATATTTTCTCTACAAAAACACAGCCAGCCTAATTTCCATAAGAGCCCAAAAATAACGCGGTCTCATTGCCGAAATAATAGCGTAGACTACTAAATGATTTTTCTTTTGTTTTTCTACTTCATTTCATCTCTCCGAGCAACATGTCTCGCTCCATTTTAAGCTAGCAATCCGGTGTAGTACTCTGTCACTTTTGTTCGTTGACAAATAACGGCGTTTCTTATTTTTTCTCATCTACTAACACCAAGCATTGCCCCCTCCATTGGGGTTGTTACTCTTAATCTTTTGGCACTTTTTTTGGTTAGATAGTGCTGCAATAGTCTCTAGCCCATAACTTAATACTGGTAATATGCAAGAGTCAAAACTCTTTCTTTTTAGATAAATTGGGATGTTTGTTTGTTTGTCGGGGTTCCTTACAGTAGCTCTTAGTTTACCGAAATCACTCCAGCCTAGCCTAATATGTCTTGAAATTTCAGTAGTCTGATTATATTTTTCCAATGTTATTTGATGATCTAGGTACATGTATTCGTCGATAGCCTCCAGATCGATATCTTTGAGCGTAAACTGTGTAACGTCTTGTGACATGATATTTGTTTTCCTCAAATTTATTACGAATCCTGCTTTTTGCGCGACGTGATTTAATTGAATTAGCATCGTTCGTAATGCATCGCCATCTGAGCTTATAAGCACTATAACGTCGGGAAAACGAGGGTTATTTAAATATTTCCCACAGCATACATGCCTCTCTCTTTCGATTCCCCAAAGTTCATAGTAAACGCGCTCGAAGGTTTTACGCAAACGTATTAAAACGCGCGTTTTTCTTTATAAAAAAGAACGTTGACAAGATATTTGCAAAAAATATAAAAGGTCTAAATTTTTTTCAAGTTGGTGACGATTCCTCATGCTCAATTGTTCAGGACTTTTTACACAACCAACAGTAGAGTTTTTATCAAACATCTGTGCCAAATTCCTAACTTTCCTATTTTTTATTACTTATCGAAAATGGGACTTGGTGCTTGAGCTATATGGGAAGTGGTCATTCCATTATTCATACTCTTATTATCACAAGGTTTATGTCTTTGGTTCATTAAAACAATCACTAAAGGGACACCGGTTCATTTCGGACCCTGAAGTGCAGATTGCCATTAGAGAGTGGTTTCGTTAACAGCCGCAAGAATTTTACCAGCAAGGAATCTAATGATTAGTGCAACAATAGGACTCATGCTTTAATATTAATAGAGGTTTTTTATAAATCGAGATAATAAAAGTGATGCTACAGCCTTACTAGGTGGCAGTGAAAACTGTAAAATTATAAAACAGTTATAAAACCATTCAAATTTCAAAGTAAATGTTACTGCGGCGTGATCTGCCGAAGTATTACTTTCGATCCGACCATTTTTACTAATTTGCCGCAATCACTTAATCAATCGTGGCCAAATCAAAATTATATGAAATGTCTCATGAAACCCCATAACTTTTGTGTAAGACAGCAACCGCTTTGGCATTGAAGAAACGTCGGAAATGCAGTTTAGTGAAGGTATCCTGCCGGAAGGATGTAAACATACTATCTAGAGAACGATATAACCTATCAGAATGATTTCTGTGCCAGTTTGTGTTGGATATTAATGCAAAGAACTGAAAAGCTTTAGGGCTAGATTGATGGTTTTTCTTTGTACGTATTTTCCGATTTGTATTCAGCATAACAGCCGTTAAGCGGCCGCGGAACTACGGAGCAGGCTGGTGGAATGGTACAGAGTTGTGCTGCTGAGCTTGCTTCAGGTCGCGAGTTCGAAACTGGGTACTGACACAAAGTGTACGAAGTATTGAAATTCCCTCACATCGAAAACCACTCGGAGTCAAATATCTGTAAAATTTCGTGTCAACCGACTAATGAACCCACTATACCAAATCTCCGCCACGGCTGTGCGGATTTTTTTGGTGAAGACCCCAGCCCACTTGATCTCTCCCACGTATTGGGGGGTGCCTAAACGTGCTGTGCGGTGTACGTATGTCTACACGATTCCGGTCACCAGGAACCTTCCTAAAGTCTTGCATCTTTTTCATACGATAGGTCGTCCAAAAATGAAGGCAACATCAACTTTTGTGGTATGGTCGAAGGCAAAAATCCAAAGATATGGCACTTTCTGATCTTTTCACACACACTAAAACCTCGCTAAACCGACATAAATAAAAATCATAGTCTCGATATACCGACATCAATTCAAAAATGACCGTTAACCTATTCTAAGTACCTACGGGTGTGATCCACGTGCCATGGGTGTGACCCACGTGCCATGAGTGTGACCCACGTGCTATGAGCCAAACAATAGTTGCCAACCCTCAAAATGTTCGTATACGTCCGGTTGTTGTTCTTTTTCGTAATAATAATCACATGTAAATATATAGGGCAAATCCACTGATGATGATGTTGATTGCAAATTTTTTTTTTTTAATTTAATTAAACTTGTTCAAAAGTTTTCTTGTCATAACGGTTTCCTAAGAATCGCACACAACACATACAAAGTTGAACTGATTAGATTTGCCAATTTTTAGTATTTAAGTTAATTTCATGAATTACTTTTTTGTTTTTGTTAAAATTTGATTGAAATGAACTAATTAATAAATTTGTTTTGGTTAAGCATTAATAAAATTTTTGTTTTTTATTTTTACATGATATAACAAACAGCATTTTTTACAGCATTCAACTAATTTCTTAAATACACTCATTAATAATACATTCAATTTGATAATAAACGCGAAGATAAGGTGCCGAAGTATTCTTGGAAAGCACCGAAGGGCGCATATCAATAGTTTTTATAACAATAGACTGATTCATAACATTGAACTGTGAAGCGGAGTGATGTGCGTATTGACAATTTTTATGATAAATAACTGGGTGATAACATTTCATTGTACTAGCGAAACGGAGTGATGCTGAGTGTCTTGGAAGCACCGAAAGGCGCTTTTCTGGGGTGGGGGGTTCCGTATTTTTTTATTATTGACACATTCGTAAAAAAATCTGTCCATTGTCATCTTTGAATGTGAAATGCCACGTTATATATTTTCTCCCTCCACACTGAAAGCGCCGTTTTAACAGATGATGAAGACTAAAATAATGTGTCTTAAGGAGTGGGCGTCCCAAAGAGCGAATGGCAGAAACCATTACATCCCAACACTGTGCCAAAATATCGATAAGGCGCTTGCACCTTCTCATCTTGTTTTCGTTACTTTTTATTATAAATATTTCTCCTACTACGATAATAGATGCGAAAGTAAAATATAAAAAAAAATCTTAAAATTCTATAAAAATCTGAGCTCAAATTTTCGTCGAAAAATATTAATTTAATTTTTTTTATTGAAACAGTTTGACATTTTCATTTCACACCTACGCGCCTTTGTATTTGGTTCATTTATTATTGTATTTATCCTAATTATTTTCCACAGATCCCGAGATGTACAGAATAAACTAAAAGTTTATAAAAATAAATTTGTCGATAGAGAAGATTAGTGATGGGCATAACCGGACAATTTTCATAACCGAATTATTTGCATTCGAATGATATTAATAACCGAATGATTATTTGAATAATCATTCGAATAAATTTTGGCTCTCGATTCGTTTCGATTTCGCCGGTTTGCCGGTTAGGCGGTTCAGCGTCATCTGCATCGGCATCGTAACTTGCAGATAGCAGAGGAACTCAGTTAATCGTTAATTATAATAATTGTATAAATGAGTTTAAACCATTGAGAATAGCTATATCAATACTAATCATAAAGAAATTATAAATATGCGAATACAAAGTATCTATTGAATCTATTCTTAGTTCCTAAAATTCTCTAGTAGCCACCCTTCCCTTTTCGCTTGCACATCCTACCGGTATATTTTAGAATCCATAATGTATCTACGTTCAGCCTTCCGCGGTTCTAAGGACGCACACTTAAAATGTTAAACATCGAAATCCACTTCTTGTCCCACGTTCATATTATATGACGACGGATGGGCATCGACTGCTCCGTTATTAAAAATTAAATATAAATCTGTTACGATATTGGAAAATCTTATTTCGCTTTCTGTTTATCCCTATTAGGCATAATCAGCCGCGTTTCGAAGCAAAAATTTAGGCCGTTGTAAATTAATACCAACACAGCTTCGGCATATCTTATACTCAGCAGAGCGTTATCTTTAATAGGAACGGCTCCATAAATTTAACTCGTCGACTGGGAGTCTGAAATGTCTTAATAACATCAACAAGCAGCCGCGAGCCTCACTTGGGTCAATCTAAGTACATACGTAGAAAAGGTCTTGTCAACTTGCCATATCTCAGCGACCACAAATGTGCAGTGAAGCAAGGGAGAAAACTGTAGAGCGAGACGCTCAAATGGTGTTTTGAGTTTAATCTGCCTTGCTTATGGTTATGATGTTATGAGTTATGAATGACTTATTATTTACAGAATTTCGATCACTCGCAGGTCGCTGAGATACGGCACGTAGTACGTATCACGATGAGGTTATTTTTCATTCGAATACTTGGAACGAAAACCGAGTTACACAGGTTATTTCAATAACCGGATAACCGGTTATTTTTCATTCGAATAAGCCCATCACTAGAGAAGATCCATGCAACAGCATTCGCCAAGTTTTTTAATCAATTTTAGGCAACAATTATTTTGCAAGACTTGTCCCAAATTGATATACATACCTACATCCATACTTGAAATCTTGTAACATCGAAAATATACCAAAAAGGCAGGTAAAGGCAAAAGAAAAATTGATTTCCCAAAAATAGAAACTAGCAAAAATCGCAATGAAGAAACCACGGATGACTCTGGTCTTTTTTTGATATTTATTGTGCATTTTTGATTATTTATTCCGTAAACTAGCAAACTATAAGATATTTTTTTCAATCTAAAATATTCCACTTACCTTTAGTTATGTTATGAGGTCCATTGTAAGTAAGTTTGGGTTTATTATTTCTTCTCGAGAAACTTAAGTGAAATCACAACAAAAAATATGTCAGATTAAATAACAATTAGATCAACTGACAGGCAAAGCCAACTTTGCTCAGCGGTATCTCTGAGCTTATCTTGATTTTAACTAAATTAAAGTTAGAATTTAATGTAGCGATCTCATAGCAATCAAGAATTATTATGTAGAAATTTTTACTGTACGTTTGAATTATTGCATTTTTAGCCAAAAATAAGACTGTCGACATGACAGTGCAGCGGTTAATGTTAAACATTGACATGGCATTTTGAAAATTACGTAAGTTGTACTCTTCTTCAGTGCGTGTGCTCAGAGTGCCTATCACGCGTATGGTCATTGCTCACATGATAATGCCGACCAATTGAAACGCGTTATGCTATCACACCACAATTCGATTTTTTATTTGTTTCTCACTTGTAAACATCAATTTATCAAGTTACTGTATTAATCAGGAAAGTTTATTTTAACAAGTTACTAAAAATCTTTACAACTATGAGTTTTACAAACGTGCCCATAGATAAATGATAGCGTGCAAAGCCTAAGTTGTCTGCCTTAGTATGTGTCATATTGATGAATTTAGTTGCTTGTCAGTTTGACATTTTGAATAAATGGTAAATTTTTAGTTATTTACAAGTGAGGAACAAATAAAATATTTAACAATACACGCAAGGTAACAGGTTTTACTGGCTCTATTCGCCAGTAGAAGCCCTCTTACCAAGCTAGTAATGTTAAATACTATTCGGACTCTCTGTATTGTAATGGTCTTAGGCCCACGACTCGATTCTGCTAGCATTGCAAATTAATGAACATTTTAATAAGCACAGAGTTGGGGTGTTTTATGTAACTGCAATGATAAGTTTAAAATTCAAATAATAAATGCATTGGTAAAGAGATGCCAGTAATGATAAAGTAATCAAGTAAGGAACGCAAAAGGCAAAGCTCGTTTTTCACAGGGGTCGAAGTTGACTTTCAAATAAATTAAATAATAGGTTTGGGCTTAATGAATAGCCGAACCGAAAGAAATTAATAGTCAAAAAAAGGTTTGCTATGTGCAAGTAAAAGAAGCGTAGAATTCAATAAAGCTAGTCAGTGAAATTGGTGAGGATTCTAAAAAGGTAAAGAAGCCAGAATAAGATAACAATACATTGCGAAAGAGCAATCTGAAAAAGCAGGCAGGTGGACATGAGAAGGCAATTTGATAGCAGGCAAAGTTCCGTACACAGTAAAATATTAAATCAGAGAATTGTGCATATTGGATTTTGTTCTAATTTACAATTAAATATTACTTAAAACCCAGTCATTAGAGAGCATTCATTGCAGTATATCAGTGTTATTTACACAATAACATTCACAACATAACACTACCGTTTATTGCTGATCTCCCGGATTTTTATTAAGGTTTAGTTTAGTTCGAGTCGTTTCGAAATTATGAATTTTATATTACCAAAAGAAAACTCGTCCCGTTTTCGCTATAAAGCTCGGTCGCCAGCTCTGGTAAAGCTTCATGTGTATGCTTTGCGGATTTTGATTTTTCTCAGAATTAATCCTTTTGTGCGGCTTATGTCTTTAAAAACTCTAAAAGGAAGCTTTTACTTTAATTAAAAAGCATATTTAATTAGACTACCTAGCCGACATTCAAGCAAATGCTTTTAGTGCTGTGCGACACCTTCATGTCCTTCTGTGATTACACAATCTGAACTTTCATCTAACTTTGCTCATATAAATGTGTGGAATTGTACGTACACCTAGTAGACCTATTTCTCGAAATGAACAGTTAGTTGTAGTTTGCAAGCCCGTTTGTCGCATATTCTGTGTAATTGTGCGCCTCGTATGTGAAAATATGCAATTAACACTAAACAGCTGGGTCACTTCGGGCGGCGTATATGTTTGATAATTAAAGTCGGTCTGCGCTTGGCTTGCGGAGATAACCTGAATATTAAAATGCTTATTGCTACAAAGTATTCTTAATCCCCGCTAATCTGTTTCGCAGACGTACGGTGTCGGGAAAATTAAATTTCCCGTCATGTTTTTCGAACTTCCCGCAACTATAATTGGTTTTCTTACTTTATTATGTTTACTGTTGTTGAGGCCGCAGTTTATTTCGGTTTGTGGAAGGATCGTAAAGCGCGGCGACGTGTACTGATAAATTATTATTTCATACTTTCAGGAATTTGATTTGACCACCGTAAATAAAACTAATTAAGTTTGTGACCAATCACAATAAACAGAACCAAAGAGTTAACAAACTAAAGATTTGAGAATATTAACATTTAACCATTACTAAGCAATTTTTTATAAATACAAGAAACAATTATAGTACCACAATTTCGCTTTTATAGGTCCGTTCACATCCATTTTGCATTTTTGATATCTTTGTAAAATATACATTAACAAAACCAGTTCAGGTTGCTCAGAAAAATTCCTGCCAGGATCTGAAAAATGAAGATACAAGCAAACGTTGTGCCGATAACTTATTGCCATAAAAGAGTGCATAATCTTAAGCAGCCAGCGCGACTTGATTCTAACTTTAAATAGGATGACTCCAGTTTTATTTTTATACTTATTAAAGTAATCCTTAGTTTATGGCGAGTGTATATCCTTGCATACTAAAATGCTGATTTGCTGCGCTGTTGTTAGTCTGACTTTATAAAATATAAGGGGGAGTTTATTCTGGCGTTTTAACTTTGTTATTATACAAAGTAAAGATATATCTCGGAATTTATGCCCTTCCTTGAATTTAAACCAAGTATTCCTTGCGCAAAACTTGGTCGCGTGTTGCTTTTACATTTGATTTACTAAAATAACTTCGCGAATAACCACAGGTTTATATTCATTAATTTTAAGTAAGCCTGGGCGGTTTCCGGAGCTTTTGAATAGACGTTAAATTTTTCTGTATTTATTTATGGTACCAAAGGTCATGGAATACCGGAATTTTTTTGTTACTACTTAACGAATCACATTTTAGTAACATTTTGAAATTCAAACTCATACATTTGTTTTGCTGAAATGCTTACGTATAATGTTGAAAATATAGCTTGGACAACTAAAAATTCCAAAGATTAAAGAACTCCACATATTATTAGTATTTCATTACGTTAATCACTTTTCGGAACTACTTAAAACAAGTAATTGCGTTCGATACATTTATTAGCATGGATTTATTTAAGGAATTGGGACATTCTATCGTACCTGAATTGCCCTAAACACACTTAATTACTGTAATACGACGGTAAAAAGGATAGGAGTTCCGATATGATCATCGTAGAATAGCAGTTTTGCTTATGATCGGGACTACTAGCTGCGTTTACGCAACGAGTTATGCGTGCTGCCTCTTGGTAGTGACGACTTTCTGAAGGAAATAGCTGTTTAAAGAGTTGCATTAAAATGCTTACTTATGTGTTGGGACGTTTGAAGGTAAGGTATTTGACAGCTGATTCGTAGTGACTTTCAGTTTCGATGGGGAATTCTAGTGTCATTGCGTCACATTATGTTGGCATTAGTCTATTTTTGTTTTGGGTGTCGAGGGATAGAAAAATCAATTTGAGGCAGAAAGGTAGCAAACAATCTATCAATATTTTCATGGAATTTCGTTTCTAACCCAAAAGGGCGGACATTCAGCTTCGATTAAAATAATTTGAATGGTCGTTATTGTTCCCGATTCCTATTTGTGGAAGTGACGGGGCATCACCTAGAACCTAGATGGTGGAGTTGAATGATTTCAGCAATGTTTGTTTGGTCAACACCTCCGGATGAGCTTTTTGTGTATAGTGGAGTCTTCTTGTGGATAGTGGAGTCTTTTTATGTTAGACTTGGATAGTATTTATTGATTAGTTTCTTTTTGCTGATGGGTCTGTTTGGTGGACTGTGGATTTTTGAGGAGTTTCTTGATTTTGATCAACATTGGAGATCATAGATAAACTAATGCTTTATTTATAGGTTTCTTAATCATTTTGCCAGTTAACAAATATCAAGATGGCCGGGCTCCATAGCTCAGTGGTAAGCATTCTGGCTACTGATCTAAGGGTTGAGAATTCGATCCTCGATCCCAGTGAGGTTTTTAAAAATAAAAATAATGCAGATGAAAACCTCTACATAATGCGATTCTTGAGTCGCAGCAAATGTTCCGGAGCGCTTTGAATAGGCTCCAAAAAAATTGGCTGGAGTAAGTCTAGGCTTCTGGGAGGCCAATTGGTGTGACCTTTTCTTGATATCAATTTTTCAGCAAAAATTCTCTTTCAGCTTCTAATGCGGTATTTGATGAATGGCTAGCGGTTTCATCTTGCTGAAACCACCATTGGTCATAAAAACCATCTTTTATTGAAGAACAGGACCAAAAAACTCACGAAATATTGTACCTGTCGGAATAATTTTGTTCATAAAAACTGCGAACACAAAACGCATGTTGTTGAACATCAAAACATTCCGTTGTACCACATATATATTGTCACAGATATTTTCCAAGAGCTGCTTTACTCAATGCAGAAACCCAAGCAATTGTATCTCAACAGGTTAAAAGCTATTTCAAAGATAAAAGTGCAAAACTCTCTGAGACACCCTATACTATAATTACTATGGGCGCCTCGTGATCAAGTCGCGAATTTACTATGTAATGTTATTTGATTTAAATTTAGGATTACATAAAATATATGCGTATAAATATATCAGTATATGGAATTGCCTATTTTGTACATAAAATAATAATATATATCTCAATTTAATTGTGCCACATACAGGGTGTTTAAAAAATACGTTCGGCTATTTTACCCACTTATACATCTCATCAATACAAGCAAAAAAGTCTTAATAAACATGGGTCTGAAAACCCTTCGTTTCCGAGATACAGTGTTAAAGTTTAAAAAAAAATCCTGGCCGCTCCTGGAATAAATAATTTAAATCTAAGTACCCCAAAACATGATCCTTAATAGCATCATTAAACCTTAAAAGTTTTACTAAAATCGGCTGATGGGTTTTTGAGATATTGGAGCATTTTAGTTTTTGTCTTAATAGGTTCAGAGGCGTGCAAAAATATGGGCATTATTTTTCTTGAAAACGAAGCGAGATACGAAAAAAATTCAAGAGACAAAAAAGTTGCATTTTTAGTTGCTTTATTAAAAAAATGTATGAAAATTGCAAAAAATCTATTGGGCGTTATTTTTTTGTAAAAAAACTTAATCGACATGCCTCTGGAAGTACTGGATCAACTGTGATATGTCCAAAAGATACCTCATAAATTTATAAGCAAACTATAAAAATTTCTTTCAGACGAGGGAAGTAAAAAGAGATAAATTTATATCCCTGTTCTAAGTTTGCACTGTAAAGTATTAACTAAAACTAATACTATTTGTTATTGTATTCAAAAGTCTCCAAATAGGTAACTTTCTCTGAAATTATAATACTTCTAAGTACCAATAATGAAAACTTTTATATTCGAATAAATAGTCTGTTGAGCTAATATTGGACTAAATATGAACTTTGCTAAAACTAAGGTGATGTGTAAAGTGGACCGTCATATCAAAATACATAATAAAGATATAGAAAAATGTTCAGAACTACACCTATCTTGGACATATGATAACCTTAGGTAAAGAAAATCAGTTAATAGAGATCAACAGAAGGAAACGGTTAGCTTGGGTAGCATTTGGCAAGTTAAGTAACACCTTAAAGAACAAAAATATTCCCATGTTTCTTAGGAGATGACTTTACGATCAATGTGTTCTGCCAGTACTGATGTATGGAGCCGAGACATGGACCATCACAAAACAATCAATGAATAATCTGCGAACTACCCAAAGAGCCATGGAGCGGCAGATGCTCGGCATATTCCTAAAAGACCGAAAGTGAAATACTTGGATCCGCCAAAAAACAAAGATTAAAGACATCGCGGAAGCTGTGACGGAGCAGAAATGGAACTTTGCAGGACACGTAGCACGGTTCAAAGATGACAGGTGGTCCAGTACTATATTGGGATGGAGACTATATATTGGCAAGAGATCTAGAGGACGTCCCCCATTGTGGTGGACAGATGACTTGAAACGTTCCGGAGTACTGATGTGGATGCGAGAGGCAGAGAATAGAAGAAAGTGGTGGCAAATGAGGGAGGCCTATATTCAAAGATAGACTGAAAACGGCTAATGAGATGAGATGAGAGAGTCTGTTGAGTATTATTAGGGTGACCATTGGGCGATGAACTAAATCCGAACCACAAATTTGGTGGGGGGGATTTTCATTCTCGGAACTCTTTTTTACAAAAAACGAAGTCGTTTTAGTTGGACTTGATGACGTGAATTTTTTTGTGTTTATCTCTACTATTACCTATGTATTTCTAAGTCTGTACCTCTTAATAACCGAAAAAACGCAAGTGTCATAGAACATACGTAATAATTTTGATAAACCTTACCTTTATGTGTTAGAGCAACGTAGCTGTCACATGTCGTACATTTGGTTTTATTTTTCATCCGTTCTGCAAAAACAATGCCTTTGCTGTTTCAGCGTAGTTCAAAATCTAATAATGTACTAGAACAGCTCAGCAATTATAGTTATCTGATGCCTGGTTGAATCGCAAGTGATCTCGAGTCGCCGTGTCCCATAATACTACCATGGTAGGAGTGTCTTGATTTGTTAGGGATAAAATAATGGTAAAACACATAACCATCATGTGGAAGCCCGATGATTAATTTCAACTTGAATAAAGTCTTTTATGCATAAATTTTTATTTGGACACAAATTTCGGAATATCGCGATTCCGCCCGGACTAGAAATTTAGCTATCAATTACCGAACATGTCCGGGATTTTCCGGACGAATGGACACCCTAAGCATTATACACTCCTAGTTGAATGATGAAAATAGGTTTTTGTTTAGCATGATGTCACAATTTATTTGGATATATTGTGTAACGATCTTAAATTGTTAAACAAGTGTTCTAAATGGCTAAAAATATTTTGCAAATACCTGGTGTGTATGTGTAGTTGTATGTTTCGAATGTATGATGCCGGACGATAAAACCTTTTTTGAAAATAAAAACCAGCCTACGATCTAAGTCTAACAATTAGCGATATTTTAAGCCATCATACAACTTAATCGGTCCAGTATCGTTGGAGGAGCTAGCGAACAAAGATACAAAGAGACCAACGATTTTACGTAGTGGATTCCAGCTGACACAAGTAAAGACGTGACTTTTCATTCCACAGCCTGCTGAGGAACAGTTTTTTTGGATCTATTGATACAATTTTAATTACATATCTGGTTATAATTGTTATCCGGAGAAAACAAAGTATTCATTAATTTATTCACTGGGCACCATTTCAACAACTAATAATGATGGGAAATTTTCCGACCGTATTGCTGAACGGTTTCCCAAAATCACCATCTTAAGCGGTTCTCCAGCAAGTCGTTGAACTTACCGGCTCTGGGCAGCATTGCAGATAAGATCTTTGTTTTAATACTGATTTCAATAATTAGAATTATTCAAATTATCTACATCAAATTCGTTAACGAACTTCAGTTTAACTAATGCGAGCGTAAAATTAAGTCTATTAAATATTTGATTAATAAACATTAATTGCAATTCATTTTTAATTAAAAGAGCAATAGTTGATTCTTTTTAAAACCTATTTAAGCTGCTGAAATATTTAAATTATCAAGAATTTAATTATAATTGGTTAAAAGTATCACGAAACCTACATTTTGTTTTATCTATATTTTGTGGTACATAGTTTGTGTTAATAAACAGATTCGCCTCTTCCCAAAATTTGATTTGATACAATATTTTCTGTCATTACTAAGTTGTTGCTTATTAATATTATTATTTATAGGCCTTATCGATTTGTTTATATTCCAATTGTACATGCTAACTACTGTGTAAAATATGGTCATATTATTAATTTAATTATTATTTAATGCCGAAACAAATTTACTGCTTTAAATATCTATTGTTACGTTTTTACGTTCGGGCTATTTAAAAATTATACGACGCTTCTTGTATTAAACATTTATTTACACGATTAATTACGACTATTTACAAATACAAGAATTATCAAGGCAGAACACAAATTACTTAAACTACGAACTATTTCTAACAACGATACACTATTTATTTATATGCGCTGGATTAAACATCAACTAATTTAAGTGGCTATTTATTCACGACTTAAACATTAAGGATTTATATGGTTATATTTATTTGTTATTTATTTCACTAGGGTTATATACACACGGTTCGTTTATATCACGCGCGCTTCGAGTCTGATGAGAACTGACCGGAGAACTGCGCTGAATTCAGACGGCCGTGTATTTATATTCGCTGGGGAGAGGTTCCAGAAGCGCCGCGATATTTCCTCGAAGTTCCAGACATATGCATGACGCACCGCATCGGGGCCGCTCTCGCATCACCTGGAAAATGATTCACCCGCCGCAGCTGGCCCCAAGGTCGCCCCCTGGCGGCGGTGACTCTTTGCAGCTGCCTGATCGCAAGGTCGCTTCTCGAAGTTCTGGAACAATCGGGGCACTGGGTCATATGTCCGGGGCAATAACCGGCAGCAGGATCGTTACACTATCTTTAATATTTTGATAAACTGGTCTTTCAACCGGTACATTAATTATAATTAAAATGAATATAATTACCTTATCTTATTACATTTTTCATATACGCATGTGGAATTTACGGTATTTCCTTGTAGTAGATCCCTGATGTATCACAAATTGAGGTACCTGATAGCAAAAGTTTAAGTTACGGCTACGTAATCGATATAATTTATTATCGCGATTGTATCAATGGGAACAGTGTTTATTGAATATCACAAAAACTATACACTAAGTAACACATTTTTCTTTGTTTCAGAATCAACAACAGAGTTGATTGAAGGGCAGTATGGTGATGTATCAGCGCAGTTAGTATATGGCACATTTACTACTCCACCTAACAGCATCTCTGGCAGTGCTGTCTGCGCCTTCTCACTCCAGGATATCGCAGATACGTTTGAGGGTAACTTCAAAGAACAGGCAGCACTCAACTCAAACTGGCTGCCAGTGCAGAGCTCAAAGGTACCTGATCCAAGACCTGGACAGTGCCACAATGACAGTCGGACACTGCCAGATCTTACTCTTAACTTCATTAAAACACACTCACTTATGGACGAGAGTGTGCCTTCCTTCTTTGGTCAACCAATTGTTATAAGAACAAGTTTCCAGTGAGTATTTCTAATAATTTGTTTTTGCTATGGATTTTTTGTATTAATTACACAACTTGTTACAGTTATCGCTTTACACAAATTGCTGTAGATCCCCAAGTAAAAGTTCCTGGAGGTAAAACATATGACGTACTTTTTATAGGAACAGGTAAAACTGGATCAAATTATGTAAGATAAGTCACTTTTTAATGTAATAAAATTACAGATAATGGAAAAATAATCAAAGCTGTAAATGCCCTCTCTGCTGAGACGAGGCATGGCGTGCGGCCTGTAGTAGTAGAAGAAATTCAAGTATTCCCTGTTCATGTAGCTGTTCGAGGAATCCATGTAGTTCGTAGTGAGAAACAAGAGGGCCGCCTCATGGTAGTTTCAGATGGTGAAGTGCAGTCATTAAGATTACACCGTTGTGATAGTAACAAAATATCTAGCTGCAGGTAATTTACACTGGAATCGAACATTTTTGGACAGCTTGTTTGGCACAAACCAATTAGGTGCAAACTTGAATTTTCCTTATTTTTTAATTTGCGTCATTTCATTTCCATTTTCTTCAACTACCTTGTAGATCATCTATTCCAATTTTTCATTATTTACACCTCATTTAGTATGAGAATTTGATTAAGATATATAATTTTTTAGTGAATGTGTAGCACTTCAAGATCCCTATTGTGCTTGGGATAAAGTCCAAGGAAAGTGCCGCTCCCACGGTGCAGGTCGTTGGGGAGAAGAGAACTATTTCTTTCAGAGTGTAGCAACTGGCCAGCACTCTGCATGTCCTCCTCCGAAATTAGGCAAAGATGCCAGTTCAGTTGGAGGTCTCAGCTCCACTCAACCCAAATTTAACCAGGACCATCAACCAAGCAAAGATATGCCTGATGGACAGGTCATAAACATAATGCAAGATAGAGGTTTCGACAGTGTTGGTGGTACGTATACCCAGTAATTACATCCAAGAGTAGCAATTTATATTGGCACATTACAGGAGACCCATCAGTCACAGCTGCTGATAGCTTACCGCCTCAGTACTCTGTCGAAACGTTAATAATGGCAGTGGTGGCGGGCGCTGTATCAGCCCTAGTTGTAGGTTTCATAGCCGGCTACTTGTGTGGTCGAAAGTGCCATAAAGATGATGATGATAACTTGCCTTATCCAGACACGGAATACGAATACTTCGAGCAACGTCAAAATATGAATAGGTAAAATCGCAGTGTAGAACTGTAGAGCAATACTTTAACGTTCGCTTATTTTGCAGTCGAATTGCAGCGGAACCAAAGTTGTTGCCACAAGAAGAAGTTACCTATGCAGAACCCGTGTTAGTTCCCCAACCACCTCCAAAGCTTCACTCGCCCAAAAGCACTTTACGCAAGGGACCCCACCAAAATAATGCTGAAACGCTCTTCCAATTCCAAGCAGATGCTGGCTACAATGGCCGAGATAACTATCGGGGCCGAGATAATTTTGGCACCCTACGCTCACATCAGGTATGGACATGTAAATAACATTTGTTTAACGTTCGCCAAAATTAGGATATCAAAATTTAGAATGGTAATTTACAAAACTTCAATCATATTTGTGCGAAGAGTCTTTTATTTGTTCATTTGTTTTTTATTCTTTGCGACCTATTGCGACTATGTTGAGTTATTTGAAAACTTATTTTGAGCTTTTTAAAATGTAAGGAAATATCATTATGATCGTTAAAAATTTACTATTGTCTAATTGCATGAACAAAATGACTAAGCAATCATATCGTTAAATGTTGACATATGTATCTCATTTTACAATTGTAACTATATCAAATAAATAGAATGATATCTAAATAATTGTTTAATATTGTACTTTAGCAAAAGTTTTTTTTACCTTTTCGCATGGGTTCATTTATATTATTTTTGCCCTTTGATTACTTATTAAAGTCATAAACATTACCGCTTATTTATTGTAAACCTGTCTTTGGTGGCCTAAAGCTTTTGGTAATGAAATGTATTTAATGCATTTTTAGTATAAACTAAACTGCAATTTTTTTTATTTTAACGCAGTAATAACAGAGTTATGACTTTTGTACAAAAACGTAGATATATAGAATTCAATTTTTTTTCATTTTCTAATTAAAAAGCTACGCACCATAATGGTAGATGGGAATTGAATATATAAAGTCACAGGATTGTAGTAATACCCTAAGTTACGGCAGTTGTTCAGAGCTACTACTGTTTAGGGATAATATATTTTAATTACACAGTGGTCTTAAAGGTACGGTATAATAAATGATAAAGGCTTTATTATTATTATTATTTTGTTGTACAAACTTAGTCATTACGGAGAGGCAAAGAAGGAAATGACAATAGAGGAGCAATGAATAACACTCACAACAATTCTACAATCAGAAGCAATGGAAACATGTGGAGAAAAGAAAGTAACACCACACTTAAAACGAACCATATGGTGGAACAAAGAGTTAATGGAAAAAATAAGAAGCAAAAAGAAGACATGGAAGAATACGGACAAACAAAGAAGAAGACAAAGAAGAATATGTTAATCGCAGAAGAGAAGTAAAAGAGGAATTAAAGATAGCAAAAAGAAGAAGATGGAACAATTTGGAGAAGAAATACAAAACTCATTCCACGAAAACAATGGAAAATTTTGGAACACGTTAAAAATTTTAAAAACAAAAAGAAACAAAAGCATTAAATTCGTGAAAGATCACAAAGAACAAATAAGCCCAAACGAATAAGAAAACGTAAAAACATGGAGGAAGCACTATGTGGAAAAATTTTAAAAACACCTAGACCAAATCGAGGAAGAAATAAACATACAGGAGGAGCAAGAAGGGACTGCAGGAATAACACTAGAAGAAGTAACAAAAGCGATAAAAGAAATCCGAGTAGGTAAAGCAGAGGGGATAGCACCCGAGATGATAAAATGGGGAGGAAATAAAGTAATAGAATGGAAGGCATGGGAGCAAAACCAAATACCTGAAAACTGGAAAAGGAATACACACCAATATATAAGAAAGGAAATGGAAACGATTGTGAAACTACAGAGCAATATGCCTGGCACCATTCGCACTAAAGATATATAGTAAGATAGAAAAGAGACCCAGAGCAGAAATACAGGGAAAAATAGAAGATGAACAAGGAGGATTCAGAGCAGCAAGACAGAACACTGACCATATAAGTGTACTAACGAAAATAATAGAAGACAAAATTGGATCAAACACAGAACGATTTATGACATTTATACACCTAAAAGCAGCCTTCAACACGGTTAAGACAGATAACATATGGGAATGTCTAAAACAACTCCACATAACGCCAAAACTAATAAACACAATAAAGAGTATACACAGAAGGGTACAAGGCATAGTGCATGTAGGCAGGCTAAAGTCAGAACCATTCAGAATGGAAATGGGTCTTGTTGCGATACGTATAACGTCGGGGTTTTCAGTTTGATCCAGATTTCGCGGTACACTCATTAAGGTTCTACTTGAAAAATTAAAGACTTCAGCAGCTTAAAATATGTTTGTTTACAAATTATTCCGAAGCGATCTATATGCTACCGAGGTCTGTTAAGATATGCCTTCACCAAAATTCCCGCTTTTACAGATAAACTTGTAAAAGCTATTTAGACCATGGAAACCTAAGAATTGTATTGGTCCCACGCAAAGTAGCACGTAAAAGCAATAATATTTACGATTCTGTTCGGCACGTTTTCCCAGGACAAGTATGATGCTAACTTCGTCCTTATACATAATTACATTTGAGTTAGACACTAAGCTAAGATTAAATAATATTAATTACTAACGTCCATTCTCAATATAGTCTAGAGTTTATTATGTTACAGTTAGGATTCCTAACAGTCTCAAACGATGAGATTCTTTAAGCCCCCTTTTATTCATCATTTACATGGATAGAATAATGAAGAACTGCATGAAGAAGACACCCAAAACAACTATAGGTTACAAAGACCTACAACCAATAAAACTAGACGATATAGTCCTTATAGCCGACAGGGCTATGAAGATGCATAAACTAACAGATATATGAACATTAGAAGTGGAAGTGATGGAAATGACAATAAACGAGAGCAAAACCAAGGCGATGCAAATACAAAGAAATAAGGGAAATAACATACAAGGGAAAGAAGTTAGAATCCGTAACAAACTTTAAATACCTGGGATCGATCATAAGCAACGACGGAAGGATAAAAACAAATAGTCAATAAAATAAAGAAAGCAACAAACATATACTACGCGGTAAAAAAGTAAATAGAAAAGAAGACAAAGCTGCAAATAAATAACACTATAGTAATCCCAACAATGACATATAGGTACATTAGAAGTACTGTCTACACTCAAAGAACACAATAGAAATGAAATACTTGAGAAAGATACAAAGAGTAACAAAACTAGATAGATGCAGAAATGTAGCAATATATAGGGAAATTAAACAAGAACCACAATGAATATAGAGAAAAAACAGCTCGCATGGTTTGGACATGTTAGCAGAATGAACCCAGTTAGGAAAACCAAACAATTCTTATATGCTAAACTAATAGGAAAGAAAACAGTGGGGAGACCCAGGAAAACAAAACAACATCATAGAAGAATTAGCAATGAAGCATGACACAGCACAAGATCAAATGAAAGAATTAGCAGCCAATTGACAAAATTGAAGGAGTTGGATAACAACAAAATACCCGACGCCGTAATTGGTACAAGGGATCAGGGAAAGAAGAAAGAAGAAGTTGTATAAACGAAAAACGGAAAGTTGGTTAAATAAGAAACTAGAAGAAATTGAAAATGAGAACGGAAATACTAACCGAAGACGCTTCTATAGAGAAATAAAGGGAACAAAATATAGATTCACAAAATCGGATAGACAAGCTCAAATACTTGACAAACATGAGGCAGTTAAGAGCGTCTGGAGGGAATGGTGTAAAAACTACTGAACGAATTGACAAGAGAAGATGGGACAACTACCATCTGCGGTATAGCAGGTGAGAAAAACTTTACAATAGATATCTACTGAAGTAATTCAAGAGCTAATGAGTGCAATTAATTAAGCACTAGGAAATGATAACATAGTGACAGGGTTACTAAACTATGGAGGGAGTTGGTTACAAGAAACTATTCATCAGCAAATACTAGAAATATGGAATCAAGAAACCATGCCCGAAAACTATACCTTTTCAACTTAAAATTGGGACTAATCAACTTTAAAATGGGAATAAACAATTTCAAAATGGGAATAAATAATTTCAATTTGAGAATAAACAACTTCAAATTGGGAATAAGCAATTTCAAATTGAGAAAAGCTTTTTGTTAACAGTGGAAAATGACAATTACATGGTTGTGACAGGACAGAATTAATTATTGTTGGTTGTTGCTGGTGCTCATTAATCTATATAAAAATATAAAAAATGCCGTACATTAAAAAAGTGGATGCTGACAATGTAAAGAAGCAGATTCGAGCGTTATACAATAATAATGGAGACCGGAAAGCTCTTGCAGATACATTGAATGTCAAGAAATCAACCGCCTCTTTATGAGCGAAATACTAAAAAGAGGGAGAAGAAAAAAATATGTGGAGGAGAGAGAAGAAGCAAATTACTATTAGTTGAACATCGCCTATTTATGGAAGAGCGCATTCAGGAAAATCATAAAATTACTTTGAAAGAAATGAAGCTAAAAATACAAAACAGTTATCAGTGTCCGGACACATTCGATGGATACCTCAGTATGATAACGGTTTTGTTTAAATTTTCCTGAATGTACTCTTCCGTAAATGGGTGATGTTCATATAGTAATTTGTTTCTTATCTCTCCTCCACGTTTTTTCTGTTGTTCCACTTATTAGTATTTTGCCCATCGATAGGTGGTCGATGTCTTGATATTCAATGTATCTGCAAGAGCTTTCCAGTCTTCATTATTATTGTATAACGCACGAATCTGCTTCTTTACATTGTCAGCATCCACTTTCTTAATGTACGGCATTTTTTATATTTTTATATAAGATTAATGAGCACCAGCAACCACTAACAATAATTCATTCTGTCCTGTCACAACCATGGAACTGTCATTTTCCAAAGACTACCTTTAACAAAAAGCTTTTCTCAATTTGAAATTGATTAGTCCCAATTTGAAATTGTTTATTTCATTTTGAAATTGTTTATTCCCATTTTGAAATTGTTTATTCGCATTTTGAAGTTGTTTAGTCTCAATATGAAGATGAAAAGGTATAGAAATAAGATATTATAATGCCATTATACCAAAATTGTGAAAAAGAGACTAAGAATATGGGTTACAGAGGAATATCATTACTCAATGCAATATACAAGGTATTCTTCAGTATCCTCAATAACAGAATCCAAGAACAGACAGAAAGAGTTGTGTAGAAGATTAATTACCAAGAGTGTTTTGGACACAGGATTCAACAATTAATGTAATCCATACTTTCAAGCAGATTCTTGAAAAAGCAAGAGATTAATTTTTACAGTATTTGCATAGACTTTAAGCATAAAATAAACAACTCAGAAGCGACACTTGCGGCCGTGCCTTCAATGTTCGAGTAGCCGATTGCAGCTATGGCGGCCATATTGAAAAAAAGTAGATCAAGCGGTATATTCAAAAAATTACATATGATTGCACACCACCGATCACCTTTTAATGCTCAAATAAATCTCATTTTTCTACTAATTTGTAATAAAACACGGTTGTAAATCGCTCAAATTGCGATAAAACCAATGCATGGGAACACAAATCTACGCTCTGATTTTTAGACACCTGCCAAACAGCAAGTGTCGCTTCTGAGTCTGTTAGGTGTTTATTCTGTGCTTTAATTATGCTTTTGACTACGTCAATAGATTTATTTAGCATATGGCTATGCATCACATAAATCAAATAATTGATGTATTTGTATAAAACAAACAGTAAAACTCAGTAGAATAAGAATTTTTGTCAGGAATTAAAGAAACTAAAATGTCGACAAATTGATAAATTTAATTGAAATGCCAATGAAGAATGTAAAAGTAACTATTCCACTGTAAGACATGCAGGTAGAAGCATTTAAGATAAAAGAAAGTGTATAAATCAATGGTACTATCTAGAAGGAATAAGTAAAAGAGTAAAATTACAAGAATCTACAATGAAACAAGAAGCACAAGCAAGCATATTCCGATGATCTGGCAGTAATAATGATATCAAAGAAGAAACAAATATAAAAAATGAAGAGATATCAAGAAAGTTAGAATTAGAAATCAGTGAAACAAAAACTGGAGATATGAACTTGGGAAAAAAATAGACAAGGGTTTATCTCTAAACATGAAAACTAATATTAGGATATATAGGATGGTCATAAGATTTATTGTAACATATGCAGCTGAAATGTTGCTCTTCAAAAAAAGAAGAATTAGGAAGACATGAAAGGACAACAGAGAGGAAAATGAATACAGAAAGAGAATGAAATTATGTGGGAAGACATATCAACGCACAAAGACTAAAATGGCTTATCATGAGAAGTAAGCAGAACATAACGTTGAAGATTACCAACTTGAATCCCTTACTAGTTAGAAGCAATAAGCAGTAAAGGAGAACCCAGAAATAGGTGGTGGGATATGGTAATGGAGGATTTAAGGGTACTGGAATAGCCAATTGGAGAACAGGCGGTAACGGCAGACAAGCCTGGGCGAAAGTCACAAGTATTGTGAAGTCACAGAGACATTTGTGAAAACATTAAGAAGAGAGGTCTAATCCACATCAGTATTTAAAACCTATATCATGAGATTGGAAGCAAGAGGAAGAAGTGAACTTAAAATATGATTTAAATTATTTGTTTTACTTACAAATGCTTTGTTTAATTTGGTTATGTATGTGTAAATTATTCAAATGTGAAGTAAAAAAGGACCTCAGGAAGTAGGGAAGAGACAAATTACAAAAAATAATAGAGGAAACAGATCGACCAAGAAAATGAAGAAAAAAAAATTACAGCTAATGGATAGATTGTTCATTATAAAATGAGAATAATAAATTAGAAATAGAAATGGGAGACATTCTGGCAATAGCTAGCAACAGGATACTATGAATAATTATACAGTAGCAACAATGTTATCAAGCAAGGAGAACAAAGACAGGCAACAGAACCACTTAAAGCAGAGACAAAACTTATAGAAGAGTGGTTTTAGCTTTAATACACTACAACAAAGCATTCGAAAACATGAACAAGAAGCTTTAGAGGGCCAAAAAGTATTGAAAAGATATAGAAAAATAATTCAAGAACTATACAAAAACAATGAAGTAATAGTCCTGGCTTTGCTTATAGTATTTTTAACGAGCATGTAACTGTTATGGAAGGCCCCTTTAAATATACTGAGATGGAAATCCGAACTCTGGCAAGCCTGCGGTGGTGGTTTTAGCCCCCTTGCGTTCTTGAAGGGTGGAAAAAATAATAAGAAAAAAGTATAGTAACAAGTCTGCTGCTTTGCTATGTTAAAGGTAATCATATCTTATATAAGTAAAAAAAAAAATGACAGACGCTTTCACGGGTGGTAAGTTTACCCCAAATTTATAAAGTTGCATAATAAACTTAACCATGTACAGTAAAATATCAAGAGATAAAAAAAAACTGATCCTCAGCAGGTTGTGGAAATTCAAACGTATGAATAATATGTTGGTAACACTGTAAGTCTATGTTAAATTTGAAGTTAGCGCCAGTCTGTGTCAAAACTGACGCAAAACCTAACCTACTAACTTCAAATTTGACATAGACTTACAATGACCAACATATTATTCATAGGTTTTGTGTCAGTTTTGGCACATTCTTTTTTTCCATTCTTCAAGGCCGCAAGGGGGCTAAAACCACCACCGTAGGTTTGCCAGACTTCAAGTTCCCGTCTCAGTATATTCAAAGGGACCTTCCATAATAGTTACACGCTTGTTAAAAATACTGTAAAAAATCCGTTGCTTGCTCTTGGAGTATAAGGTTAAAACTTGAATGGATAATCTCTACAAAGAACGATAAAACAAGGAAATCTTTTATTCCCAAACACATTAATTGCAACAGTCAAAGAAGAAAGATTAAACTGGTAAAATAGAGGAATATAAACTGGAAAAGATTAACTAACATGTAATATTATTCACACAAAATAGAACAATGTTAACATAACAGGTGGACAAGTAAGGTGATAAAATGGATACTGAAGGATAAAGAAAGAAGAAGAGGTCGCCACCAAAAAGATGGTGGCTAAAATCCCTGAACAACCAAGATGGAGGGGGAGGCCTTTTTCCGAAAATGGAATTGAATTGCTATGTACCTCAAGATTACAAAAATAATCTATTACGTTCTGGTTACATGGTGGCTTCATTCTTGCCTTTTTTATCTATGGTATGAGCAAAAAGAAAGTTCATCAAAGGTACCTTTGGAATTTTGAAGTCGTGTGTATTATCACACCAGAAAATTATACCTAAACCTTGTCACTGATATTTTATAGACAGTGGCTAATATCGCAACGTGATTGTAACTGTGATCAAGACTTCTCGTAATAAAGACAATGGAAATATTTCCAAAGCCTGCAGAAGAAGAAGATTATAACCCCACTTTGTAACAAATGTCAAATGACAGCTTCATATTTTCTGGTGATATAGGTGCATTCGTTAAGTACATCGCAGGGCGGAGCCTGAGCGAGTTTTAGTCACGTGACTAGCGAGCATCAAATATCGGAAAGTATTTACCGAACGCTGAACTGTCACCTGTCACCAAATGTGCAAATGTCAAATTAAAACGGAAATTTCATCGATTCATTCATTCATAGTTTTTAGCCTCATTTACTTTCGGTATCGAGGACCATATTCAAAGATTAAATAACGCTGTCGTTTATTTGCCACTGTTGTTACTTTTCATGCGCGAATCCTCTGTTTACTCGGTTGAAATACATCGAGCAAATCGAGGAACATCAAAACACTCGCATCGGTACTTACCAAACGCCGACAAATCTCCTCGCTTAGCTCGCTCCGTATTTAACGAACGATTTCGAGGAAACACAACTGTCAGAGATACCTTTCCGAACGCAGTTATAATAGGTACACACGACTTTAAAATTCCAAATGCACCCTCAATGAACTTTTTTTTACTTGTGCTCTCTTCGTGTGTCATTAATTCTCCCTCAAACATTTAAAGTCTTTCCTGAGAGTATTTTCATTTTGCTATCGATTCACAAACTTGTGAACTGTCAATGTCAAATTTTTTAAATATTTGATGAGTGTTCCTGGAAATTACAGTTTTTTGGGAATGTATATCTAGTGATTTCTAATAATAATTAAAGTTAGGTTATGTTACATGTGTCAAAAGTTAAGCGAAGTGTAAAAAACACATGCAACTTAAGTAATTATAATACATGTAGATACATTTCAAAATGCATTTTTTTAAATTAATTCAATCAATTAACTAAAGTTACAAACTTAACATATATAAAACACAACAAAATTCATTCTTAATCCGCATCTGATCCTGAACAAAATTGTAAATCAGATTCATCGTTATCTGATTCCATTAAAGATATTATGACTCACAGTGAGTAATGCTGTTTCTCCACATTAGTTTTGTAATAGTTATTTACTATACAGGTGGGATAACAGCATCATTAATATATGTGTGTGTAAGTTACAAACGAGTGCGTAGCATGAGTTATGTAAGCACACAAGTATATGAATGATGCATTATCACACATGTATTGTACAAAATTTTATCTACGACTGCCTAAAATTGAGAAAAGTTTGACACTATTTCAGTTACGTAATGAAGTCATTACACAACTCAGTTGCGTAATGAAACCATTACATAACTGAGTGGTGTAATGAGCTTCATTACCTAACTGAAATAGTGTCAAATGAGTGACGTAATGCGTTACTTATCCCACTGGAGTAGATAAACTTACTTAAAGCCGTATACTATAAATTTAAAACCTCTTTTTTGGATGAAGCTCGAAATCTTAAATTTTTATTATAGTAATTTTTAGTAAATGTCCATGCCAGCTCGATGGGATTGTACTAACACTGGTAAGGAGAAGGTTGAAGGACGTCGTGACCCCATGTTTTAAATATTCATCAATTTCATTTTTTTTTTGGGTATCTCTCAATGGTCTTATAATTTCCCAAAGTTGATTCTTGGTACTTTTTTCGTTAATGCAATTTTATTTCTGTTTTAACCAATCCAACATTTCCTTTTTTGAAGAAGAATAAGTAGGCGCCTTATCTGAAAGTACGGAGCATTATCCATTACCACAACACACCTTCCTTCAAATGTGCTCAATCCTGCAATTAACTGCTCAGTGACCCATTTGATAAATATACAGCCCTTCATGATTTTATGATAATCTCTATCTTCTATCTTATTGTCCAAAAGAAAACTGCACCCATCCAAAAATCCCAAATTACTTCATGCATGCAACACCGTCAACATTTTCCCTCATTTTTAACACTTACAGGATTTTCCTTAATATCTGCATCATGTAACCACATACGAACTTGACTGCCATTTTGGTAAATCCACATTTCGTCTAAATAAATAAAATTAGTTTTGTCCTCACAAACAGTACAGTAATATAAATAAATGTATTTTATCAAACTTAGAGCTGTCCAACATATTAATATTTAATCACACGCCGCATAATTGGCCTACCCGCAGCGTTGCCAAATCTCTTAACAGCATGGCTTGTAAGTGTAGGAGGCAGTGGTAGAATAGATGAGTAACGAAAGCAGTGCAAGTTAAGTTTTGATGCGAATGTAACAGTAAAAGTAACACAAGTACTGTAATAATGTGAAAGCTACTTGACAGTACACTACATCAATATACTTGTCGTGAAAACTGAATTGTCATGTATATTCTGTTCACATCTTCTTGGTATGAAGGTTGGCCATGGCAGTTTCCCCAATTTAACTGTATAAAATTACTTTGCTGTCTTTAAACGAGGTTACAATTGAGGTTATGGTTACTAAATTCTTTTAGGTTAGAAAATGAGAAAAACACGTTGAAATGCGAGGTTGCCGTATTTAAGCGGAGTAGAAAATGGAACTTAGTAATTTTTATGTATGTATCCAGTTTCAGTAATTGTGTAATTAGCAACATTTTTAAGTAAGTACGTGGAAGGTCTTACAATACTTAAGATTTTAAATATTTCTCTACATTTGCAATGGTGGACAATAAATTTAGGTTGGAAAAATCGAAATTGAGGTTAGTTGTACATAAGGCAGCTTTACATTTTGATATGTAATGCAACTAGTGTCTTCTTGATTATCAAATAATCATTTCTGTTTACACGAGGTATATTGTTTCTTGGACTCGTGTGATTGCCTAAAACAATATATTGAGTGGAAACAGCAGGGCCGTAACTAGGAATAGGCCGAGTAGGCCCCCGCCTGCAGGCGCAAGCGGCAAGGGGCGCCAAAATGGCACTGAAGAAATTTCTTTCGTACTAATAAAAAATAAATAAGCAAGTGGCCAATTTTGCAAATAAATTAATGTATAATATTAACGATTTAAGTCAAAATAATGCTAATTATAATAATGTGAATTGGGCCTAATTCGGTCGATACATTACAGTGCCTTGTGCAATTTACAAAGAAAATGTTATACGTCTACCATATTTATTTTATAGTTCTCACCTATATCAATCAAAACATTAGAATTATTGGCTTATTAGTCCACCGCATAGGTGGCCTTATTTTAATTATAAAAATGTTTCCATTTTTAAAACAATGCAATGCAGCAGTGGCGACAAACTCACTTAAATTTTTAAGAACTGTTGGAGCAGGTCCACTGACATTACATATAAATTCACTGCTTTGGGCTCATCACTGATACAGTCGTCCATTGCAACAATCAGCAGAATACCACAGACCGATTTTGAGATCTTACTTGTTCCACTACTATGGTATTTTTCGCTACAATCACTTTCCCGGTAGAATTTGTTCAATGTAAAACACTTCTGCGACCCTACACGATAGTTGCTTTTATAAAAAAAAGAATTATCGAAATTGGCCTAATGCAAGGCGTAGTATAAACGTGCCGACAAAAAAAGCTTATTTAATACTAAATAAATTGATTATTACAATACAGTGTGACAGTTTGGTTGCGAATACAGAAACTTATTCTGCATTCCTATGTACTACGCATAATAATATGTAATTACTTATTTGTTTATATTGTATTATTTTAACATATTGATGTCGTTACTAGCTTTTGAACGCAGCAAATTGGTATTCTTAATAATTTTTGCATTTTTGAAATAAAAAAGTTACAAAAGAAAATGTTTTCAACGTCTTTAATACAGAAAGCGCGGTGCAAGAAAAACTTTTGTTAGATCGAATTATGGTTGAAGTTTATTAAATTCTCTACAAAATAGGTAGAAAATGCCTTAATGCTGCTAAAAATACAGAAACACTTAATAAAGCGAATTACATGAATTTGGAAATAAAAAAAAACATTGCAGTCAGTGGGATTTGAACCCGCGTTTGCTGATAAATGCATATGCTTATCGTTGCGCTATAAATGACGCAGTGGCGTTCCGAATTTGAGTGCACCATGTGTTTATATCTAGGGATTTGTAAAATGTTCTGCTGACTACATAATATGTACTTTTTTTAAATTGGAATTATGTTTTCTAATCTTGTTTTCTGTTCTCCGTTATTTTGTGTTGTATTTTCTTATTTTAACATTTAGTTGTTTATTTTTAAAATGATTGAATAAAGAGCGTTGGGTTTATTTTTGAATACTTACCTATTTGTTTGAATACATTTCATCATATATACGGAGATAAATGTAGGAGTCATACAGTATCATTAGTATTTTTTGTCACATATATCGTTTTTGTACTGAGGGGCGCAAAATTGTTTGCTTGCCTACAATAAAAGTTTACCTAGTTAGGGCCCTGGGAAAAAGAAATGATTTGATAATCAAGAAGACACGAGTTGCATTCGGCTGATTATATCACGAGTCAATAAACAACGTTTGAACAGTTTATTTATAAATATTAAAAGTTAGTGTGGTTACTATGACGATTGTACTTTCAGCAGATAACGCGATGTTTGTGAAAGTATGTGACTATCAGTTATTAGTCAAGAAGGTATATGATTATCACCGTTGCTATGTAGATTATCAAAAGTTAGTACAGGCGGTTCACTGATTTGATCTTATGCGGGGCACCTTTAAGCTCCCTTTTCTTTGCCGTTCGCGGATGGAATTGCCAACCGCTTCAACTTTCACACACTAACAGTCGGTCTATAAAGGCCACTAATCTGACGTTAACTTTAATTCGCTGTTAAAATAAACAAAAGCGCATAAAAATTTGTTTACTAATGAATAATATGTCATAAGCGCCCACGTTTTGATGAGCTTTTGTTTATTTTAACAGCGATTTAAAGTTAGTGACTTTTATAAGACCAGCCGTAAGTAGATAAAGCAGACATATGCGGATTATGTCATGAACACCTAAATAACATTATTTATCACGAACTTGTAAACACACTTATCGAGCTCTAGATTCAAGTGGCAGACTTATTTATTTATTTATTTATTTCGCACTCAGCCAACAGCCGTTAGGCCAATTATAGGCGTCGCTGTGCATTTATAGGGACTTCCAACTCCACTAATGACTAGCATGATGTTATAAGAGCCACGACTAATTATTTTCGTGACAGCCGTATCACGAGGTGCCGAGCGAAGCAGCCGTGGAACTCCCATCCAAATTCTGACCAGAAAGAGCATTGCTTAACTCTACTGATTGAACGTGGAAGCTTGTTGAAGCTACACCACCCGGGACCTATACTTCTTGAGCGTTTCTGCCGAAAAATTTAATTGAGTTTAATTTTTAAAACACGGAAAACCATTTCATCAAAGCGTAAAGTTTCTACTTCAGATTTTCCAGACAAAAAACGCAGAAAAGTTTTGGTTTTTTGAGGTTGCATATTATAAATAAATCTAGTTAACGGAACCTAATACCGTTTTTATCATTTTGTGTTTACTTGCGCATCGTGGTTTTGTGCTTTACGGCATTTTTCTGGAACGTAACCCCCGCGAACGGCGAGGTCTGCCTGTACATAACGTAACTATGCATTTTTACTGTTTTTCATTGGTTGATGTTGTAGGGAGTGGTATAATCAAGTCTGTTCTGTCAAACGACAGTAAATTTCTTGGAGGTTATGCAGGTTATACAACAAAATAAAAATTATGGTCCTGTTCATGTGCAACTTAACAACAAAAATCCAAGGCCACCCTTCATGCCAAAAAGATGTGAACAGAGTATACTACGTCCTTATGTTCGCACAAGCCGCCATCAATCTGTATATTAAATGAAATAGGCAGAAGCTTTGTCTTACACCTCAGTTAATGTTTATTAGACTTTTATGGTTAGAATATACACTCTTTACTGTTGTTATGTGTGTTGGGAATCCATTTTCTTTCATTATTTTCCAGGTTTTTGACCTTGTGACTTTGTCGAATGCCTTGTTCATAATATTCTGCGAATGTTATAAGCTGATGCCCCTATAATTGTTGCAATCTGATCTATTACCTTTCGTGAATATTGAGTTCACTTTCGTGATGAAGAAAGTTTAAATAGTTGAAGTAGTGTAAGTTTTAAAGACATTTTACTGTATTATAGAAGTTCTGCATTTATGCAGTTCAGCCTGAAGTCTTTCTATTTTTAATATTTTTTATTGAATTGTCCAATTCCTGAGATGTAATTAAATCTGCTATTTGATCAAGTTTAGGGTTACCAACATTGCGTTGATGCTGACTCGAAGAAAATAATTTTCGTGGGAGAAAAAAGTGGGCTAAAATTAATAAAAAAGTTCAAGGTGAAATAGTTTTTTACATTATAAAGATATAATTCCTAGAATTGTTTTATATATTTTAAGTAGCCTATGAAATGCAGTATTTGTTTACCCTTCTGTGGATACATTAAATTTGAACAAGACGTCTCATACGCTTTAATATTTAAATAACTATTTGCCGTTCTTGTCCCTTAACTAGCTCAGTGATCATGAAACTCTCTTAATATCTCAGTTAGTCGCTTATGCAAGATCACTATCTGCCAAAATAAAAATCTGGTTCTCCCTAATAGTGTTGGTAGGACTTTAAACAATGCACAAAAAAGCCGAATTCATTACATCATCTATTGATTTTAAAACACATATAAAAACGTACAAACAAATACAAAAGAAATAAAAGAAAATAGAATTAAGTTCTCACCTACGTGCGATATAGATTGAGGCTACTCGCAGGTGTGTTGCAAACACATGAACAACGTAAAACATCACCAAAGATTGCGTTGAAATAATTATATTTTAAAAGAACGCAAATGTCTAAGAAAACTGGAATGTCAAAATTACCTGAAGCCGGTATCTATTTACGTCGCTGAATACACATTCCTGCGTGTTTGCAATAGCTTGCAGTTAAACGCAACCTTATCACGCTTTGCAAACATTTTACCTGGAACTGACTGCGGCATACTCGTGGAAACGGCACGCCTCGATTGCATCATCTGCTCTTGGCAGACATTATGTTGTGGGAATCACTGATCGCGTGCAGGCCTTGTAAAGGCAGTCTCTTAAAATTGACGCTTCAAATAATCCTTTAAATATAGCACAATGGGTGTACTTACATGTAAACTCGGAAAATGCGTTTGTGGAATTTACAAACGCTGGCTTGCTGCACCTTAAATACTGTTCAGGGTCGCTTCAAATTATCTTATATTTCCCTAGGCAAATTCATGTACTATACTTTCATTTGAGAAGAGGCGTGCGACTGCTATTTTTTTTGTTACATTTGCACGAGTTGAAAATCTCACCATCTCACGTACAGCGTGTTTCTTGCTGCACTCGCGAAAACCACAATACACGTCTAGCGCAGAACCAGCTTTGCGAGCATTTGCTTACATAAAATACAATATTAATTCTTATAATAGAACATACGAAATACAACTTGGCTTCTAGATTTAAGCATAAACATAAACATTATCGGTAAGGGATCCAGCTGGTCCGTTACATATAGCATAATTCTTTGTAAATCATTTTTCACATTTGTAAAAGAAATTTCAAAATTCATCTTAGAAGTTAAGTAAACTACTACGAAACTACATTTTTCTGAAAACAAATTAAGATACTTTCTAAAATTATATTTTTTCCTCTTTGGCCACTTTCTTACCAATGACTTCTGCTCTGGAGCTTTTAAATGGGAGTAAACTTTTTCGCAATCCATGTATGTATGAACCTTTAGTTAACCCGAAGTCTTCGGGTCAAAATGGCAGTGTTGGCAACCCTAATCAAGTTGCAGATATAACTGGCGCTGTGCTTAAATAAGTACCTATATGTAAAAATATGAGGATTTTTTTTCAACTTCCAATTCAGTAAAATTAAAAAACAAAAATGAAACATTTATTGTATAGAAATTGTAGTTACATCTCTCAGCTACATTTCTACATAACCTCCAATTCGATGAAGGCACTTATCATACCGTGGCATAGAGGTTTTTGTATGCCGTCCTTAAAGAAGATTGCCGCCTGGTTACTCAGCCAACTGTTCACGTTGGTTTTTAGCTTCTTCTTTAAACTTTTTGCGTCGTTCTTGCAAGCAGCCGTCGCTCATAAGCTGTACTCGTCTGACGATGAATTGTAGCTGAAGTTTGCCCTGCAGTTTTGTTTACATCTACCGAATCGGAGGTTGAAAAAATTAACCTTCGTACAATATTGAACGTTTATAGACTGATTTCTCTATGCGATTTAGTATCAAGAAAATGCTTTTTATTTGTTTATAGATTTTTACCTTTACTTATTTTTGTACACATTTTGCGACAAATATTTTAAACCATGCGAATGTAGTACCAAAAACATTTATCTAACAGCTGATTTGTTGTCCCAAACAGTAACCATTACGTTTGTACAGGGAGATAACTACAGACGAGGAGATGGGTTTTCGACGACGCGAAGCGTGAAGAAGGTATACCTCTGAGAAAGCAGTGAGGAGGGCGGAGTGGGCGCCCGAAGTTTAGGACGGCCGCGCCCGCCACGATCGGGGCACAGCGCACTGCCAACCAGCAGTGGCTCCTCCAGCTCCCCTTCGCCGCCCTCCTCGTCGCCTTCACCGACACCTCCCCACACTGCCTCCTATATCTATAGGGCATAGTTCACGTGCCCTGCATCTGATCTGAGCCATGCGCGACGCTTGTAATAAAGGTAATGACGAATCTACACCTTAGATTGTCGAGGCAGGATTTCGTTCGCATTAAAATAGCTACCGCTGCATACGTTGTGAGACGTAGGATTTGTATTAGTTGGCTCTGCTTGGAGACTGATTTGTTACTCTTGTTTTCGTGCTCAATAGTTTGAACTTGTAAGCTCGATCTTATCTGGATAGCAATTTGCAGTTTAGGACTTTTTGGCGTTAGCCGCCTCGGCACGAAGCATTTTGGTTTTTCATAATCCGTTTTGGTATAAATCTTATGAATAGTTGAATTTTGTCGCGCAAATTAATATGTTTTTAATATAGGCCAAAACAGGTTCATAAACGATGTCGGCTTCAAAACTACCAATATAATTCCTGCTGTTTGTGCAATTTTCAATAAAAATGTTTTCGTAAAAATATTTTTTCAGAATAAAATTGCGCGAATCAGTTTCATCCATCAGCAAAATCCAGACAATAAATTAAATGTAAGACAGAAAGCTTATAAATATTTTCTATAGATCTTAGCCAAATCGGATATGCATTTGCATCCAAATGGCGTGTGCCCTATTGGCGGCTTCAAAATGTCCTACTCTGACCAGTTAATAATTTTTTTACTATTAAAACCGTAGAAATAAAAGATTTTATATCAAAAGTGCATCTAGAATTGACATGAATATGGAAAGTGTTCTTATTGACAAAATTGATTCACATCCGATGCAGTTTGAACAAACGTGTATTCGAGTAGCAATTTGTTTTCAATTTCTGTTTTTGTACTCCCTAACCGTACTAAATTATTTATTAGCCATTACTTTTATTACAAAAACAAACACAACTAAAGACAAAAATAAAAACTCACTGTAACGTGAAATTCTGATATTAATATTAAGTAGTGTAGTTCGTATTGTACCGACAACAGTTATTCAATTGAAATAGATGGTGCGTTAGCGCGTAGGGCTACGATATATTGTAGACATGATATGATAGACTTAAGTATTTCGATGATTAATAAGTGCTTCTTATGGATGTGTTAGATAAGTATGTCCGTACAGATAGATTGTTATGATTTAGCAACATTGTGATTAGATTGTATATTCTGTAGCTATAACGTTGTTCCACTTGTATCTTTGTTAACTAGAGATATCTCCATATTTTATCATGCATTTTTTCATCGTCAGAGGTTTTAAATTATGCAGAATGCAAAAGTTTTAACATTAATTTATATTTTATTTGTACATATGTATTAGTTTTATTAATAGTACGCTTTAAAGTAGTACTTTCCATTTTATCACTTAATGAATTAAAAATCGATCACGACTTTTAACGAAATTCGCAAAAGTTAACACCTTTAATGATGAACTGAATTAGAATCCCGTTTCTTTATGTGGTTTAAGGTGTTTCAAAACACAGCCAAAATTTCGTGGAATTTTGAAAACGCCTCGTAACCACCGAAGGAGCTGGCCCGGTGCATTCGGAGCATTTTTGCATTTTTTCAATGTTTAAGCTTTTTTAAAATTACTGCATCTAGTAATGTATATAAGACTGAAATATGAATACTCCATGTCCAAGTTTAGTCAGTGAGGCTAATCTTTAGTGCGCAGTATGAACAGTACAAACTTCCTAAGCTTAGGAAATGCTTTTGATAATTACTTCGCGAGGTACGACTTTGTTTCGGATTTGTTCTGAACATCCTTTGATCGCAACATTTTATCTTGTGTTTTACAAGTAACAAATCCTAAAATGAGTCAATTTTTGGTGCTCGCGCCCTTCTAATGTTCTAAAAAGGTTTGTCCTTATCAATTTTACTTTTCTAATAATGTATCGTTTCAAACGTTATTTGCTCAGTTGTATTAATTGTAAATATTTTATTGTAACAATTAAAACTGGACGTTTTATATGTACAAGGGTCGTCCAGAAAGTAAAGTTCTTGGCTAAAATTTTGAAGCAGCCAAGGGTGTGCATTGTTGTGATTTTAAAGCCATTTACCGTTGCGAAACATTGATCGTTTAAAGCAATATTAATTTTTTAATTTATTCAGAGAAAAGTAAAACTTGCCAAATGAGTTTTACAGTCTGGACGGCGCTCGTATAATTCCATTTTTATTGTTGTTTATATTCCTATTTTATAGTTTCCATTTGTCCATACGATGTACATGCACAATTTTACGGATTGTAAATTTATAAACGTTTCATAACAAGCAGAGCTGAAATACTTGATAAAGCTATGTCATGTTAGATTTCGAATTAAATATTATTGTGCATATTGTGATTACATTTGATGCAAAATTTTATAAAATTTCGGCCTGTTATTGGCTGCAGCTTTACGCTTAACGTTTTGTATATACTCGTCATCAACAAGTGTAAGTTGAGTAATATTATTTTGATACTAAAATTTTGCGTAAAGTGTAGCAAATAACGGATTTTGGTGTCGTTTTGTTAAAAACTCCCAACTCTTGTAACTGTAAGACTATTCCAATAATATGTATGTAGGATTACTATTTCTAAAATTGTAAAAAGTTGTAGATAGAGTTTAAAAATAATAACTAGTCAAGTTACATATTAAAATTCGTATCATTTGTGCACACCATTTTGGCAGTTCGTATTATTTACTGTACTTGTTAGGAAGAAATGTTTCATGCTGATCAAAAATTTATACATTTAAATGCATTCGCTGAGTTAATGCTGGTCTCCTAACGTATAATTTTAGTTTTTGTATAATACAAAGTCATATTTCTACATAGATTATATCAATAATAAACTTGCTTCTTCCTATTGCAACAGTGCCCAGCCAGTAACGCAGTTCTCTGCCGTAGCTGTGCAGCATTTTGTATCGTAAGGCTGTCGCCATTTTTTAAATATTATTAAACGTAATTATATTTATTGTAGGTTAACAATTACAAAGAGAAATTAGTTAACAAATGTTTACTATGTAGGAATTTTGTCCAGAGTGTTCCAAACCTAAGTCTCGAGATCTCTTTTTTCAAGACGGTGAGCTGTCGTACGTGATTTTACTGTATTACTCAGGCATCGATAAGCGCCACAGTACTTTTATTAATTTTGGAACACTCTGGATGTTAATTCTTGAAAAGGAAGCCTTCTGCAGTACATGTGTTGACTTCCCTCAGCCAACAAATGAATATATTTAAACATTCCATGTATGTTTAAATGCAAGATAGTTATTTGTCCCAAAGAGATATTTAAATACATTTGTCAATATATTATTAGGTTACAATGTTAAATTGCAAAACCAATTTTGTAATTCTAAAGCTAGACCTAAAAGTTAGAACTGCATATGACAGTTGTAATTTATATAAGCCTTTGCAGATGTACTGTATATTATATATAGTTACTTGCAGTTTGTCCAGAAATACTTCCCGCATATTTCTCGTTTGTAATTAATATAAAAATTGTAAGATTATTTTACTTCTAAGAAGTACATTATGCATAGCTCCTTTTATATTTTTTCTGTAAGATCTTGTATAATGTGAAATTCTGGACAAAATGTATTAAGATATCCATTTAATATTGAATTTTAGACGACACAATGTATTCTTTGAATAGAAATAAAAGATAATATAGTAACGGGTGATTATTTGTTCCGTATTTGATTATCAAAATATTGTGACTAAATTGAAGTAACATTTAATTATGAAACGTCATGGTAAAAGGGGGAAAATTAACTAAGTTATTATAAAAATTACCATACATGTGCAGCTACTGCAATGATATGGTTGTGCTCTTTGTTTATTTTATTTAATTAATTAAATGTTGATTAGAGCCACCATGCAAAATTTTGTTTGCACTATAAAATTTTAGGAAGATTAAAAGTGAGTTGTATTTACTTGACTTGTCAAAATAAATGGTTATATGCCCTTTATCATATTCTATTTACCTGCAAATATTGATAAATAAACGTTAGCTCATTCGTAAAACAATCACTCCTCTCAGTTGTGTTCCTGGTTGAATGTATAATTTTTCCATTTATTTGAATACTGATCTGTTTTCCGTCTTACTTCTAATGCGCATAAGCAAATATTCGAAAGTAGGTCAAATGCTACACCAAAATGGATCCCGCTGGCAAGTTAGCGGTCAGTGACTTAAAAAACAAAGTGAAATTTATCAAAGTTTCTACCGGTAATTATTTGAATACGGGTGTTTTGGCGGCATTAATTGACATTTGTTTATCCAGCACTTGATTGTCGATCCCGTCGAAGAGACGCGGGCAAATTTTCAATTGTTTTTCGAAGCGTCGCCCGGGTTCAAACTTCGCCTAACCTCAAATTATGGACTGCACTTGCTTTACCGCCACGGAAAATGCTTGGATTGTCTTAAGTATTGACTCTTCTTACATACACATAAGTTTCACGGGCCTAACGTAGCTAGTTTTAACCAAAAACGGTACCTGTTCTCTACCGATCTTGAATCGGGAACTTGTAGGAGACGCTGATGCAATTCTTGGGCTGCTTTGGGGCTGATCCTGATGAAACTCCTGGGACACGTTCATAGAAGACTGCTCTATGACCTGGTACCTTCCCCTCTGGGCTGTCTTGACTCGCTTGGCTCCACGCAGAGATCAGAACTTGGGTTGCATCGGCTGCTAGCTTATCGTAGCAGAGCTTCGAAGAACTTTTTACTTTTTTGTGGCGGAAATCTCTGCAAATACTACCACACCACCTTGGACATGCACTCAGTAAAACTGTATACTTTTTATGCTGATAACTGTTTATTTATTATGTGAAAAATTCGTTTTAAGTAGAGCACATTTCAACACAATGATTCTTACAATTTATTATTTTTTTCTCACCTGAAAATCCGTCATAAACAATTGCAAGTGGAATATTAATAAAAAAACGGATATTGACCAAGTTCAAATTGATTACTTTTAACACTAAATTTGCTTACAACTAAAACTATTTACAAAATTCTTAATTGTTTACATTTATAACTAATTAACCATGTCTTCGCGCCACTGCACTTTTTTTATTAATTGTTTTTAATGGTTCACACGTGTCACTGCACTGATTATTTAAGTTAGAGTACTTCCTGCACCAAGGCTTTCTTCGAATTCACCTGTCTACTTTTACACACGATTTTTGGCCCATCTGTTGTCTGCTTTTCTTCGCCTTTTACCCTGTCTTGCTGATTCTTACAATTTCCGTTATATGCCTTAATGCCTGCATTCTTAGCTGCTCGTTGCAACGTTCATTGGTTTATCTAGCTTCTTATACCTTTTTTAAAACCCAGACAAAATTTCACTGTCTAACTTTACTTGAATTCTACGCTTCATTTCATTGCCTTTGCAATCCTTTTTGTAATTAATAATCTCTTTTAGTCCGGCTATTACCTTTGCACAAACCTCTTATTTTAAATTGATCTTACAGTCAACTTAGATCCCTGTGAGAATTAAGCTTTGCTTATTGCATTCTTTATTTAATTATTCTGCTATTACTGGCATCTCTTTACAAATGCATTCATCTTGTTAAATTCAAGTTTTAGCCTTGCAGTTATATAAAATACCTCACCCTGAGCTTTAGTGAAATGTCCATTAATTTGGCAATGCTATCAGAGTTGAGTTGTAGGGCTTAAGACCATTGCACTACATTATAGAAAATAATGATAAAAAATTATAACAAATGGGTCATGTAGCCAATACTCTGGTCATAAAATCAACATTACAAAGATTCATAAAATGAACTAATGTATTAGTGAGACCATTAAATAGTCCCGATAGCCTTACAAGTGAGCGATTAATCATATAGTTGAAATTTTTACTAGTTGATATGATTAACGACATCCTCTTCTAATGGCTAATCCATGAAAAAGAGTGGCTCCGTACTCGGCAGTATTTTAACTCTGCCGTATACAGCAGTTTAACGCTCGAGTGAACAATATGGTCACACTGCATCAGTTTTCGGCAGTTTTTACTCACAGACAATTACTTCAATATCAAGCTTGTCGTACTTACTTCTGAAATGGACATCGATCTCGAGATGTACTACATGTTAGACACGAGCCCTTTATTGAAATTGTTATTGTTAGAAGACTAGAAGCACACTTGGATAAATAAAATCTACCAAGATCGAGAGCAATATGACGAATTCACACTTTTCCTTCGCCTGCTGGAACAATTTGTCAAATTTTTTGAATATTTTAGAATGATTCCTGAAACATTTTGGTACATTCTCACTGAAATTAAAGTGCATATAGAGTAGTCAAATTTTAGAAAGTGCATATCTTCCGAGGAAAGACTAGCAGTAACGCTAAGGTAAGTTAAGCAAGTAATACAAAATATTTTTATAAATTAGTTTTATTTGTTTTTACAAATGATGTGCTGTAATTTTTTTTAACCTCTGCTAGTGCTATATATTGAGATGGTATGAAGCCCACAACTTAGCTCTGTTTGCAGTGCAAGATAATTGACCGATTCAATAAGCACAGAGTTGGGATGTTTTATCTAAATGCAAATTTTAATAAATGCACTGATAATGAGATGCGAGAAAGATTAAATTAGTTGGAGAAAGGTACGCAAAGGCAAAGCAAATTTCAAAGGGTTTAGATTGGCTTGTGACTAAATTAATATAATTCGAATAAGGTTTATGCACATGTAAAGCCAGACCAATTTATAAAATGTATTTGACACAAAAGGTGGTTGGCTGCATCATAAAAGGAGCGTAGTTTGTTAAGTCAAAAGTAAAAGATAGTGAAATTAGTAAGCAAAGCAGAAAGGTAAATTAAGTAGTATAATATAGTAGAAATATTGCAAAAGAGCAATTCTAGAAGGCAACAGAAGAGAAAAGATAATGACGCGAACATGGTGAACCAAAAATCAGTGCTTTTAAAAATAAAGTGTAATAGTGCGAAGCAGAGCAATGACATAATAAAAATAATAACGTTTGTGTGTGTAATGCTACCAAACAATTTAGTTATAAGATTAAAGACAATAATTTAGTTTTAAGAAAATTGTAAATATAATTTAAGTACTCAAATTTACTTCCATTTGTAACCTTTCTTTACCAAAATTAATTTCATTTAACGTAAGAGAATCATAGTAACCTAGCAACCTGATGTTGTTTTGTTAAAAAATACAAGGAGAACAATTGAATTAATTTTTATGTGAAGTTTGTTTGATTTGTGCTCCACTTTTAAACACATTTTTATACCATTAAACGAGCATATTACCAAGAAAAAAGAATTGCCTTTTACTGTGCCCATCTTAGAGTACATGTGACAGTGTTTGTGAAGGTTTTCGCAGCACTAAAATATAAAATTCTCCAATCGCTTCTCAGAGGACATCGGCTGCCGTTCAGCTGGGGTTTCCGATAATCGTTCCCAGCATAAGTATGAATCCAGAGTTAGAGGCCTGCACTGCATTACGTCGGGAAGGACTGCAATAACGTCACGGACTGCATCTGCAGTGAGGGGACCGTCTCCAGCAGAATATCCGAGCAGCATTCACAACGGGCAGCTTAGAAGTCTGCAAACGAGGTAGGATTAAGCCTACAAATTTAAGTGTAGAGTGTCGGAAACGCATTGAAATCCGAGGTCAAACCTTTCCGAAGTGGATTAGCATTTTCCCGAGGCCCCATTTGCTTTGGTTTTCCAAAAATCGAGTAGCGTCGGTGGATTGTGCGAATTCGGCTGAGAACCCAAGCGAACAAAAACAAATGCACGTTTTGGCGTCCCTTGTACGTCACGAAACAAGCAAGGCGAGGTGTTCCTACGTCATCACTGAAACAAAACAGTGCTAATTATTGCAAGCGCGAAAATTTGATAATTACCTGACACATTTCTCACAGTAATATCACTTTTAGAACATTAAAATATGCTGTCACCACTAGCGACATTTTGTCAAATCAAGGATTTTTTTGATCTACCAAGAACCGCGCATTCTAACTACTGAGTTTACGAATAAAATAAAGTTCGTTAAGATCCCAACCCAATGAGATTTGAGTTTCATGCTTGCCTTGTAGTTAGCCAAATCAGTTTTGCAGATTGGATGAAATATAAAAGGGGCATACAACCATTTATTTGTGTAATTATTAATTACATTTTGCTGTTCACCAGCCACAATTTAACTTATTGAATTTTTAATTAAAGTTCACAAACAAGCAATCATAACATTTATTGGCCTGCAACGTGGAGCTTATAGACCTTGTTGTATCACAGTATGTAGCGGACCCGAAATTAATTCAAAAATGGCCTTAGAGTAACAACCACCTTAAATTCCTCTGTTATACCAAATTCAAGGTCACACTTCTGGAACAAACACCACCACATACAATGGGATGACATATCAATAGTAGCAAAACAGGAAAACAGTTTCTGCAGGAGCATAGGAAGCTGAGAAAAGGTACATAATAGCACTGGCAGAGGTTCGATTAGCGCAGAATAATACAAAAATAGCCCAATGCGCATATAGCATTAACATCTATTGTAATGGTTCACTGTCCATAGCAATTCTGATTGCTTAATTAACTAAATGAATAAGGTCAACATGAACACAGAATTAAATATTTTATTTATTGCAAGATAATCAATACTTTACATAAATAAGTGCACTTGATGTGAGCAGCAGTAACTAATAATTTGAGATATGATAAATGTTCGGAAGAGTTAATGCAATTTAATTTGTAACTGACGGATCTGAGTTTATTAATGTCGGACATAATGTGAATAAAATAATACAGAATGATTTGTTAAGTACAGAAAGAGCGTTATGTATTAAAAGTGTGAGCCAGCAAACGACAAATTAGCTAAAAGGTAAATGAAACAGTGCTAGCAAAATAAGTATTGCAAAGAGCAATGAAGAATGGAAGGCAATCGATCGAAAGACAATTAGTGAGACGTTAAATGAACTGCAAGTGTATCAGTGTATTATAAACAAACTTGATTTAAAAGCAGAGCAAGTGTAGTAACATTTATTCCAAGAAAAAGACAATTTTAGTAGTTAGGCAAAGACATGACAACAAAACTGTAGTTCATAAGGTTAAACATTGTTAGGCCTTTTTAGATCTCAGATTCTGAGCAATCTTTCAAAGCAGCATCAAACAACACAATAGGTACACTTGGGTGCAATTTGCCGGCTGCCGGCTCAATCGGTAGTAGGGCGCGGGATGAATGACAGCAAGAATAATATCGGTAGAGTAATTAAATATAAAAAAGCCCAGAGCGCCAACAATTTTTGAAGATACGACAATTGCACCCCGGTGAACTATGGAGAAATTGTAAACTCTATACCTAACACGCAATACTTCCTGAAAGATAGCTTTAATAAAGGCAAACGAGCCGTAGCTAACACAACTCGTATAAGGACAATTTAAAATCGTTTAATTTCATGCAGAAATACAGTATATAGATAGATAGATGATAGATAGATGTCTTTATTCAAATACATAGTATTTAAGTCAACAATCTAATATCCAGGCTAATTGCTAGTTATGTGTAGGTACATATATTCTCATGCTAACTACAGAGTATATTGCTAACTATATCTATTTAAGAGATATCTATTGTAAAAAATTCATTTGTTGAATAAATAGGGTTTTCCTGGAGGTACTTTGTGAGCTTTTGTTGTAGGAGTTTTGTTGATAAATTTTTCCATGACTGGGGCAGCTTGTTATACAGTTGAAGTCCAAGATGCAGTTGTTGTCCGGTGTTCAATCTCGTCCATGGAATAGTGAGATTATCACCTGTTCGGATGTTATGTTGGTGAGCCATGGCTCTGGTTGATAGATTTTGGGTATTTTCTTTCACTTGGGTTATCTTCTTTATTATTAGTATTGATGGTAGTGTCAATATTCCAAGGTCTTTAAAAGTTGGCCTTGCATGTTGTTGGTTGGATAGTTCTTGTATTGCTCTGACTGCTTTTTTTTGAAGGATTAAAATATCGTGTGCATGTGGCGAGCTTCCCCATACTTCAATTGCATATATCATAACCGAGTGGAATAGCGCATAGTATGTGTGGACAGCCGCTTGTGTGCTTATGATTCGGCGAATTCGTCTAATGGCAAATATTGCTTTGCTGAGTTTTGTGGATATCTTCTGTATATGTACTTTCTATGTAAGTCGCGTATCTAAATAAACGCCTAGGAATTTAGCTTCACCTAGTTCAATAAATCTTCGAGATGATGAGAAAGTCATGGTAATAGTTTTATCTTGATTCAGGGATAGCTTGTTGGCAGCAAACCAATTCGATGCTTTATTGGAAGCGGTTTTTAGTTTTGCTGTTAATTCTTCGTTTTTTGATCGTACAGCAAGTGTAGTGTCATCTGCAAATATAACACTGTAACAATCGATATTTTGGGGTAGATCATTTATATATATAATGAAGCAGATTGGTCCTAGGATTGACCCTTGTGGGATGCCATTTTTGATTAGTGTTTGTTCACTAATTGAGCTTAGAGTGTGAACTTGTTGTTTTCTGTTTTCCAGATATGACGTCATCAGTTTTAAGGCAGTGCCTCTAACACCATAATGATCCAATTTATTCAGAAATATATCGTGAGACATACAGTCAAAGGCTTTAGTTAAATCACAGTACTGGACTAGGCATTCTTCATGTTCTTCAAAGGCATTGATTACATAGGTTATAAGAGACATTATTGCTTCTGTAGTGTTTTTCTTGGCCCGGAAACCAAATTGGGCTTTTGTAAAGAGATTATTCTTGTTGAAATAACCTGTTAATTGTTCGGCAATTGCATATTCAACAACTTTAGATATAGCTGGCAGAATAGATATCGGTCTGTAATTATTTGTGTTGGCACAGTCTCCTTTCTTTAATACAGGGATAACTTTGGCTACTTTGAATTTTTCTGGAAAAGTTCCTTCACTGATTACTGCATTTATGATATTAGTCAATGGGTGTGCTATTGACACAGCCACATCTTTAAGTATTTGTGTGTCTATGTCGTAAATATCTTTTGTACGCTTACTTTTCATTTGACCTAGATATCTATATACATCACTTTCATTTACAGGAGCAAGGAACATGGAGTGACTGTATTGCACTTTATTTTTCTGAACTAGTTTCTCTGCTGTCTCACTGGGTGGTGGTATTGTTTGTTGAAGATTTGTAGCTACATTGGTAACCGAGTGGAATAGCGCATAGTATGTGTGGACAGCCGCTTGTGTGCTTATGATTCGGCGAATTCGTCTAATGGCAAATATTGCTTTGCTGAGTTTTGTGGATATCTTCTGTATATGTACTTTCTATGTAAGTCGCGTATCTAAATAAACGCCTAGGAATTTAGCTTCACCTAGTTCAATAAATCTTCGAGATGATGAGAAAGTCATGGTAATAGTTTTATCTTGATTCAGGGATAGCTTGTTGGCAGCAAACCAATTCGATGCTTTATTGGAAGCGGTTTTTAGTTTTGCTGTTAATTCTTCGTTTTTTGATCGTACAGCAAGTGTAGTGTCATCTGCAAATATAACACTGTAACAATCGATATTTTGGGGTAGATCATCACTTATAATAATGCAGAAGACTAAAAGCCGTGTTTACACAACTAAAAGTACTATGGTTGCGTTCCACCATTTCTATTTTTGGGTTTTTGTAAACAAACTTCCCTTAACTTTTAATAGCGATATTATCACAGAAAACAATTATTTATTATGGCTATTTTTTGTGTTTTTTAAAACTATGCAGGCAGCTTCAAACGGATGTCAAATTTCTTTAATAGCCATATCTCGTCATTGAATGCTGCCAAACACTCAAACAAAGAGCCTTGCGTTTTAACATAGTGTAAAAGCAACTCCAATGCTTACGCTACATAACCTAACCTTCGGTGCAACTGTGAGCTAAGTGTTGTTTTATTATAATTAATAGAAAAGATGATGTGCTTCGCCACCGATTGCAAACATTATAATGAAAAACATACGTGCAAGTTTTTTACGTTCCCAAAAGAACCTAATCAGCGGCGACGGTGGATTATATTTCCTATGCGGTGGATAAAATGAATTAGGTAAGAATAAGGTTATGTTATGGTTTTTGTTTAATAAGGGCGTTTTAAGAAAACTAATATCTATTTTATATTTTTAGGAGACCAAATGCCGTCCAAAAGAATGGGTGCGTTCAGCCGGCGTAGCGCTGATTTAGCGTCAACAGAATGGAGCAAATTGATCACTTAATACTCGAATTTGCTGCAGATGATGTGATGGAAATTAATCCATTAGTGCAATTAATGCCGTTGTTAGAAAATAACGGAAACTTATTGCAGTTGATTGATTTGGATGCAGAAAAGAATGATGAGGCTGTTCATAATGTCAACTACTTTGAGGAAGTGGTACCACGTTATTCACCGCAGGAGTTTTGTGAACATTTTAGAATGTCCAGAAATGTTATGGAGGTATCTATCTAGCAATATTAGTACAATTTTGCTTACTTAAAAAATACAGTGCAACTGTATTAATTTGTATATATGAAATGCATGTAATCAGGTATTTATAAACATTTTACAATTATTTGTTTATTTCAGATGCTTGTGGTGGACATAGGCAATAGAGTAGACATCGAAGGCAGAATCGATCTTGGAAAAAAGACTCTGTTTACCATATGGATGTTGGCTAAACCGGAATCCTATTTGGCATGCTGCGATCGGTTTGGAATGTCGAAAGGCACCGGTCATCTAATTTTTTATCAAATTTGCAATATTTTGTTGCAAATGATGCCACAAGAAATACGATGGCCTACTAACGAGCAGGCGATTATGACAGTCAACACATTTCATGCACGAACAGGCTTTCCTGGAATTGTGGGGGCTATAGACGGTTGCCACATCCCTATAAAAGCCCCAGCTCATAACGCCGTTGATTCCTTGGTGATAGTGCATATCCATTAATGAAAAATGTAATGGTGCCATTTAGGGATACAGGCCATTTGACACCGATGCAAAATAATTTTAATACGAGATTAAGTACAGCCCGAAGCAAAATAGAGCAAGCGTTTGGACGGCTAAAAGGAAAATTCCGAAGGCTGAAATACCTCGATATGAATATTGAAAATGTTACAACAGTCGTCACCGCAGCTTGTGTTCTACAGAACTATATAATACGTAGGGAAGGACTGCAAAATGTTGATTTAAACATTGAAGAAAATAATGCCAATGAGGATGGACCGCATGAAGAATTTTTCCATGACGTAAATATTGGGGTCCAAAAACGAAATAAAATAATGCAGCAAATTTTCTAAAAGTGGCAAATATTTAAATGTACGATAAATTGTAAATATGTATATATACAGTATGTCCCCGGATTGAGTTTACAATAGGTATGATTGACCAAAAATTTTTGAATTGGAATTTCATATTTTGGGATCCTGCCCTGCTTGGTGTGAAACGAATTTTAAGAATATTTTCAGTTTTTGAAAAACAAGTAGGCCTTGACAAGGAAGCGAAAAATATTTTATTTTCAGGTAAACTACCCTTTTTGCTCATGATACGGCAAAATTTAATTAAGAAAAGTTGTTGATAATCATAAATTATGACCCTATACCAAATTTCAGAACGATCTGTTGACTTATAAATCACTGTTATTTTTTAGAAAATTGTATTTTATTGTCAGGTAAACTACCCTTTTTGTTCATGATACGGCAAAATTGTATTAAGAAAAGTTGTTTACAATGTGAAATTATGATCCTATACAAAATTTTAGAAAGATCTTGCGACTTAGATTAAACCGTTATTTTTTAGATTAAACAAATTGCATTTATTAAAAATGACGGTTTAATCTAAGTCGACAGAGCTTTCTGAAATTTGTTATAGGGCCATAATTTATGATTATAAACAACTTTTCTTAATACAATTTTTCCGTATCATGAACAAAAAGGGTAGTTTACCTGAAAATAAAATATTTTTCGCTTCCTTGTCAAGGCCTACTTATTTTTCAAAAACTGAAAATATTCTTAAAATTCGTTTCACACCAAGCAGGGCGGAATCCCAAAATATGAAATTTTGATATTTTGTAAATATATTTTATAAAATTAGCATGTTTTTGTTGTGTAAGTGTAAACATAGTCAAAGGGTCATTCATGCAGCAGCAGAATTACAAAACAATTAGGCATCCTTTTTAGATATCTTCTCTCGGCATTTTAATTAACAACTTTGAAAAGGGTTACATGCAGGGTCCGGCAAACGGCAAGATTTCGTAAATACTTTTATTGTTGAAAAATTATTTTTTTAATAATTATTAATACATTAATGGGAAATAAAAGAGTAGCCATTTGATTTACAATGTTAAAAAAAAATTTTTTTGAATACTACATCTGCCAAATGTCCTCCGTTGACATTAAATTTATGCATTCTTGGAGTCGAGCCTGAAAGTTTTGCATCACTCTTCGCAGCATATCAACAGGTATTGCTGCAATCTCGTCACGAATTCGTTGTTTGAGGGCCGGGATTGTCCTGGGTGGATCAGTTGCAAACACTTTTGTTTTTAGGTAACCCCACGAAGAGTGATGCAAAACTTTCAGGCTCGACTCCCAAGAATGCATAAATGTCAACGGAGGACATTTGGCAGATGTAGTATTCAAAAAAAATTTTTTTTAACATTGTAAATAAAATGGCTACTCTTTTATTTCCCATTAATGTATTCATAATTATAAAAAAAATAATTTTGCAACAATAAAATTATTTACGAAATCTTCCCGTTTCATTGCCGGACCCTGTACAATGCAATAAATGCTAAAACACCAGATCAAAAACCATCAAAATACTACGGTGAATATTGTTACGCCATGCCATGTGTAAATGCGTTTATTTTAAAATGCAATATATGAACCGTAATTTTATTGAAAAAGAAGCACGAGAAAGAACAGGGCATGTAATAACCCACATACTTGCTGTAAACTGAAGTCTTTCTACTATTTGATCAACAGAATTCCTTCCCCCGTACAATATATTATGTTTTTACATACTCAGTAACGTTTCCATATTGCATTTTAAAATAAACGCATTTACACATATTGCGCGATATAATAAACTCCCTGTATAATAAAAAATCAGACTATACACCGATGTCAAAATATATTTATTACAAAACTTCTTACTCATTACAATATTAAGTGAATCAAATAAAAAAATATATACATTTAAATATAATTATACATAAAATAATGATACAATTTTAAAACTAATTATTTTAATTATTTGTATTTTTAACTAACTCTAACAGTTGTCGCAAAATATCATTTCGCTCCTTTTGCGTTTGGAGTTGCTCCTTGTACACATTTTTAATTTCTTGCAGCTCTCTAATTTTCTGCTCTTCAGAGAGCAGCATTTGCTTTTGAATTTCTTCTAACTCTCTATTTTTACGTTTGGTACCTCGAGTATCACTGGCAGCAGTATTCAAACTGGGAATTCTAGACGGTGTGGATGACAGGCTTAATAACGATTCCATTGGTGGAGTTGGTGATGAAGAATTCGATGTTGAAGAGGCAAGGGATGATGAATTTGAAGGTATTGGGGGTGGCAAAGCTGACGAAGAGGGTGCAGGTATATATGCTGGGATTAAGGACGACTGAGTAGATGTAGAGGGCTGGTTTAGCACAGATAAGGGAAGCTTAGGTTGTGGAATGGACGATATTAAGTGTGGAGGATTAATGGTGGCATCAGTATGAAGCAGGTCATCCATCACGTCGAAATATTCCCAAGTTTGTCCACCTCTGCCAGTTTTTCTTTTGGTATCTTTTATTCCTATATAAGTGCTCTTCAAATTTCTAAATTTTCTGTCACACATGTCCGGTGTCACATGGTAACAATTTTTTTTCATATTTTCGGCAATTCTCCCCCACAACAGACTATTTTTCATTTTGGGGTTTCTGAAGTTGCAGCATTCTGAGCGGTAGTGCTCAATCAACAACATGGTCGATTTCTGTGACCAAACAAACCGCTCGGCAGCTGAATCGTCTGCAGGCTCATCTGTTCTTTCCGGTACCATGCGTTGCTGCGTAATTTGATTTATAACATCATTCTTGATCGTCTCGTCGATAAGAAAAATAAAATCTTAGACTTAATTTAATCAACAGTAGGTAGTTTCAAAAGATTCAATGGAAATGTAACTTAGTTCGAACGAAATTATAGTAATATTAAGAAGCAATACACACCATCAAAAATAGCTTGTACCATATGTGATGGGACTTCCGCCGCTACAGTTTCTCCGTTAACATTAAACTGCAGCAGGGTCGTTTCAGAAACCATGATTTTCGCGCCTTTCTAGGTTATATTTACAAATTAGCCCAAACACCGTGTTCTGCTGAGTGGTCAAGCGGAAATGAAGCGACAATGGAGCGAAAATAAATTTGCTCCCAAAAATGGCAACTGCTGCAGAAGCGAAACCGAAGTGCTGTCGGTCAGCGAAGCGTTCAACGCAGTCGCTACCTCAGCGCTATGCCGGCTGAACGCACCCAATGACACAAGCAGCAGTGTCTTAACCGAAGCTGAAAACATGCTATTGAAGCAGCCGTTTGGACATTGCTACAAAGAAATTAGAGAAGCTGGAAATGTCTTTCAGCTTTACGCATACCAGATAACTAGATAGCATTTCTTTTTATGTACTAACAAGTGCAATGCACCCTGTATTTGGTGAAAATATTCATGGTTTTCATTTACCCCAAACTGTTGCAGTACCTTATCGTAAGAACAAATATAGCCTTTATCATGTGATTCCATCAAGTTGGAATTGCGATATTTAAATGGACATTTAACTTCCACAAGCTCTTCCTACAAGGCCATCTGGGATGGCCCCAAGGTATCCAAACTGATGGAGCCATAGTCCAGCAGATGTCACAGAAAGTCCAGTTGCTGCCCCAAATGTTTCAATTGCATTATTTTCATGTTCTCGCCCCTCACCGAATGGCCTTTACTCCATCTAAGTTATATGTTCCTGCATAATAACAGAACTTTATGAAAATGTGAAAAATATTTTGCAAAGCAAACCTGTTAGTTTTTTGAAAAGCGATGCAGGGTAACGATTTCTTTTGCAAGCTGCTAGCACCGTACCGAACAAACTGGCTGTTAAACGAAACCTGCGAATAATTAATCACAAGGGATTTTTTTACTGCCCTATGGTTTTCTCAAATATAGTTATTACTTGGTCTTGAGAAACATTCACTTTTTGTTCAAAATAACTAATTTTTTCAGATATATTTTGATATTCTGCGAAGAAAATTATATAACTAATCTGCGGAACAATAATATCTTCCTGTGCAGTAAGTTTAGGTGCTAGAAGCCAACTGAATCCTACCAGCCCTCCAAACGAAGCCAATTTTTCTCTAAGCGTTTCGATCACTTTCTTGGTAACACTTCTCTTTGAAGCTCGATATTCCTTAGACGGCAAAAACAATTCATCGATTGTTTTCAAGTTTTCATCAAGTGCTTTAGATTGTTTACGCACTGACCAGCTACATGACTGGTCCGTAACTGATATATTATAATGGGCAAATGGTGCCAGTGCAGCAACATGGTGACATGAAACTTGTCCACGAGGACATGTGCAAGAAGTTGAGGTTATGTTTTTGTCTTCATCGAGGAAGATCTACAAAGTAAAAATATATACTTAGTATTCGTTACTGCTTAGAATCCATCTGAAGCAGCAATCAGTATTTTAAATAATTATACTTTTTAAGCTAAAATGTATCTTACCTCAACATATGCTCTTTGGTATCGCTTATCTTTCATGCTTGCGTGTACTGTACCATTTACCATTTAATACTGAACAGAAAAAGAAGACACTATTCAATTCAGCAGTATTGGCCGTATCCAATATGAAAGAAAGTTGCCCGGAGGCTATCCAAGAATGTCCATAAAACGCTCTCCAGAGGCAAGCGTTCCCTTTCCAGGAACTTTCCATTTGAAAATATATTTTTTTGGAACTTTTCCTTATTGCCATTCTCTAGTGTGGTTTTAAAACTTTCTTTAGTGCAACAAAAGTTATTAAATTCGTCCTAGATTTTAAATGCGGCATTTGCCGCGGGTTTCAGCTAGTTTATATATATAATGAAGCAGATTGGTCCTAGGATTGACCCTTGTGGGATGCCATTTTTGATTAGTGTTTGTTCACTAATTGAGCTTAGAGTGTGAACTTGTTGTTTTCTGTTTTCCAGATATGACGTCATCAGTTTTAAGGCAGTGCCTCTAACACCATAATGATCCAATTTATTCAGAAATATATCGTGAGACATACAGTCAAAGGCTTTAGTTAAATCACAGTACTGGACTAGGCATTCTTCATGTTCTTCAAAGGCATTGATTACATAGGTTATAAGAGACATTATTGCTTCTGTAGTGTTTTTCTTGGCCCGGAAACCAAATTGGGCTTTTGTAAAGAGATTATTCTTGTTGAAATAACCTGTTAATTGTTCGGCAATTGCATATTCAACAACTTTAGATATAACTGGCAGAATAGATATCGGTCTGTAATTATTTGTGTTGGCACAGTCTCCTTTCTTTAATACAGGGATAACTTTGGCTACTTTGAATTTTTCTGGAAAAGTTCCTTCACTGATTACTGCATTTATGATATTAGTCAATGGGTGTGCTATTGACACAGCCACATCTTTAAGTATTTGTGTGTCTATGTCGTAAATATCTTTTGTACGCTTACTTTTCATTTGACCTAGATATCTATATACATCACTTTCATTTACAGGAGCAAGGAACATGGAGTGACTGTATTGCACTTTATTTTTCTGAACTAGTTTCTCTGCTGTCTCACTGGGTGGTGGTATTGTTTGTTGAAGATTTGTAGCTACATTGGTAAAAAATAAGTTGAATTCATCTGCTGACGGTGGGTTTATTGGGTTACTAGGTTTGCTTCTTCCTAGTTCTTCATTGATCGTCTTCCAGATAGTTTTTTGTTTATTACTGGAGTTTGTGATTGATTTTAAAGTTTGAGTGCGCTTTTTGTTTTCCACCTCATTTAGATATAACTTTTTGTAGTTTAGGTAAGTGGTTTTTATTTCTTCATCATTTGTGTTTGAATAGATGTCATAAATCCATGCTAAAGTTTCTTTCATTTGTTTGATGTCATCTGTTAGAAGTTTACTTTTTGTTTTATTTTGTTTAATTTTCAGTTTATTTTTTGGGATGCATATATTATAGTGAAACATGAAAGTGTCTAAGAAGTTATTTAATTTTTTATTTGGGTCATCTTCCATATATATATATTTTGCCAATCTTCTTCGTTTAGCTTATTAAGTAAATTGACTGTAGCACCAAGAGAGTATTTCCTGGTAAACTGTTTTGTTTTGTCTGGTGTGTGTTTTGAATTGAGCTCATTAATATCGATGATTTGTGCTCCATGATCTGAGATGCCAGGTTGGTAGGTGTAAGTTTTGTACTTAGAAATGTTTGTATATATATTATCGATGCATGTTTTAGTGCCGTTGTAGTGAATACGTGTATAAGAGAAAATTGTTTGGTGTAGGCCATATTCAGTTAAGCAATTTTTGAGTTTAAGGAGCTCTGTCGTGTTTTTCAAATGGTCAATATTTAGGGCCCCTGTAAATATTATGTTGATCGAGAGTTCATAGTTGTGAAATATATAATCAAGAGCGCCGCTGATGGTGTTGATATGTGTTTTTATATCTCCATCTCTATCTTTTACATTGACTAACTTATAACTAGCATGAAATGAAAGGTCCTACCACCCTAATTAAATATCACCTGCACTAAATGTACTTACAGTTTTGACAGAACATTGGCGTTACAACATATTAAAATGGGCAACCTCCCCAGCTCCTCGCCGCGACAGACTTGGAGCTCTGATTCTGGAAGTCGCTGCAATCGTACTTCGACGTCGGCAGAGAACGTTTCGCGGTCGACGGTGGCCGTTTTGGCCGGCAATAACAGCGCCGCTCCCACGGGTGGAAAGGCCAAACCTCGGGGTTAATTACACCCCACAATTCGGTACCCTCTTGTGCCCTAACTGTGCGCCGGCGACAAGGAGAAGCGGGTTCCGTGGAGGCTCGACAGATCGCCTCGCTAACTTTGCTGCACGTGGCCAAAAGGTTCAGCGACTTCAGAGCGAAAACGCAATTTGTGCCAAGTACGGCTCGATGACGAAATGTTGCTTAGTACGACTTGCTGTAAGAGGGAAAACAAAGGTTCTAATAGAACACGCACGGACAGGCTTCCTAGCGCGAAATACTCACCCCAGGTGGTTTTTGGGCGCAGAAAAGAACAGCTCGAGTGTGCTAACACCGATATATCCGCCGTAGCGAAGGAAACCAACGTCCTTAAATATGTTCGGGGGGCTTCAATCCACGAAACGTGAGGGCATTCCTAACTCCACATATCCAAACCAACCAAATAGCCCTAAATAAGCATACCCGAACTAGTGAATAGCACTATTAGCGAACTGCTCGCTTCGAAAGCTGGCGAAGAAGAACGCAGCGGGTCTCGGCCTACCAATGGTTTTTCCAGATAAAAGACTATCGCCCGAAGACAGATAAAGTCACTGCGCAACGAGCGGGAAAATAGGGTTCGAATTCGAAATTATGGCAGGCGGCGCATTCTGCACGTAACAACATGTTATCAATCCTAATTTCTTTTATAAAAATTGAAAATCTAGTTGCTAAGTGACATGACAGTCTTTTGTTAATAAGAACCAAACAATTCTGTAAAATTTGTGTTGGGGCCAGATTGAACTCATCATCACATAAAATTATAAATAAAAAGTCTGTTTTTATACCATTTGCGCATAAAGTTATTTATCAGTGTGCAGGGCATCTGTGGGTATAGTTTGTCAGGTGGTAAGAGTGCTAAGTGTAGCAGTTTAGCCAACAGTAAGATTCGTCCACGTTCGAGTGACTTCGGGGGCCCATTTCAATAACTAAGCAGCATCGCCCAGCAAGAATAGTGCCTGCTACGTGTAGAGCGGACCTTTAGAAGCCCGTACGTGTAGGAATTCCAACCAACAAGCCATTCCCAAGTGCATAATTCCCGTGGCGTCATTGAAAAGTGTTTTCAGCGTCCGAGTAGCCTTCAATTAAAGTAGGATTTCACAGAAAGCGTTTTCTGCAGCCGCAGTATTCACGGGGTTCGCTAGTTCATACTGTTTGCAAGGTGTAGCGCCACGCTGCAGTGGTCCAAATCCGTTCAACTTCGAGAAATTCGGTTAGCGTCCTTTGAAAATGCAAGATGACGCAGCATTTTTCAGTTTTGGCTGATATAGAACAAAACACGATCGAGTGTGAGTTTCTACGTCACACTAGAAACAAAATGAGCTTTGCACTTGCTACGTCACAGTATTAATATTTACCTGATGCTTCATTGCCATTTTGGTGTTTTAAAATTCAATTTACGCTGTTTCTTGCGACCACAGATCATTTTGTTGCTGAGTCAAATTTAGAGGTTATCTAAGCGTCGGATGGAAATTGTGCATTTACCCGAAATATTTGAGAGTATTTGTCATACAACGACTTATTTGTCATACAAAGTTTATCTTAATTTTATAAACCTATACTCTGAACCAAGTTTGTCTCATGTTCTACAGAGCTAGGCCCTAATTTATTGCGGATAGATAAAATAAAGAATGAGCAATAAACCATTTATTTGTAGTAATAAATTACACTCTTTTAATATACCCTTCACAAAATGTAGTTGTCAAACGAGACATCAAAGAAAACAAAAGTGAGGATACTCAGAACTAGAGACCCTTGAATTGAGAGATTGGCCATTTAGCGGAAGTAACTAGATTCCTCTAGCGAAATGTTGACAGCGGTTTCCCCAAAATGAGTTAACTGTGTTTACAGGATTTGAGGAATTGTGAGTGTTATATAACTACTAAATGCTGACAATTTGTATTTGCACCAACTGTAAGTAATGTACCTCCTGAAGGATGTGAAATTGAAATGTTGAAAAGGAAAAAGTGACTTTAGCAAAAGAAGGGTGCGAAAATCAGTTGAAATTGCCAAAAAAGTTATACATAGAACTGAACAATCAAATATAAATAACAGAGTGTTAAATGACATGACGCAAAAGTTGTTAGCGAGTCAAAATCGTTTGACGTTTGTGATGAAGAAAATGTTGCAGAAACGCTCGGTCACTGTGATGATGATTGGTGATCAATACATTTTCAATGTGCAGCATTTATCAAGTGATAAAGAATTTGTACAATTCCTTGCAAAGTGATCTTCCTACTTGGGACTCCCTCGAAGAATTTCAAAAAGGATTGTTGACCAATCAAAACCTTCATGTTGTTAAAGACTCAGCTGAAATAGGTGTTAAAGGTGTTCATAGAAGAGCTTAACAGGATTTTAACTATGAAAGAGGTTCAAAAACAGTTCCTATTACAAGTAGTAAAGGACTACTGTAAGAAATTTCCGGGCAGTAGCAAGAAGAGGCTTTTATCCAACGTTTATATTTTATTTTTTTAAGTTAAAATTGGCGGCATATTTGAGGGCACATCATTGGCGCGGCCATTTTGGGGACAAAGTTCAACGAAATCAACGAAATAAAAATGCAATTTTTAAAAAATTACTGATGCTTTGGAATTATGTAAACAATCAACATATACATTTACTTTTGTCTTTGTTGTTTGACGTTTATAACTGATTATTAAATTCTGTTCTCGTTAAAATGTATTCGTTTTTTCTAGAGAAAATGCTGTATGTATCTATACATACCATTGTATATAATTTTCCGGAACCGAAAAAATCAAAGACATTAATATCTATAAGAAGCAGGATTTAATTAAATACTGTGAAAGGACGCGACTTATAAGTTATAGTAATGGACACAAACATGAACAATTATTATTAAATGTGTGAGAAATTAAGAACACCGAAGACTTTTTAATAAAAACATTTATTATTTCAATCGCTCCCAGAGCCAACCGCCTCCGCTTACAGCTTCTTAAAATCTAAACATTTTATAAATATCACTTAACACGAAACTGACCATTGGCACGTCTGGGTTAGTTCTAACAAAGACTTGTCCGACAACAAAAGACACCCAACCCAACGGCACTTAAGGCTAACGGCTGAGTTGTTTATGAGCCTCTACTACTGTACGTACAAAAATGCCATTATACACAAATAAGCTACTAAATGCCCTTAAATATTATACCAGCTCGGCCGTCCTGCATAATTGCTTCGCCTCGAAGCTCACAATAGCTGACAGAACATCTCGACCCTTAACACTAAAATCAACATTACACATAAATTCTATGCTAATTCCTTATATACAACAAAACCATATATTTACTAACTAATTTTAACCTATCTATCCCTATTATTCCTTTATACAGGCGGTTGCTTTGTTGTTCCCCGTCAATATCTTGGACCAAGTATCTATCATTACCAACCGGTTTGACTATCTCATTCGGTCCACGATATTTAGGCATTAATTTACGACTTTCCCCAGTTACTGGCGTTTCCGCCCGAATCAATACCAAATCTCCGGCCGCTAATTTTGGCGCGTCCCATCTATGTTGGTCAAACTGTAGTTTCATTTTCAATTCTGCTACCGGTTTATCAATATGGTCGTCAGTCCCCATCTCTGCGTTTACTTTTATGATCTCAATGGTTATTGGATCGGCATCAAAACCCGTATTACGATACGCTCTTATCAAACTAAAAGGCGTTCTTCGCGTAACTTTGTGCACCACGTTATTAAGTGCCCACTGCACCTCTGCGAGTTTGCTATCCCAATCGGACCCTTCTAAACTCTCCGTGCTAGTTCCCAAACAAGTTATGATCACACGATTAACGCGCTCCACCTGCCCGTTTGATCTAGGCGAAGCTGTAGCTATTTTGATATGCTGAATTTCATACGTGCTACAAAAATCTTCAAAAATTTTGGCTGTAAATGCGGTTCCACGATCCGTAATGAGTCTTTCCGGCCTTCCATAATGCATAATCATTTCTTTAACGAATTCGACCGTATGTTCGGCCGTCGTGTCCGGCGTCGCTTTCAACACGGAATATTTGCTGTAGCCGTCTACAGCAACGACCACGTATCTATTACCACGTTCGCTTAAAGCAAAAGGCCCGATATGATCTATATGTAGTGCCTGAAAGGGCACCTGCCCTTTGTCTAAAGGATGAAGATATCCTACTTGTTTCCCCGCTGGCGTTTTATAATATAGACAATTAATACATCTATGTACGCACTCCTTGACTATTTGGCGAATTTTCGGAAAATAGTAATTCTCTTTAACCATATCCATCGTTTTGTCAATACTCTTATAATTTCTTGTCGGAGTTCTACCGGCAGATACAACCTCCACCGGTTATCCTTTAATCAGTACACGCGACCCTTATATAAAGTAAACCTGTCATGTGTGTTCTTATCTCCGGCTTTTAATTTTCCCACCAAGTATTTACATTCAGAGCAAGCTTTCTGCAAAGCCGCCACCCAATTCGAACAAGATTTCTACTAAGCGTGTCCGCGACTTGATTTTGATTGTCCCGCTGGTATTCGATTGAGTAATCATACTCGTCTAATTTTACAAACCACCTGCCAATTCTCGGATTTAAATTATTTGCGAGTAATTTCAGGCTATTGCAATCGGTTTTGATCACAAAATGAATTCCAATCAAGTACATCCGGAAACGTTCCAGTGACGCGACGATCGCTAAGCACTCTAACTCGTAAGAATGATGCATTAACACCGCCCCGATCCCAACGCTACTGGCATCCGTCTGAAGCTCGGTGTACGCCGCTGGATTGTAGATGCATAAAATTGGTTTACTGGCCAGATAGGCCGTAAGTGTTTCAAATGACTCTTGTTTTTTCGACCCCCAGTAAAAATTCGGCAACTTCTTCAATAAATCACTCATGGGTTTCGAAAGCATCGCAAACCCGCGTACAACCGCCTAAAATAGCTAGCTAAGCCCAAAAATGACCTGACTTTATGTTCATTCACAGGAACAGGAAAGTCGGCTATTGCCTTCACTTTTCCTTCCCCGGGCCGTATACCATTAGCTGACACGCCAAACCCTAAGTAATTTATGTTTTCTTTTAGAAATTGACACTTGTTCAAATTTAAAGTTAAATTAGCATCCCTTAACCTGTCAAATACCTTCGACACTTCCACTTGGAAGTACAACATCGTCCAAGTAGGCCATTACTATATCAAACCTAAGATTACCTAAAGCTACATTAATCAATCTTTGGAGCACTGACGGCACGTTCGCCAATCCAAGGCTCATCCTATTAAAACAATAGACGCCATCGGACGTCACAAAAGACGTTTTCATGCGTGACTAATCACTTACGGGCACCTGATAATACCCACTAGATAAATCCAACGTTGTAAAGTATTGCTGGCCCTGAAGACGGTCCAGTTGATCGTCGATTAAAGGCAGCGGATAATGCTGCTTGACGGTTTTCTTATTAAACGCCTTGTAATCCGCACATCACCCGTTGTTTTCTTAACCAGAACAACAGTTTTATACCATTAAAACACTTTTTTTAATAATCCACGATTTTTCCATCCCCTGCATCTCGCAAACTATTGTTCCTACAGAAAAGATTAATAGAAACTTTTTTGTAGGAAATTTTATCTAGTTTAATTTTGTACATTGACACTTTTTCGTTAGAAGCCACGGTTTTCGAGTTATTCAAGAAAAAACGTGAAAAAATACCATTAAATGCCACCAACCCACCGGTCAGGATTTTAATTTTTAGTATGTTGTTCATTTTTTCCTTTGTTCACTGGACCACAGAATAATAAATACCCTAAATCAGAATGGCCTCTCTGTGTCGGCGCTTTTAATGTCAGCATACTCAATTTTTGTGACCTTGAAATTGTCCGCCATGATCCTAGTGGTGTGCAGAGGCGGTAAATTCAAAATTACTGAATTTTAAACTGAACAGAAATAATCCGTACGTTTAAAATCCATGCAATTTATATGGAAATGCGCAGTACTCCATGTGCCACCAAAAGATCTTTTCTGTGCACTCATATTAAATTAATATTTTAAAACCACTTGCACAAAAAACATAACCTTCTTATAAGGGTCATGACCGCCACAAGTACACTTGTAAAATATGAAAACAGCTGACTGCACACCAGCAGAACTCGCGCATGCGCAAAAAAAACTAGCTGAATTTTAAGCTGACAGGCCGTTCTGTATTATCTGTGACTGGACTATGCAATGTTTAAGGACTGCCAGCTTGATACTGAGTGCAAGGACAGAGTAAGTCCTGGACATCTTCTGTTCTTACACCCAATGCCTGTCCTCTGTAGCAGTAGTGGTAATAGATACAGTTCTGAAATTTTAGAAAAAATAGTCATCTCAGTTGAAAAATGTCAAAATTTGGACTTATACTGTTTTGCCACTCACTGATTCATTATCATATTCAGTTGATATTACATGAGGTAAGAATAAGTATGCATTGTTTCTAAACTATCTAACCTAAAATTCATTTTCGTTTTTTAGCTTATTATATGCTAACTAGCAGTCCACTGAGACAAATGTCTCATTTAAAAAACAAAAAGGCCGTTTTTCAAATAGAACGCGTATTAAATAAAAACTACCCAGACCTGGAAGGTGTCAAAGTGGTTGCCTAACCGATCGAGGTTTGAAGGCGCAGAGGGCATCAGAACATTCTGGAAGCTGTCAAAGTGGTTGCCTAACCGATCGACGTTTTAAGGCGCGAGGGTCGCAGCTCCGTTTGGCTGCTGAAACAGTTTTTATTTAATACGCGATCTATTTGAAAAACGGCCTTTTTTGTGATTTCTCGAAAACCGGAAGTGTCACGTGACTGAAATTCGGTTCCTGACCTGACATAACCATTCCAAACATATAACATTAATAACTTTTTTCTCCTATCTCTTACGTTTGGCTGCTGAAACAGCGTCCCCGGACAGACAAAACGGCGTCCCAGACAGACAAAACTGCGTCCCAGACAGACACGTCTATTATATAAAGGATATATTGTGTATTTCTGAAGAAGTCAGCTAAGCTGATGAAACGTTAAATAAATTTATAAAGAAAAAAATTGGCCTGCCTAATTTTCCTAAAGACATAGTTATTTACAATACCCAGCTGTAATAACAAACATAATTTTAATTCATTATCATATTGAATAACCTTAAAAGATCAATATAAAGAATTCAACAACTCTACAACCATTTTAAAAATCATTGGTTGTGATAAAAAATGTTGAGAACTGTTGCTTTAGTTTTTTAGGAATTTTTAATTAAAGACCTTAACTTAATAAATAAGTTTATTAAATATATACAATCATTATTTGTAATCTTAAGAACTATTATAATTAGTTTGCAAAGGTACTATAACATATTTAATATCTTTATTTTGTGTCTTACGCAACACGTCTGCAGCATGAGTAAGCTGCAATGCACAATCTGGGTGGGCACGGGTAATTGAGTACATTCCTGCTCAAAGATATATGCTAAACCATTAAGTAAGTCCAAGAAACCCAAAGATATAGCAGCTTTGCGCAATCTATTCAATTCCTAAAAATAAATTGTCAGTAACACCTTATACAAGCGAAACGTCTAATACCTTATAGAACTGTTGAGTTTTTTCAGGAAGTTTACGAGCATGTCTTAAAATCTTTTGGATATCAGACTGCAGCCCAGCTTGTCTTATCCAAACAACTCCATTTTGGGAATAACTTCTTTTTTCTGATGGACGAACAGGAAAGCTTCCTACTTGCTCCGAGGGTAAATTATCAGGGGATTCTAAATGATTTAAGTCGCCTAACCAAGGCACAGCATCTGAGCCAGGCGTTAATAGTGTCAACATTAGATTGGACTTTTTCTTCGAATCAGCCCACGAGTAGATAAATCCAAACCAGTTTTCTCCAAGTGTTACCAAAGCGGCCATGTTTTCTACTTTGAGAGCTCCGTGCAAGAGAACGCAAAACGAGGGCACTTTACCTTCATCAGTACTATCATCATCTGTGAGGTCGATTTCTGCTTTTAATGGGATATTTTCTTTATTATTGCTGCTCGCTGGTAGTATAAGGTGACGGCTAACAGCCATGGGAGACCCAACATCTGCTACTGGTACAAATCCGCAAACATCAATTAGTTCTGATAATACGTGTGTCTGGCAGTCAAAGTCTGTTACTTTAGTGTATGGCTGTAGATAAAAAAAAGAGTTAAATTTAAATGTTTCAAGAGATATTAATAAATACTAATATACAGACAGTTCCAGATTGTAATGCAACATACTGTATTAATGATGAATTTAATTTAATAATAAAATCCAGATATCCAATGGGTATCATGTAATATAACAATTGCATGTTTTAACTGGTGGGGTTGTAATAGCCATCCAGTGTGGTTATTTACATGAAGTAGAAAAAATAACTAGAATTTATAATCGGCGATAAATAATCACGTTAAGGGTTAAAATCCCATTAATTGTGAAGAATAATAATTGAATATTTGATACGTAATAGCAATATAGTATTCTTTACGATCAAATTTGACCGTGGGTCACAAGTATTATTCAAAATAGAATTCAAGACTGTTTGAAGCCATTTAAAGTGGTATTTTACTTCGAAACAAGTAAAAAAGTGCAAGTGAGTGTTTGTGGTATGCTGTTGAACTGTATATCCACATAATTAGGGGGTCAAAGAGCTGCAACGAGTTTTAATTTGGTCGTGAACAACCAAGGAGGTGCTTGCTGACTAGCATCCAGTAGGAGCTGGGATAACACCCAAGTACAAGAGATACTATCAGAAGGTTAGTGTCCATTTCTTCAGTAACATTAAGAAGTATATAGCAAGTTTGGTGCGGCAAATCATTTAAATAATTGTAATTATATATTTAGAATACTTAATTTTCTAAATTTTAATAGTGATTTGAGTACTCAACGTATTTCAGTTATTATAATTTGAAATTTATATTTTTGGATTAGGATATCTTAGAAGTATAATTTAAATCAAGTTTGGATTTTTTAAACATTTGATTAAAATATTTTGACATCTATTTAATTTTTGTAATGTCAGACCAAACTTTGAAGCGATACTAACGAACTGAAGTATAGTTTCAATTTTGTGTAGTACCTAAAGAGTGTATTTGATTAACAAAGTCAAATAATTATTATATTTAATTTCAATATTAACGAATTATTTTTCCTAAAAAAGGATGGATTAATAGTAGACGTCATTAATACACTGTTTTTGATTAATACACTCTTTTTCATTAATTAACTAGGGTTGCCAACACTGTCGTTTTGACCCGAAGTCTTCGGGTTTGGTAATAATTCTGCGGGGCTTCGGGTTTTCAATAAAATGCTTCGGGTTAACTACATACATGGATTGTTAACAAATTTACTCCTATTTAACAGAGCAGAAGTCAATGGTAGAAAGCGGCCAAAGAAATAAAAATATAGTTTTAGAAAATATCTTTATTTTTTTTTTGAAAAATGTAGTTTCGTAATAGTTTACTTAACTTCTAAGATGGATTTTGAACATATTTTTTATGGAATGTAAAAATAGTTTCTTTTTAATTCCTATGATTTACAAAGGCCGAGAATTATGCTATGTGTAACGGGCCAGCTGAATCCCTTACCGATAATGTTTATTTTCATGCTTAAATGTAGAATTTGTGTGAATTTTTGTTTTCACGAGTGCAGCAAGAAACACATGCTTTACGCGGGATGCAGGAATTTTCAATTCATGCAAATTTAACAGAGATTACAGAGAAGGCAGCAGTCACACGCAGATCCTGCTAAGAGCTGCATGGGTTTGGAATTGAAAAGTATAGTACTTATATGAATTCTACCAGGAAGATAGAAGTTAATTTGAAGCGGCCTAAAAGAGCTTGGCAGCCAACGTTTGCTGCAAACAGTGTTAAAGTGCAGCAGTATTTAATTTCGCAAACGCATTTTCCGAGTGTACATGTAAGTACATCCATTGTGCTATATTTAAAAGATTATTTGAAGCGTCAATTTTGAAAGGCACTTATTCAACTGTCCTTATAAGGCCTGAACGCGATTAGTGATTCCCAGCATAATGTCCGCCAGGAGCGGGTGATGCAGTTAAGGCGTGCCGTTTCTGAGGGTATTCAGCAGTCAGTTCCAAGTAAAATGTTTGCAGAGTGAGATAAGGTTGCGTTTAACTGCAAGCTTTTGCAAATGCACAGGAATGTGTTTTATCAGCGACTCAAATAAGTACCTGGCTTCAGGTAATTTTAACATTCCATTTTGTTAAAAACATTTCGATTTTTGCGTTCTTTTAAAAGATAATTAATTATTTGAATGTTATTTTTCGTGATGTTTTACGTTGTTTATGTATGATTGCAACACGCTTACGAGTAGCCTCAATCTATATCGCTCGTAGGTTGTTTCAGAACTTAATTCTATTTTTTTTATTTGTTTTTTATTTTTATGCATTGTTTTTTGTTTTTTATGTTTTTATATGTGTTTCGAAGTCAATAAATGATGTAAACAATTTGGCTTCTTGCATTTTATAAAGTTAAGTTTCTGTCCAACCAACATTAGAAGGGGGAATCAGATTTCTGTTTTGGAAGATAGTGATCTTGCATAAGCGACTAACTGAGATATTAAGCGAGTTTCATGTTCGCTGAGCTAGCTACGGGATAAAATGAGCAAATAATTATTTAAATATTAAAGCGTACGAGACGTCTTGTTCAAATTTAATGTATTCACGGAGGGGTAAAAAAATTAAATTATTTTAGGAATTATATCTTTATAATGTAAAAAACTATTTCACCTTGCACTTTTTGATTAATTTTATCTCACTTTTTCTCACCCAAAAATCATTTTCTTCGGGTCAGCATCGACATGTTGGTAACCCTGTTTTTTTAAAAAGGATGGATTAATAGATCTATTAATACACTGTTTTTGATTAATACACTCTTTTTCATTAATTAACTGTTTTTGTGATTTTGACGTTTTGATGATATTTTGCATGGAGGTTAGTTGTATTAATCAAATTTTTCGTCACAAAAAAAAATTTTGCGGTCAACGAAAACATTTTGTAATAAACTCGTTTGTTAATGGGCGATTAATAATCTCAACTATTAAAGACACCGACCGCTATCGCTCGTTCGTGCTTTAAACAGTTTTGATTATTAATCGCCTTCATTAACACACTTGTTGGTTAAATAACTATTAAAGTAATTAAGTTTTCAACTACAATAAAAAGTTATTAGTTGAACATTTACCCATCTAGCTGGGAACAAGGATTGTCATTGCTTATTAAACTGACTAGCCAAGGTATTGAAAAACTAGAATCACATGACATAATTCAAAGTCTCAAATTGAGTTATGAGATACGTCAATTTCGATGTATCATTAAGAAGTAAGGTAAGTATTTAAAGAGCTATACCTGATACTGCTTCTTGTTAATAATAAAAGGGTATATTTGACTTAATATTATTTGTAATAACACCCCGCGAAAGAGTGGTATATTACAAATTTGGTGGTGTAGCTTGGACAAACGTCCACGTTTGATCAGTAGAGTTCAGCAACGCTCTTTCTGGTCAGAACTTGGATGGGAGTTCCACGACTGCTTCCCTCGGCGCCTCGTGGTACGGCTGCCATGGAAATGGTTGGTCCCGGATGTCATAATAACACCATGACAGTCGTTAGTGGGGTTGGAAGTCCCCATAAAAGGTACAGCGATGCCTATCATTGGCCTAACGGCTGTTGGCCGAGTACCAAAATAAATAAATAAATAGAGAACAATGAGTGAATCTGCAGTAACTCTTAAAACCGTGTACAAGTGGTATGACAACTTTCGAAGACGTTTTGAATCGACCGACAATGAAGAAAGGTTTGGATGCCCTACGACTTCTTGCGCAGACCAGAACATTAAAACAGTGAATGAAATGGTGCGGTCAAACAGAAGACTGATTATTCAGGAAATATCTGCTGATCTCCACATCTCATTCAGGTCGGTACAAAAGATTTTAACTGAAAATTTGAACATGAGACGGGTGAGTGCAAAATTTGTTCCATGCATTTTGACACTCGATCAAAAGCAAGAATGTCTGTCGATTTCCTTGAAATTGCGTGGCCGTGTGGTTTCAGATCCCAAGTTTTCGGAGAGTATTATCACGGGTGATGAATCCTGGGTTTATGGTTACGATCCAGAAACTAAGATTCGAAGTTCACAGTGGAAAACACACAACTCAGCTAAACCAAAAAAAAGCATGCCAGTTGAAATTTAGCGACAAAATGATGTTGATGGTTTTTTTTCCGATTTGGAAGGAATTGTGCGGGTGAAGTTCATGCCAACAGGTACTACCGTGAACTCTGAATATTACAAGGGATTACTAGAACGTTTGTGGAATGATGTGCGTTGAAAAAGACCAGAAAAGTGGGCGAATGGTTTTGTTTTGCATCATAATAATGCGCCCTATCACAAATCGCTCCTCACTCAACAGTTTTTGTTGAATACAAAAATAATTGTGTGCCTGCATCCGACATATTCACCCGATTTGGCACCTTACGATTTCTGACTTTTCCCAAATCTAAAAAATCACCATGAAGGGATGATGATTTCAGTCAATAGAGGACATTAAAGCGGCTACGACAGTGCGCTTAAAAGCACTCACGAAAAGTGATTTCCAAGAGTGTTTTGAGAAATGGCATGATTGTTGGAATAAGTGTGTGGCAAGCCAAGGGGAGTATTTTGAAGGGGAATTAAATATTATTTGTAATTAAATCAATAAATTTTTATATATTCATTCATTCACCGTATTAATTGATCAAACCTCGTATATTTAGTATTATGGAAACTGTCTTTTGAAAGTTTGACAATTTTTAAGAATCAAGATAATAAACTTTTGAACAAAGATGGGAGGACCCGTTCCCCCACTCTGATCTTTACGCTCTATTGAAGTTGACACTTGATTGGTCGCTTAGAACACGCCCTCCAGGTTCGACAGTATAAATAGCTTTAAAATGCGCGGGAGTGCTGACTTTCACGAGTGATTTGATGAAGATCATATCTTTGGCCAACTTTGCCCTGTTTAAAGCTTATTTTATTTTTGTTAATCAATGTTTATGTAGACACAGAGGAAAAATCGGCAACAAAATAAACAGAGAATGCGAAGAAAGCCATGAAAAGGTATATTGAAGAGCAATGTGAAGAGGTAGAATTCCAAATTGTAAATGGAAAACATGACAAAATCATGAAAACCTTTTTAAAGAACCCAAAAAGAACAACAGCTGAAAAATAAACATGGGCAAGTAATACTAGAACCCCAAGAAATAGCCAAGGTCTGGAAGGTCTATATAGAAGAGTTGTACAACGTCAAAAGTGAAGAGATCCATAACGAAAACCAAGAAGGCGATGAGGATGAACAAGATAACATTACAAAATCAGAATAAGATAGAGCCACGGGTATTATTAAAAACATACCAGCAGAAATAATAAATAATATTTGAGATGAAAACCACAAGATATTGCAGTGAAATCTGCCAATGCAGAAACTGTTTAAAAAGGAAACCTCCATAATGCAAAAGTAGAAAGTAAATCGCAGTGCCAAAGTAGGTACACAATATTATAAATTTAAACCTGCAAATGCGGAATGTAACAGAATCAACTTACCGCCTTTACTGAAAAATCCGTAATTTTTACCGTTCATAAGAAAAATATCGTATATGGCAAGCTAAAGCTCAGGGAAAAAATAGGCGAGGAAGACCGAGAGTTACATGGAATCAAAGTGTGCAAGAAATACTTAAAGAAAAAGGAAAATCCTGGAGAGAAGCGAAAGAACTAACAGGGAATAGAAAAGAGTGGAAGAAATTTTTAAAAATGGATAGTTGACCTCGACACCTTCGGGTATCAAGAGGACCGATTATGTATGTATGTATGTAAGAAAAATATGCAGCAGCAATTATACAGACAGATCAATAAAAAAACCAATTAGGACAGGCTGTGATATGTGTTATACATTTGGCAGTACTGAAGTGTATTGTCAGTCTATGTCAAATTCGAGATTTGCAGGTTAAGTTTTACGTCAGTCTGTGTCAAACAACAAACAAAACCTAACCTACTAATCTCGAATTTGACATAAGACTGACAATACACTTCAGTACTGCCAAACGTATAACACATATCACAGCCTGCCCTAATTGGTTTTTTTATTGATCTGTCTGTATTAAAAACAGTGAAGTGAAGTATTACAGATGTGTTAAAAATGTCAAATAAAAAATATTAGTGTTTAAACCTGCAGGTTAAGTTTTACGTCAGTCTGTGTCAAACAACAACCAAAACCTAACCTTTTAATCTCGAATTTGACATAGACTGACAAGACACTTCAGTATGCCAAACGTATAACACATATCAAGGCCTGCTCAGAATCATTTTTTTTTATCTCATGGTATTTAGGACCGGTTAGAGTTCCATCAATAAAAAATGGACCGATCACGTTTTCACCCAGCATTCCTCCCCAAACGTTTAATTTTTGGGGGCACTGGGTCCAGAATTCAAAATACCTATGCAGGTTATCTCGCGACCACTAACGCACATTTTGTGGGTTATGGCGACCATGCACCGGAAATGTTGATTCATCAGTGAAAATGACCTTACGGAGGAAGTTTTCGTCATTATTTGCCATTTCTATTACAGTTTCACAAAATTCCATACATCTGAAATTATCGTCGAGAAGAATTTCATGTCTTTTGCAGCTTGTAGGACCGATAACCACTTTTCCGTAAAATAATTATAACAGTGGAAGCACCTAAATCTGCTACTTCAGCAATCTGCTTAAGGGAATAATCTGGATTGTCATTAGCGGTAGTACAAACCATCAGTTCCTTTAAATTCCTGTCTTCGTTGGGCACACTAGCCCTTTTGTGCTTTTGGAGAGAAACACATCCAAATTTTTCAAAATTTTAATAATTCTGTGCAACATTGATAACGCTGTTGTGAAAGAATTTTGAATTTCTTGGAACGTTTGACCCTAATAATACCATTTTACAACTTGCACTTTTTGTGGTACTTTGTAGTTGTCCATTTTAAAAGAGAAATTATAGCAGATATTATCTGTTGACAGAATTTAGCGAAATGTCAACGTAAAATTCTCGGCATTTGTAAATTAGTCATATCGTCTGTCGTGTTCGTAGCAAAGAAAATCGCTCTGTATATTGATGATTAATACAACTTTAAAAAAGACAACTAAGTGTATTTGGTACTCTGTAGTGTTAACAATAAATTAATGAACAATGTTTAATATGTATAAGATAATGATTTCCCATGAACCATTTTGACAGCTAACAACACAATCGATAAGAAATCACATCTGGAGTTTTTCTGGGTAGAGAAACATTTATCTGTGCGTCAAAGTTATGGCTCAACTGATACACTGCAGACATATTTTTGTCATTTTTTAATAATTATTGTAATTAGAATACGTATTAACATTATTAATTAATGTAGTAAATTTTTGTTTTACGATTGGATTATTTATATTTTAAAATTTTTTGTTTTGCAGCCATTTAAGTTGAAGAAAAATTCAAACTTCCATAAACAATATATAGGGTGATTTTAAAATGTTTCGCCAAACTTCGAGGTATTATTCTACACACCAAGGCAAGTAAAAAAGTCCATATAAACATGTGTCCGACAATATTGCGTGTTTCTGAGTTACGAGCAATTTTTGAATTTGAGAAATCAAACCTTCTTCAGAATAGATGTTCGATATGTCCACCTCCCATCTCCACACAGAGGTCTCATCGCCGCCGCAATGACTCTCTTACTCTTTCAAAAACACCTGGCATTCCTCTAACAGTTTGACAGACATCGTTAACACGCCCCTTTAACTCCTCTACTGTATTAATGGGGGTGGTGTACACGAGGCATTTTAAATATCCCCAAAAAAAGAAGTCTAACGGATGAAGGTCTGGAGAGCGTGGTGGCCATGGAATAGACCCACCTTGACCTATCCACTGCTTGCCAAAAACTTGCGATAGGTGTGCCTCACAAGTATGAAGCCACATCGTGCATACACCACATCCCTTGGCGTAATTGTAAAGGCACATCCTTTAAAAGGCCTGGGAGTTCATTTTCCAGAAAATCATCAACTGTTTTCTGTTTGATTTTGACAGCAAGTATTCCAGCCACCTTAATATTTTTTAGTAGTTTACGATTTATTTCCCAAATTCAAAAATTGCTTGTAACACGAAAACGCGCGATTGTCGGGCACATGTTTATCTGGACTTTTTTACTTGCCTTGATGTGTAGAATAATGCCTCGAAGTTTGGCGAAACATTTTAAAATCACCCTGTATATTCAGCTATTTTACGAGCCTTCTTCAGTGTTAAAATTTTACAGATTTACATATTGAATTTACATTATATCTGAAAACAGGGTTTGGTAAGGATTGTGAGCGTATATATTTTAAAAGTTAGGTTATCTTAACTGTTATGAACAATTTTATTTACATTTTGTATTTGAATAGTTTAACATAGTGATAACCGCAGGAAGTGAAAAGAAATTACAAGAAAACCTAAACATATGGAAAGAGATCATGGAAGAAGAAGGCATGTAAATAAACATAAACAAAACGAAAATAATGGTAATAGAAAATAAAGATATTAAAACAAATATTGTAATAAGCAATGTCAAGATAGAACAAGTAGAAGAATTCAAATATTTGAGGGTAACATTCGAGAGAACAGGAAAACAAGAAGCTGAAATAAATTAAAGAATCAACAAAACAATAAAACTATACTACGCAATGAGCCAAAAATTCATAAATAAAAAAGAAATAGCTAAACAGACAAAAATAAAAGTATTTAATACAATATATAGACCAGTCCTAACCTATGGATGCAAATAGTGGGTACTCTCAAACAGACAAAAGCAAAATACAAGCAATGGAAATGAAATACCTGAGACGAGTAATGGGAGTGACCAGAAAAGATAGGATAAGAAACACTCAAATAAGGGAAGAACTAGGAGTACAACCTGTAATGCAATTTATCGAACAGAGAAAAATTAGTTGGTGGGGACACATACAAAGAATGAATAATAACAGACAAGTAAAACTAGTATATATATAGTAATTTCGAAGCACCTAGAACCAAAACTGAGGAAAGAACAAGCTAGCTTTAGACCACACAGATCCTGCACGGAACAAATAAACACCTTACGTCTTATAATAGAACAATCTTGCGAATGGCGCACCTCACTTTATATTCTATTTATAGACTTCGAGAGAGCTTTCGACAGCCTACTTCACTCAGCGATATGGAAGATGCTTGCTACAAAAGGCGTTCCAACAAAAATAATTAATCTCATCAAAGAACTCTATCATGGCACCTCATATCGAGTAAGTCATAAAGGGAAAGGAAGTGATCCGATCCCAGTAAAAATTGGGGTTAAACAAGGATGTATCCTCTCTCCGCTATTATTTAATCTGATTCTAGATGAAGTCCTAACAGAAACAAATAATACTCAACGTGGCATAGTATGGAATTTCCAACAAAGATTACGCTGATGACATTTGTCTCCTATCGCACACTTTCAATGACATGAACGAGAAACTCCACCGCTTACAAGAAGAAGCATCCAAAGTAGGGCTAAAGATAAATGTCCGAAAAACTAAAGAAATGCGTATTAATAACCAATCACATAATAGATTCCTCTATCAAAATCAGCTCATAGAAGAGGTTTCCAGTTTTACTTACCTTGGCAGCATCATAACTAACGACGGAGGATCTTTGGCAGACGTGAAAAGCAGAATTCAGAAAGCTAGAGGAGCGTCTAGTCTTTTGAACAAAATTTGGAATTCATCACAATACTCATACAATACAAAACTTCGCCTATTCAACTCAAATGTCAAATCTGTGTTATTGTACGGATGCGAATCTTGGATGGTGACAAATGAAATAACAAATCGCATCCAGATTTTCATAAATAAATGTCTTAGAAGAATCCTACGCATCTATCGGCCAAACACTATTAACAATGAAGACCTTTGGAGAAGAACGAAAGAAGAAAACATGAAATCCCAAATAAAACGGCGAAAGTGGAAGTGGATAGGCCACACCCTACGAACACCTCGGAACAGCATAGCGAGAGAGGCGCTTGATTGGAACCCACAAGGAAGCAGAAGAACAGGGCGTCCAAAGATGACATGGAAACGCTCTGTACTTAAAGAAGCCGAAAACATGGGCAAGTCTTGGGGAGAAGTGAAAGCTATTGCCGCTAATAGGACCAGATGGAAGCTCTTTGTAGAAGCCCTATGCTCCCAAGAGGAGTGAAAGGAACTTATATATATATATATATAAAACTAGTATACGAAGCGAGAACACAGACAAAGAAGAAAAGAGGAAGACCAAGAAAAACATGGAATCAAGACATAAGTAAAATACTCCAAGATAGAGGAAAAACGTGAAGAAGCAAAAAACAGAAAAGAATGGAAAAAATTTATAGATACGAAATGAAATATAATGTAAATATATAAAGTGAAATGCAGAACGTAAACCCGACACCTATTAGTTAAAAGGAGATATAATAATAATAATAATAATTTTTTGGTTTGCAGCCATTTATTATTATTATTATTATTATTATTATTATTGAAATTAGGACAAGCAGCAACAAGCTGATGTGCCCTATACAAGTTTAACAAGAGATACTTAACATTATACTAAAACTATAAATTATAATTAAGTGAATAAGATTTATGTTGAAGAAAAAATCAAACTTTTATAAACAATACAGTAGAACTCGGTTATAACAAATTCCACGGGACCGCTATATTTGTTCGTAATAACCGTTATTCGTTATACCCAAGAAGGTCATAATTTGAGCAAATTTCCAACTTCCGTATAATTTCTACTTTTTCGGAAACCGATAAAATTTTCCGTTTGACTTCCGACATTTTTCCACAACTAGAAAATGCGTAGGTACATACGGAATGTCAGTAAAGGAACGACCAAGATACATCCACTTGAAGATTTTTGCAACTCTTTTTGTTGCGTTATAGGCCAACGTCTTATAGCTATTGTATTTTTAATGCTGTAAAGGGTTTTGCGATAACAGAACTGAGCCATAACATCGGGCGAAACCCATTATCGCTTTTCGAAGAACTGGATCCTGCAGGTAGCTGCTGGATTCTAAGAAAAACGGAGTTTCTTGCAATACCCACTATCTCGTGCTATTGTACAGAGTGCTAGAGAGAGCTAGAGAAAGTTGCCTACTACGAAATTTAACTGACCACTATTTTCCTAGAAAACCTTCCTTATTATAATGTTGCCACAACAAAATACCTAATATCTTTCAGTTACATTTTATTAGGAGATGAAAAGGATCAGCTCTGAGAATGTATTCTTAAATTTTGGTTCGTTATTCCCGTGAAACGAATTCGTAATAAACATGAAATACATGCATTAAATCAAATGTAATTCAAATATACCTTCAAAATTATTCGTTATAAATGTGAATTCGCTCTAACCGTGATCGTTAAAAGCGAGTTCTACTGTATATATTCAGCTATTCTACGAGCCTTCTTCAGTGTTAAAATTTACAGATTTACATATTGAATTTACATTATATCTGAAAACAGGGTTTGGTAAGGATTGTGAGCGTATATATTTTAAAAGTTAGGTTATCTTAACTGTTATGAACAATTTTATTTACATTTTGTATTTGAATAGTTTAACGTGGTGGAATTATACACACCACTTCTTTAATGTTAGGTTTTCATGATGAATAGGTTATTTCTTCTCATTTATTATAAGAATTTACTTTAGTGTTTTAATAAGCACATGTAAATGTTAATAAAACCGCAAACAGATTGCGCATGATCTGCAGCAGAAAGCTTTTGGAATTCTCATTATTTCTAATAATTATATTTTCTAAGAGTGCAGATTTAAAACCAACATATCTAATTTTAAAATTGAAAAAATGATAAAATTGGAAATTATTTTATTTTAATTTATATTTTATATTGTTTATAATTTTTAAATTATGTTATGATAAATTTAATTTAAATTCTCTATGTCCGTTTTGTAATTTATTGAGTTTGGGCTTTTTTAAAGAGGATCATTTCATAAATTAATCTTTTTCTTAAATTATGTTCTTCTTGTAATACTTTTGGTGTATTAAAATTGAAATTATGGAATTTTTCTACTGCATGATCGGAGAGAACTGTATATTATATTTATTGGGAGTTTATTTTTATTTTAATAGTTTTTATGTTGATTTATTCCTTTTTTAAAAGTTTGTTTTGTTTGGCCTATGTATTGTGCAACATAATATTGGTAATTGTTACAATTTAATTGATATATTGTATTAGTTTCATTTTCAATTTGTGTATTATCTTTCAGTTTACTAAAGAAATTTTGGACTATTGTATTATGATTTTTATAAACTATTTGGAAATTGTTTTTTAAGTTTTTTTTTCTAATAATTTCGATCATTTAGGAATATATGGTAAAGTTATTATATTTTGTTCACTGTTTTTTTATTATTGCTACATTCTTTTCCAAAAAAATTAGATTGTAAGTTAATAGAACCATTCTTATGTTAATTTTGCTTCCTTTTACGATAAAGGAAGTATTGGATTCACCTCAAAAATTCGAAATTGAGTTTTCAACATCGTCACGTTTTAGAGTCCCCTGAACCCAAAAAACATATTTTTTTTCATTGGTGTGTCTGTGTGTCTGTGTGTGTGTGTCTGTGAATAGAATATCTCAAAAACGAAAAGAGGTATGACGTTGAAAATTCATATATAAGTGTTGTGTACTATCTAGATGCAATAGCAAGCTTTTGAAGAAAATCGCATAACCGGAAGTATGTGTTTACTCTTGTGATTTTTCAGTTTTTTTCGATTTCTATCAAAAACGGCTTTAACGATTTTTTCAAACTTTACATTTTTATTACATTTTTAATGTGCATTGATGTGAGATAAGTGATTTTCCAGTTGAATACCTCTAAAATGGGTTTCTTTTGTTTTTTATCTATTTTTTTTATTAACTCCTATTTTAAATAGAACACCCAGTATATAATTACATTTTTGAATTCAGCTTAAACTTTTAGAGAAAATTTGTCTCTTCAAATAACGTTGTATGTATTTTGTACGGTTTCTGTAGAATTTGTAATTTTTGAAAATTTTTGACAAATGCTTAAAAATGAAAAATCAAATTTTTGGCTAATTATAAGATCACTGTAAAAGGAAGTTGTGTGCGTGTATCACACCAGATTTTTTTTTGTATTCTTGTTATATTATCATTTATAAAGTGTAATGGGCAATTATTTTTTTGTAACAGATTTTTAATTTTTAAAAAAAATTTTTTGTGAAACTTTTCAGATGATAATATAATTGCTCTGTCTGTTAGGCCATTTATTAAACTGTTTTTGTATTTTAATGTAGTAAGAGAATAGTAATTTAAGTAACGGTCTTTTTTTATTTCTTTTCTGTACCAATTTGTTTCTATATTTCCATCTTGTTTTCTTATTAGTGTCATAGTTTATTGAATTATTACTGTTTTCATTTTCTATTGTGAATTGCAATCTGTGGTGAATGTTATTAAATATTTTAAAAATGTTATTTATACTTGATTTGCTTGCAGTTATTATTATATCATCTACGAACCTTTGATAAAAATATATTTCATTAGTGTTTCTTAGTATTTTTTGTTCTATGTTTTGCATTACTGCATCTGCAATTGTACTAGAAAGTGATTGGCCAATAGCTACTCCGAATTTTTGTTTGTAAATTTGGTTATTGTATTGAAAATAATTAGAATTGAGGATATTTTCTACAGCTTTTAAAAATTCATTTTTTTGGAATATTTGTCAATTAAATTTTGTTCCAATATTTTGTCATAGTTTCAATGGCTAAATTAATTGGTATATTTGTGTATAATGATACTACGTCTAAAGAGAAAAGATTGTGATTTTGAGGTAATTTAGATTGGTCTATTTCTTGTTTAAATGTCCATGAATCTTTCACATTATATTTATTTTTTGTGTTATTTGTATTAATACTTATATTTGACAAATATTTTGACAATTTATAAATCGGACTAATGTATGAAGCTACAGAGGATACAAATAGACTTAGTTGTCTTCCTTGAAGTTGTATTAATTTAGTAAATTTTAATTCAGACAAATAAAATTCTATTGCTTATTTATTTGCTCCAATTCATATGTGACTAGCCTCGTATATGTGTATAACAAAAAAAGTGTAGGTACTAAGGAATAAGGAATTTAATGATAGGTAATTACTGCTTCGAAAGGGTGCATGGGTTTCTATATGTGTAAGAACGATATTAGTGTAGAAATACAAAGACAAATCACTGTATTTACTATAGACTACAACCCCAGCAGCTTACAAACAATTTAGTGAATATGCTGTTTCGGGCATTCTCAGTATATGCTCACACCATCGTAGCTGCCTCTGCATCAGTATAGCCTCAGTACCGGGTATCTGTGCTCTCCTTAGTACATCGGTGTTTCGTACATAGCCTTAATATGCATGATTGATCTTAAGCAATTTAAATGAAATTGATCCAATATCTTAATATGGCGTCTGTATAGACCTTTGAATATAAAACCTCAGGAAGGAGCGTTTCGTTTAAATAGGGAACAAGTTGGGTCTTCAATATGGCGGATAGGTGTTTCCGCTTACATTGACCAGTGGCGTCATGAGACAAAGGGGTAGCAAAACTGTTAAGTTTAAGTAGAGAATAAATCCTTTTTCAAACATACTTACCACGTCACTGATGAAAGTTTGTTAGGTTATGTACATTGTTTACATTGTACTGATTGCATGTACTTATTACGTACTGATGGAACGTTATTCCTTTACTTGTAGTTGTAGGTGTTTGAGAACCCACACAAGAAGCACAACTAACCATTTTTTACCACAAGTTTGTTTACAGCGAAACCGGCATAAACACGCAAAACTCACAATAATGAGTCATCAATGGGTTTTACAAATGGCGACTTCCGTCATATGCTACAAGTTGATGACACTCCTTCCTGAGGTTTTATATTCAAAGGTATATAGACACCAGGTCTCTGAGCCATATGAAAGTGCTGGCAGGACTGCTAGTTTGATTACTGAAAGTTTGGTTGGAAGCCTTACATCATGACGCTTAAAAAGTTTGTTCTGCAATCGCCCAAAAGGTGCCAAAGCTTGAGCAATACGTGTATTTATTTCCACATCGAGTTTGCCATCAGCTGATATGGTACTTCCAAGATATTTGAAGTCAGACACTTGAAGGAGAGGGGACCCACCAATATAAATATTAAGTGGCTGTGGATTGTCACCACATTACTTCTAAGGTCAAAATGAATACAGACGTTAAGTCTCATAATCCATTCCTGACATCCCTCTTCTCAATTAGCAACTAAGCATACAGTTTTAAAGAGATATTTGACTCCCCAACGTAAAATTATTCAACCGACGCTGTATACAAATTATTTATTAATACTTACAATAGGGGCAGGAGATAGTACAATCCGTGATTCTAAATTTCCACATTTCAAAATTCCTCTAAAAGATGTGTACATATCTTCTGCAAGTTTTTGGAACATGGATATTACACTTATCTCCGATAAGTGACTATCAGGAATTAGCACACATCCTTCATATCCACTCAAGTCTACCAATCGTTGGTATAGTGGTTTCGCTGTAAATAAGCTCACCAGTATTGACATACATAAACTATCAGTTTTATTACAACACTTACACTTAGTTAAATTGGGATCATCTGCAGGTGCAATACAAACTACGTGCAGTTTTGCAGGAAATGAGAAAGGAAGTGGAAAAGCGTTGGTGGTGTTTCGATGATTTAAAGTTGCAAAGGAATCCACTAGTGACATTGGTCCCACACCTGTGTTTCCATCAGTTATTAAAATTACCTGAAAAAAGTTTCAACTCGTTAATGCAGACAGGATATAGCAATAATATTTTGTACCTGGCAAGCAGTGTTGTTTCCCCATTCTCCAAGTATAAGTTGATTAACACCATGTAGGGCAGTCTCTATAGCTGTTTTGTCAAAATCATCCAACTTCGGAAGTTCAGATTTAATAGCACTATAATCCCTTGTGAAGCCACATTTTTCCTCATACAGAGAAGAGAATGCCATCTACAAAAATACAGTGCGGTTATTATATTATTATATAGCACATTTTTTCCCATATAAAAAATTAGGCAATCATATTAAACTATGAGATACTTTCATGCTAATGAACTAAATATAGTAAATTAAATAATATGGTGAAGTGTTATCTCGAGAACTGAGAAGTGTAAATTTTCTGAATAATATATGATGCAGTACTCATAGTAAACATGATTGACGTAACTGATAGTGCACAAAAAAGATATCGAGATCTACTCATTTATTCATTTTATCGTTTCATCTACAATTTATATATTCCTACTAACCCCTTTATGTTCTATGTAGATACACATGTATATGCTTGACCAACCTTGTAACCTGCATTATAAATATATCTGCACATTGAATGCCTGATTTTCCAAAATTGGACAGAATTAGAATGCTTCAAAACAAATATATATTGTAATGGTTTACTGCCCACAGCAATTCTGATTGCTTAATAACTAAATGAATAAGGTCAACATGAGCACAGAATTAAATGTTTTATTTATTGCAAGTTAATCAGTACTTTAAATTAATAAATGCACTTAATGTGAGCAGCAGTAACTAATTTGAGAGATAAAAGTTAACATGAGATAAGGCAGGTTTCAGAAGGGTTACATTCCGAGTTTCAGATATGATAAATGTTCGGAAGGGCCAATGCAATTTAATTTGTAACTGACGGATTTGAGCTTAGTTACATCAAACATAATGTGAATAAAATGATACAGATTGATTTGTTAAGTACAGAAAGTATGTGAGCGTTATGTATTAAAAGTGTATAAGTCAGCAAACGGCAAATTAGCTGAAAGGTAAACGAAACAAAGCAATCATTGCAATAGAGCAATGAAAAATGTAAGGCAACCGATCGAAAGACAATTAGTGAGACGTTAAAGGAACTCCAAGTATATCAGTGCATTATAAACCAAAGCGATTTAAAAGCAGAGCAAAGTATAGTGACATTTATTCCAAGAAAAAGGAAAGTCAAGGGAAATGTATGTGATGCACAGGTACAATATATATATATACACAGCACTAGCAGGCCTATTGGCCTATGGCTTTGATAGCATGTTTCCATGCTTTCCTGTCTTTAGTTTTTGTTTTCCAATCTGTTATTCCCAACGCATTTATATCTTCTTGCACATCATCCCACCAAGTGGTTTTCGGTCTTCCTTTCTTATTTCTTCCTTCTGCTTCCCTTTCTAGACTTTTTCGTACTGGGTCATCTTTGTTCATTCTACTTATGTGTCCCAACCATCGTAGTCGGCTTTGTTTAATAACTGCAATTAAACTTGGCTCATGGAATAAATCTTCAATTTCTTGGTTAGTTCTCCTTCTCCATTCTTCGTTCACCTTTATTCCTCCAAATATTCTTCTTAGTATTCTTCTTTCCCATATACTTATCTTATTTTCGTATACCTTTGTGATCACCCACATTTCCGCACCAAACATTACTACTGGTCTTATTACTGATTTGTATAGTCTGATTTTTGTTTTTATTTGTATGTTTTTGTCTTTTAGCACGTTGTCCAGGGCTGCTGCACATCTAGCTCCCATCATTAGTCTTCTATCTATTTCTGATCCTTGTTGACCATTACTATTCATTTCCACTCCTAAATACACTATTTTGTTCACATAGTTGAAGCTATATTTTTTCTCTGTGCTTGGTATTTGGATGGACATGTTCTGGTTTACTTCTTGTGTTTTGTTCGTAAGTATCGTATATTTGGTTTTATCTTCATTTATTTCCAGACCAGCCCTCCTTGCTTGTTCTTCGATGTTTATGACGATTCTTTTTAACTCTTCTTTTGTTCTAGCTAATACTACTATGTCATCAGCATAGGCTAGAACTTGATAGGGCCCTGTTATAATATTTTGCTTCATGTTTACATTAGTCTCTTTTAGTATATTTTCTAACACTATATTGAAGATTGTTGTGGATAAGGGATCCCCTTGTTTCAGCCCTGAGTTACTTTGGAATTCACTGGATAATATTTGTTTAAATTTAACTGCATTCATTGTGATTTTTAGGGTCATTTTAACTAGGTTTATTAAATCTTCCGAGATTTCTAAGTTTTCCAGCGCCTTAAATATTTCCGGTCTTTTTAATTTGTCATACGCCTGTCTAAAGTCTATAAATAGTGCATGTATAGGGATATTTTTCTTATTACATTTTTGATGACTTTGTTGTATGATAAAGATCTGATCGATTACGGATTTCCCTTCTCTAAAGCCAGCTTGATAGCTCCCAATTTTGTGCTCCGATTCTTGTTTTAGTTTTTTATTTATCAAATGTGCCAGTATTTTGTAAGCCACATTTAACAGTGATATTGGTCTATAGTTTGATACCCTATTTCTGGCACCTTTTTTGTAAATTGGGCATATAATTGTTTTTGTCCATTCAGTTGGAATTGTTTTTGTTTCCCATATCTTCTTTATTAGTTGGTATAACCTTTCGAGTACTTTTTTATCGGCTTGTTTTACTAGTTCTGCATCTATGTTATCACACCCTGGGCTTCGATTATTTTTTAGTTTTGTTATTGTTTCCAACATTTCTTCATAGGTTGGAATTTTTGTCTTGTTTTTATGTTTATGTTGTGGATGTCGTGTCTCTTCTTCTGTATTATTTACTGTTAGTGTCAATTTGAAATAGTCCGCCCATATTTTCGCCATTTCTTTTTCGTCCATACAGAGGTCTCCTTTTGTATTCAATAAACCCATCGTTTTATATTGGAAGCCCTTTTTTTCTTCTTTTATGCATTTATAGTATTCTTTTATATTCTTGGTTTGGTATGCTTCTTCTATTCTTTCTAATTTTTCATTTCTTGCTTTCCTTTTTTTCTTTCTGCATAGGTCATGTGCTTTGTTCCTCGCCCTTTTATATTTTTCGTATGCTTCTTGTGCCCCTGTTTTCAAGTATTCCATTCTTGTCTTTTTTCTCTCTTCTGTAGCTACTTTACATTCTTCATCCCACCAGTCTTTTCTTTTTTGTTGTTTCTCGGTCCCTAATAGCTGGGCACTTTCTTTTAATATAAAGGTCAACATGAGCACAGAATTAAATGTTTTATTTATTGCAAGATAATCAGTACTTTAAATTAATAAATGCACTTAATGTGAGCAGCAGTAACTAATTTGAGAGATAAAAGTTAACATGAGATAAGGCAGGTTTCAGAAGGGTTACATTCCGAGTTTCAGATATGATAAATGTTCGGAAGGGCCAATGCAATTTAATTTGTAACTGACGGATTTGAGCTTAGTTACATCAAACATAATGTGAATAAAATGATACAGAATGATTTGTTAAGTACAGAAAGTATGTGAGCGTTATGTATTAAAAGTGTATAAGTCAGCAAACGGCAAATTAGCTGAAAGGTAAACGAAACAAAGCAATCATTGCAATAGAGCAATGAAAAATGTAAGGCAACCGATCGAAAGACAATTAGTGAGACGTTAAAGGAACTCCAAGTATATCAGTGCATTATAAACCAAAGCGATTTAAAAGCAGAGCAAAGTATAGTGACATTTATTCCAAGAAAAAGGAAAGTCAAGGGAAATGTATGTGATGCACAGGTACAATAAGGCACAATATTTAACACCCAAGCTATCTGAAGAAGAAATAGTTCAGCCTAGAGGGTGAAATAACACGAGCAGTCACGGTGCAAAATATAAAAACATTAAAAGATTTTCTGGAGATTGTACAAAACTATGACTTGGCAATATTCAACGAGCGAGAGGCCGGGAACAATAAGCAAGAGTATCAAAATTTTGGTAAAAGAAAATTGGAAGAATTTTTCGGAAACAATTTTAGGCAAAACAGAAATAATTACAATTATAATTACAACCTACAAGAAAATAGAAACTGCGTGAACAACAATATTATAATAGGGGGATAACAGGAAAAATTACGAAGAGTTAATAGAAGAAAGAAACAAGAAGAGGTGCCAGGAAATGGACCACAGTCAAAACCAGGGTAGACCATTCGTTAATACCATGACTACATTTACACGGTAATTTAACGCCGATGTTATTTAAACCGTTGTTATTAAAACTCGTGTAAAACGTGCGTTTACACAAGGGGTGTTGTACAGGCGTTAAAGTGTACGTCGGTGTTATATAAAACCTCGTCGCAGTGTGACCAACTGCTTCAAGATTTTCCATCTGTAACTCTGTCAGATGATGTCTGTTATTATAGAATAATAAACATAACCGCTATAACCTACAAGATTAATAACACAGCTGATACAATTCAACACAGTGACGTTGGTATGGTTGACAACTGCGACTCAGAACAACCAACCGTCTTTACAACTATGTTGGTAGTCCTGTTTCAAAACGGGTGTAAGTCGAAAGTATCCACTTACACATACATTTTACACCCGCTTACCAACGTCACGCCTCTTGGCGAAGTGGTGTAGCGTTAGTAAACCGGTTCTAGTAAAACCGGAGTTAAACCCCATTTACACTACAATTTACACCGCTGTTAACAACAACCGATGTTCTAACACCGGTGTTAGCGGACCGTGTAAATGTAGTCCATGTTTGTCGAAAAGAACGACAACAGTAATGACAACTTGAAATTGAGATAGCGGAGGTGCATGAGTAGCCCTCAGGGGATAAAAAAAACCTCGATTTTTGTAATTATAACCAGTTCGCCAACTTTGCCATCACCTACGACCAAACAATTTTTAGGTCAAGAATATTATGCGCTAATCGATAGTGGAGCGATGGTTTGATTAGTTAAAGAAGAAGTACTTAGTTAATCAACTAAATGTTTTACAAAGCAACATAATTAAAGTAGGTAAACAAAATCGATTTATCTGCAACAAGAAAAAAGATCTCTACGCCAAATAAAATGTTATGCGTAAAGATCAGGATAGATAAAAGGGAATATGATGTCCGATTTTTCATAGTTTCTGCTTTAAATGTGGATTTTGTTATAGGGGTAGATATAATTCAGCAAATGAGAATACAAATTGATGGGATGCGAAAGAGCCTTCAAATAAATGATATGACAAAGCCTTGGTTGAGTCCCAACTGTGGCAATCAAGAGCATAACAGTTGTTGCCTAGCTAATATGAAAGCAGGAGACGATAATTGAAATGGAAAGCTGTAAAAATATACAGGATGGTATAGTGATAAATAGTTGTACTGTCATAAGGAAAATGTTGGATGATGAACAGATAGGGAGTGATGATTTACAATACAAAAGCAGAATTATGGACTAATATTACAAATGAATCGAGAAAACAAGATGCAGAAGAGCGAGAAAACAGAATAAGAATCGAAGCAGAAGAGCGTGAACATAGAATGCAAGAAGCAATCCACACTTCTGATGTTCTTTTTCTTGATTTTTTATTACGTCGTCCATGACCACGTTAAATAGTGTTGGGCTTAACATCCCTCCTTGCCATAATCCTTCGTTTTTCGAGAACTTTTGTGATTGCATGTTATCTGTTCTTATGATGTTTCTGTTGTTTTTATGCAAGCTCATTGTGGCTCTTATTAATTTTGGGTTGATTTTTCTTTTTATTAAGCTCTCCACAATTGATCTTGATACTCTGTCGAATGCTTTGTCTAAATCGAGAAACGCTAAGTATATTTCGATGTTTGTGTTCCTTGTCCTTTCTATCATCTGTTTAATTGTGAATATATGATCGTGTATAGGCCTACTCGTGCCTTTTCTGAAGCCACTTTGTGATTATTCAAGTTGTGGGTCTAGTACTTGTGTCAATTCTGTTTCCAGGATTCGCTCATAAACCTTTGATGCTATACTCAGCCATGGTTTTTTTCCCCAGTCCCTTTTTTCAACAATTTCCCATAATACCGTCTCCATATTTCTATTATATCCTCTTCTGATGTTAGTACTGCTCTGTTTTCATCCTTGATTTGCTTGATTGTTTCTCTTTTGTTGTCTGATCTTAAGTTTTTCAATGTTTTGTAGAACAATTTTTGATTCGTATAAAAATTTGCTTCCATTTTATTGCAAAAATCTTCTCATGATACTCTTTTTGCATCTAATACTGTTCTTTTAGCTTTTTCTCTCTGTAATTTGTAATCTTGGTACGTGTCATTATTTCTAATATGAAGATATGCTTTCGGTTTTTCTTTCTTTATTTTGATTTCTTTCTTCACACTGTCATTCCACCAGGCCTTTTGCTTTCTGTTTTTATTCAATTTCGATAGGCCACATATTTCTCTTGCCGCGTTTATTAAAATGCTTTTGAAGGTTTTCCATATTTCCTTTACGTCGCGATTTTCAAGTTCCCTCGATACATTTATCATTTCCTCAACTTTATTACCATATTTGAGTACTACTTCTCTATTTGTTAATCTGTAGGTGTTTATTGTCTCTTTACCTTTTGCCTTTTCGTATTTCTACTTTACTAGTTTCTTGGCATCCTATCTTCCTTTTCACTTTTAGCAGGTAGTGGTCACTATTTATCTCGGGTTTTCTGTTAACTCTGACATATATTATTGCACGTCTGAAGCTCCTTTTTGTTAACACGTAGTCAATAATGCACATTCCTTTTCTGCTTGGGACTTCTCTCGTGTATTTGTGCGCGTCCATGTGCTGCAAAAATGTGTTCATCACTACTAGGTTATGTAGCACACAAAAATCTATAATTCTCTGTTCAGTATTGTTTCTCATTGCCTCTTCATACTTTCCTATTATGTCACTTGATTGGTAATTTCTTACGCCAACTCTGCCATTTAGATCGCCCCATACCAATACTTTTCCTTTGCAGCTTTCTACTATTTCTGATGATACTTCCCAAAATTTATCTTTGGCTTCTGCTTTCTCGTCATCATTCGGTCCGTACAATATTACTAAATGTATTCTATTTCTTTCTCCCACTTGCAGTTCAATCTTCATTTCTTTCTGATGTACATTCCCAATTAGTTATGTATTTCGCTACTCTTTTGTCTACTATGCACCCTAGTCCTCCTTTGGCCCTTTCTTCATGCTCACCTCCGTTTTGTATCATTATATGTCCTTTTCCTAGTTCTGTGGCCTTTTTTCCTTTGTGTTTAGTTTCCGTAATTGCTAAAATGCTCATATCAATTTCTTCGAATTCCTTTAAAAGTTCTTTTTCTTTTCAGTGTAGTCCTCTAATATTCCATGTTGCCAAGTTCATTCTTCATGTACCGTTTCTTTGCCATGTCGTTTCCATATTCTCCTTAAGATTGCCATCCGTTAATCGTTTTTTGAATCCATGTCTTCTGCCCGTTCTGGTCTTTTGCGTCTTGAAATTATTAACCTTTCCTCATCCTTGTTCCATTTCCACTCCTGCCCGTCAATTATTACTATCTGGAATCTTATTTTTATTTTCCGCCCTGTATCAAGAGGACTGTACATGTTTAAGCAAAATAGCCCGTTTACTCTTTTATCAATTAATTATGCTCTACATACTGCATCATTTTTGTATGAAAAAATAGCTCAGCAAAATGTTGTACTTTGTTTGTGAAATAAAACATTTACGTTATTTTGTAGTGTTATTGTGAGATCTTTTTGTTCGAATTTACTTTTTTGAAAAAGTTGGTATGTGTCCGAAGTAAGGCCAATGCTTTTTTATTATTGGACACACTTAAATACACGAAATTATTTAGGACAGTCATGTTTATGTTTTTTATTCTATTAAAATATTTTTTTTGTAAAATCAACTACCTAATAACTTAATAGCAACATTGCTCAAACCCAATAAGCAATATTTTTACAGTTAAATAGCTACAATTAGATTGCCTTCAAAAACGTCCGAAATAAGGAACTCCTACGTTACAAAAAATGAAGAAGATAACTACATAGTTAGTTCATTTTGCATTTAGACATAGATTCACAATTATTATAAACTCATTATGAAAGCATTGTGTTGGTAAAAAGTGGCCTTGGATAGCTCTAAATTTGTTAAGAACAAACAGTTCTGTAAATAGATTTCACTTTGCATCCACAGGCTGCTAAGGTTGTTAATAATAGGCAGCAGAAAAACAAATAAAGCTGAAATACTGAGAAATAAAAACTCAAAAACGAAAAGCTTAAATTTGTAAGCGTTAAATCAATTCATCAGAACAATTTCTTACAAATTTATTTGTAGGATGCAAATAAGAAGGCCCATGAATACACCAAAAGAGTGTAATTAAATGACAAATTTTCTGTAAAAACAAATGAATTGATCAGAGGGATGTTAAAATTGAGAAATCTGAAATAAAATGTTTGTTTTATTTTTTGCATATTATATTGAATCAGTTACACGTAATCATTATTTAAATAAATATTACGGTCAATTAAGATTATAGTACTATTTTATATATTGCCATGCTTTAGAAATGGTCCAACAGTGTCAGTTCGCCAGGTCTAAGTGCCAAAATGGTGCTTTTGAGTAAAACAGAAATAATAATAAATCATTCTTTATTTAGCATAACTAATATATACAGCTCATAACTAGTGTAGCACAACTAATATATACAACTCAATAAAGGAAAAAGAAAAACAATCTGTTTAGAAAGTTCAGAAAAATTCAACAAAATATCAACTCTAAATACCACCATCCTTCTTTATATACAGTTCCTTTAACATCCTTTAAAACGTATTAATGTTTTTTATGTCACCACTTAATTTATTATATGCAATCATTCCTCTAACAAAAACAGAATTGAATCCCACCTTACTTTGTGCAATATTAACATAAATATCTTGCCTATTTCTGGTTTCATAATTATTTACAATATCACAAGTCACTTTAAACTGATCAAAATAAGATGGCAATTCCCCATGAAACAAATTATAAATAAATATCAGACATTAAATTTGATTAAACTGTCCACTCTCATCCAACATAAAGTATTCAACATATAAGTAATTGGCGTATACCTATTACATCCTAATATTAATTGCATTGCCTTATTTTGTAGTTTCCGAAGTCTTCACAAACCACTATTGTCAACTCCATACAGCACCGTTCCACAATAATTAAAATAAGGCAGTATCATCGTATTATACACTAACTTTTTCGCATAGGATGATAAACAGTTAGACAGTCTCATCAATAACCCCAATCTTCTTCCAATCTTTCCACAGACGTAGTTCACATGTTCTTTAAAGTTTAGTTTCTGGTCCACTATCACTCCTAAGTACTTAATTTTGTCCACAAGTTCTATACTTTTACCATCTATTTTAACATCCATAAAATGTCTAACTGCTGATATTTGGTTGGAGACGCCACAAACATCACTTTTGTTTTCGTTGCATTTATCTTCAATTTATTAGCTCTACACCATAACGAGACATTTTCTAAATCCTCGTTAACCAAAGGAATCATTTCATCTAAGACACCTTCTTCCAAGTACAAAACAGCATCATCTGCAAATAAATGAAATCTACACCGCCTTATTACACTTTCCACATTATTGATATAGAGGGCAAAAAGTAACGGTCTCAGTATGCTCCCTTGTGGAACACCTGTAGGAACCTCCCTCTCTGTTGATAAACATTTACCACACTTCACTCTTTGTTTTCTACTATTTAGATAGCTTCTAAACCATTCCAACACCTGTCCTAGTCCATATTTCTTCAGTTTTTCCATTAATCTTTCTCTATCTACATTTTCAAAGGCCCTTTTCAAATCTATAAACACTATAATTATTACTTGCCCATTATCTTTGCTCATTTTCCAGTCACTTACAACACATTGCAATGCTGTTTCGCAATTGTATTGTCTTCTAAAACCAGATTGAAATTTACACAATAAATTATTGTCAGTCACATGCTCCATTAATTGTATGTACACAGCTTTTTCAAGTACCTTTTCTAGTGCACGTAACATGTTTACTGGGCGAAACTCCTCGCACTTTATAGTCCCAGCCACCTTTTTAACTGTCACCACTGTTGCCGTCTCTAATATATTAGGAACCTTCCCGACCTCCATTGATGTGTTTACTATATTAATGATTGGAGCCTTCAATTCCTGCCAAAACATCTTCATAAAAGCAACATTCAAGTCATCTGGACAACTTTTATCTTTTAAGTAAAAAACATAATTTTCTTTAGCGATTCAGCATCCAGTAATTTAAAGTCACTAAATACTCTGTTTCTGCCAGCCAGGTTTATTTCCATATCATAATGGGCTACCGAATTAACTGTATCTTGTATACTAGTTATAAAATAGGTATTAAATCTGTCTGCTGCTACTTGATCATCAGAAACTTATTCATTTTGAGAAATTACTGTGTTGCAGAATCCATCAATTTATTGGATAATAGCTTCTTTAACGAATACCACATTAATTTAGAATCATGTTTCACATTGTCAATCTTACCATCAAGGTATCTTCTTTTTTCTTTTCTGATTATTTATATATACTCCATACCTTTTATATTCTGTATCTCTGATATTTATTGCATTCCTTACTCTGAGATTCAACCATGACTTACTTTTCGTAGAAAATTTAACAGTTTTTATTGGTCTTATTACGTCTAATACCCTCTTCATTTCCATTATAAATTCACTTGTCCTTTGACTTAGGTCAGGTATTTTGAAATCAAACGTCATCTCTCTTACTAGTTTCTTCGCACTTTCAACATCTTCAATTTTACAACGAATATTTCTGCACTGCTTTTGAGCTTTCACATAAATAGCAAAGGAACACGATCTGTGTGACGAAATTTTTGGCAAATCATTCACTCTCATTGTTGTTTCAAAATCATTTGTAATTACTGAATCAATTAATGTCATACTTCCGAAAAATACATTGGTATATTCTTTTACTTTTTGCCACAAACCACAGTCAGTAATACACCTCTTTAGTCTTTCTGCATAGAAGTCATCAGATACCCAATTATAATTGAAATCACCAACGATCCATAAACGAGATCGCTCTTGACTTATATTTTCACAAAATTTTTCAAAGAAATTTAAAAATTCTGCACTTGATCCTGCAGGAGATTGATATACTATCACCAAAACAATTTCTTCCCCATAACCAATTACCTTAATTTTTACAACCCAATAACATTTCTGCTTTACATGCTCTTCAAGTACTTCATATTTTATCCTGGTATTTATGTAACACATAACCCCGCCTGTATGCCTGGTATCTGAGTCCACTCTAACTACATTGAAACCATCGATGTGTACTTCAACATCTTCAATATCAGCTGTTAAGCGAGTCTCAGTTAGACATAATATTTCCACCGACGTTGTTTCCAAAAATATATAATTTCATCCCGATGTGCCAATATACTCTGTGCATTCATAACATAAATCATCCCTTCGTCTTTCAGCACCAATTCCTTTATTTGCTACAAATACCAAATTTTTTCTCGTTTGCACTTCCCACGAAGTATGAATGGTCCCCGACACCAAAAGGTAAAAGAGGCTATAGATCATGAATGAATGAATGACTGAATGAATGTCTTTCCACTTGTCTTTTGTATACTGGACATTCAGCATCAAATACCCCATGTTTAGATTTAGTTTTTCATTTACAGCGCTGCAGTTTAAACATTTAGTTACATCACTTTTACATTCGCTTTCTTTATGTCCCTGTTGTGCACATTTTCTACAACAAGGCTCTTTTGTGCATTTCTCTGCTTTATGATTAAAACCATAGCATCGATAACATCTTAATATACTGATATATTCACTAGCTCCGCATACACTCCAATCAACTCTGAGTTTCCCTTCCATCATGATTTTATTAAAACTTTGCACGTTTGTCTCAATTATAGCCAAATAATTTCTCTTCATTTTTTGGACAAATTTTATTTCAACTTCTTCATCTAGTACCTGCCGATTTTGTTTAATTAGACATGATTTTATTTCCTCTTCCGTCATATTTTCTTCTATTCCCTTTATCATAATTCTTGGTTGTTTTTTATTAATAGCAGCTGCAGTATACCTAATTATCACTCATCTTTTTCTCAAATTCTACCTTCAATCTAGGTATCTCTTTCTTGTCTCGTTTCACAAGCAACTGCCACACCTCCAGAACGAACTTGTTTCAATCGATTTATCCCAATTTCCAATTCCTCAGGTTTTATACAACTCTTCACTTCCTTCTTAGTTACCTTAGCTTTTTGTTGTATACCTGGTTTCAGATATATCAACAATGTCTCACAACTAGCTTTAGTCTTCTCTGCATACGTTGGAATTTTTGTATTCTGTTCTGGCTCCATCTGTATCTTATTTGTCTGTACCGCCTCAGTCAACATCTGTATATTCTTTGGCATCTCTGTCAGGTTCAACACTTCAGTTTTCATTGCACGCACATCCCCTTCTAAATTGATTAGCTTCTGTACAACTGCATCTAATAAATTATTTTTCCACTTTTTAATTTCTCTTCAATTAGTTCTTTGATCATAGCTAAGTTTAACTCTTCATAATCCGTAGCTTCACACTTATCACAATACAATTTTAACTTCCGATCCTTCTTCAACTGTAGCGCTCTTATCTCTGCTGAAGCAAAAAATGCATCAGCACATTTTTCACAAAATCCTTTCTTGCATTTATCACAACTTATATTTTTGTCAGTAACCTGCCCATTTATATAATAGGAACATTTCTTAGACGTGCTTCCAGGAAATAACCTCACATTCCATGAAACCAAAATGTCTCCCAAAACAAATGGTTCCCAGCTAAACCCACACTTCCTAATAATCTCCAAGTTCACAGAACTTTGATTTTTGCACTTTTGGCACTAAATTTTGTTGACAATACCTTATATCGAGTTGCAAATAAACAAATGACAAAACTACTTCAACTATTATACATAACTGTTAAGAATCCACACATGGAGTTAGACTTACCAAGGAATAAACTTACTACAATAATATTGTATATTAGGTGAGCGGATGGCCCCATTAGCAAATGCTCGAATCTCAGGCGGCCGGCCCGGGTTTGATTCTCAACAGCCTATACGGATTTTAAAAATCGTACACACTTGTGGTAGTCGTTCACCCCTAACAAGGGAATTTTTCTTCAATTTCGATAGGCAAGGCTAGCTACCTACCCGATTTACAAAGAGAGCTCATGGAACCACAAAAAACAAGCCATGGGTCTAATATAAGAGGAAGAAGATATTGTATGTCAGCCTGTAATACCCCCATTAGAATTAGTGGCACAAACACCCTTTGTATGTTATTAGGAATAGCATATATACCGTCCTTTCGTGCTTATCTCAGTATAATCAAAGTTGGTACTTGGATCCTTTTGAGTTTACGATCTTGAATTATATTTCTAGTGTGTTGAAATTAGTATTAATTTTATTATGTTGCATTTTTTTGTATTTATGTAAGTTCTACTGAGTTATTTTGCTTGGCTGGGCACAGGGTGCTTTTTCTCTAAATCAAACTTAATTAATTTGTTTAAATTATTTTCCTAATATTGCAATTGACAAGTTCGCTAGCACTCACACGTTAAAATGTCTCGATTATTAATCACTCTCATTAACACACTAATACGAAGCTCTAATAGAAATGTAAATTTCACAATATGTGATTATTAATATATTAAGCGCCGGGCTCCATAGCTCAGTGGTTAAGCATTCTGGCTACTGATCCAAGGGTCGAGAGTTCGATCACCGATCTCAGTGAGGTTTTTAAAAAATTTAAAAATGCAGATGAAAACTTCTACACAATGCCATCATTCGGAAGTGATGTAAGGCCGTGGGTCCCATGTTACTACGATGTGTAGCACGTAAAAGATCGCTTGCTAGAGTTGGAACTCCTTCGTCTCGGCAAAATTCTAAGTAGAACTAAGGTACCTGGTACTCTGCATGTCTAGACCTTGTCCACGAGGTTAACAAAAAGGGCTTATGAAGGCCTACTTGCTTGACATCAGTCTCCCCACAACAAATACTAATATATCTTCATTTGGATTTTTGTAGTATAAATCATAATTCGTGAAACTTTTACTTACATGAAATGTAGATCAAGGTGTTACTTGCATAAACCCATAATTAATCGCCTATTTAAAAAAAGCGTTTGGAACCCAGATTCCAGAACAGCAAATAGCTGTTAGTTGCTAAACTTGTAAATTATATTTGAGGTATTGAACCAGAATCGCTCGAAATCGGTAAAGTGTAACATTTTCTTGGAAAATCAGGACAACTAGCTCTAAATCGGTATAATCCTGAAAAATCGGAACGTATGGCAACCCTATTAAAGTCACTCATTTCTAGGTTAGACATATAATAGTAGGAGAGCTGGTGACATTTTTTGGTGATCATTTAGTTAAGGCCTACTTTTTGAGAGAATGTTGCTGGAGGCATGTATAAGTGTCAGCTGTAAGGATTCTCCTAGATAGCGGTATCGGAGGGAGGCAGAACACCCTAAATGTGCACTGTCAGTATATGTCAAATTCGAGGTGAGCCGGTTAGGTTTTGTGTCAGTTTGTGTCAAAACTGACGGAAAACATAACCTGCTAACCTCGAATTTGACATAACTTACACTAAAAAAGTCCATAAGGGGCGGCTGTGGAAATTGAAACATATGAATAATAGGTTGGTGGCATTGTAAGTCTATGTCAAATTCGAGGTTAGCAGGTTAGATTTTCCGTCTGTTTTGACACAAACTGACACAAAACCTAACCGGCTCACCTCGAATTTGACATATACTGACAGTGCACATTTAGGGTGTTCTGCCTCCCTCCGATACCGCTATCTAGGAGAATCTTTACAGATGACACTTATACATGCCTCCAGCAACATTCTCTCAAAAAATAGGCCTTAACTAAATGATCACCAAAAAATGTTACCAGCTCTTAGACTATAAGGTATGTTAAGATTTATTATCTTTTAAAATAACCACTTCTTGTTAAAAATTACTAATTAATACAATATTTTTGAGACAATGTAGTCCATAACAGTTTTCACTTTCGATTGACATCATTATCATCAGTGTTGCCAACACTGGGAAATTCAGTTCCACTAAATGGGAGAACAAAATCCACCAGAATTCCACTAACTTTTTTTCAAGTAAAGTAAAATAAACTACATATTTTTTTAAATATTGTTTTATTATACAAAATAGTCAATGTATCATAAACAGTAATAGAATTTGAATAAAATAAAAAATAATGTAAAAAATACAGAATAATAAACAATAACAAAAATACAAAAATATGTATTGTATTATCAATAACTTCATCTTACCTTGCGGTGTAGAGGTTGGTGCTTTATGCGCTTGTATCTGGCGGTACAATGCTCAACTTGCCCCGGATTCGGGATACAAAGTGCAAAAATATGTATTTAAATAAAAATATCAAAATCGATATCTAACGTCAGGGCCTTGTGGTCTCCCTTTTATAACCTTGGGCTACGCAAAATGCTAGAGGCTTTCCTAATTTTCTAATAAACAATTTGAAAAAACTCCAGCTCGAATTTATAAGCGCCTACCGGCAATCAACATAATATAGCAGCTATAGTTCTGCCGCTCGATAATAGAGGGCCTATCGATAATTTTTTAAATTGTTATAAAACTTTTGAAATAAATCTACTTATAACAATCAAAATATACCCATTTTTAAATTTGTCACGCATATATTTATACTTGAAATTAAAAACCTCATTCTACTAGATTTTCCACTATACCACTAACTAACAAGATTCGCCACTAGATGGTGCTCTCAATCCACATTTAGTGGAAATTCCACCAAGTTGGCAACACTGATTATCATTACATGGAATACACATAAGTGTGGATGTTCTAGAAATGGAAAATACTGCTACTAACTAGTAACGTTACATTCGTTCCCGTTTCCGAAATAACGTTACCACGTTACTGATAAAACTGTCACATACACAAGGCGTTCCTTAATAATGTGAGTCATCTGCGACCGCTAACCGTATGCTGTTATCGTTAATGGCAATAAACGCCCTGAAAAAGCTCCAAACATCGCTGACTGCGGTGTCTGCATTTTTATTTTGTTTGTTGTATATTTCACCACTTGCATATTATTTATTGTCTCTCTAAAACGACTCCGGCCAGCCTAATATTTTTTACAGTACCTACTCACCATTCACTCGCCAAAACCTAAATTTCTAATATAAATTTTTATAGTATAGTGTGGGTGCTTGCGGTTACAAATTTAGCCCTAGAAATGAGTTCAAGAATGAACCTATGATTTGGAACTTTTTTATTCACAAATCAAAAAGTAATCTGTTTGTAAGCTCTAATAACATTTTTTATTTTTATAAGCGAAAAACCCTCCACCAAAACCTCTAATTAATATATATTAATGATTCATTTATTCATTTCCATTTGTAATATTTGGAAAGACAGCTTCGCATGCGCGTACCATTGTCATTTATTATTTTTTGGGAAGTTTTATACAACGTGTAGGGAGTACGCCTTTGGCTTTCGTAGCATAAGCAGTGCCGGGAAGTGCGAGTGACAACATTTGTTTTGCGCTGCTTGCGCGAGTCGCTGGAATAAACTGGTAATATTCCTTTATTACACTATAACTGCTAATAAGTTTTGCAACTGAAAAAAAACTACTAGCAATATAGTATCCTGAGAACCCCTGCGGGGGGGTTCCTGATATGAGTAATCAACAATTAAAGCGAAATAGTTCCCAACTATCGCCAGACATCATGATACCAAATAAAAAATACCTATTTGAACCGGATAATTTAATTCCAAAAAATAAATTCTTTGTAACGACTAAGCAGATAGAAAACGCAGGAAAAATAATCTATCAAGGCAAACACGCCGCGGCTCTCAGCGCGATGGATACCTCGGACACCGCTCAGGCGAGTCAGACGCGAGATAACCCTGAAACAAAAATTAAAATCCCACCAATTTATCTGCATTATGCAGATAAATTAAAATACCAGGAAATTATCTCTGATCTTAAGGAAAAAGTCACCGGTGAATTCACAACTGTAATAAGAAATACCCAATTGAGTATTAATTTAACTACAACTGACGATTACAGGACAATGACTAAACACTACAACGAAATAAAACTAAATTACCACACATTTAAAGACCCAGCAGCCAACAATCTCTCAGTAGTAATTCGAAATATACCTGTTTCGCTAACTGAAACAGAAATTAAAAATGAATTAGTGGCCCAAAACTTTCCTGTACTGAAAGTAGTACAATTCTATAACAAAAGCAGGTACCCTATCCCGCTCTGCGCTGTAGATCTTAACAATACTCCGGAAGGTAGAAAAATTTTTGGATTAGAAAAATTAGGTTACAGCATTATAGATGTAGAACTAAGAAGAAAACCCAAAGAAATACCTCAGTGCAAGAAATGTCAATTGTACGGGCATACCCGTAATTACTGTCAATCTCAAGAGCGATGTGTTAAGTGCACTGGACACCATTTATACACTCAATGCCCAAAACAACCCGATGAAGACCCTCAATGTGTAAATTGCTTAGAAAAACACCCCGCCAACTACAAAGGCTGTAGTTACTATCTAAAGATAAGTAGGAAACCTACGCTAAATTCTAATAACCGAATACCCAATAGAACCTATTTTGACGCAACAAAACATAGACAAGAAGGTTCGGCAAACGATGTTTCCTCAAGGAACTACTCACATGGACAGAATCATACATTACGAGAGAACCAAGAATCGACAGACTTTATTACTAACATAATCACAAAAATAGTTGAGCTACTTATACCACATTTAGATAAATTTATGCCATTTTTAACAACATTGATCCCTAATCTACTAAATAATAGATCAAAATAGTGACCCAATACTTACTAATTTAACAGTGGCCAATTGGAATGCCAATGGCCTAAAAACTCAACGATCAACCTTCATAGAATTCCTGTCAAGTATAACATAGATGTCGCTTGTATCACAGAAACCCACTTTACTAGCACGGAAAAATTTCGAATTCCTGGGTACGAGGTGTATCGAAAGGACAGAGAGGCACTGATTGCGTCAGGCGGGGTTGCAATCGTAATCAAGAAGAAATTTAACCACCATCTTCTACATATGGGTGAAATTCAAAACATAGAAGCAATCACAATAAAACTGTTTATGAAGAATAATAGGTCTCTAATAATCACGGCTGCTTACAAACCGCCGAATAAACGGCTAATAGAAGAGGACATTAGAAAAGTATTCTACAGTAACGAGCCCACTCTTTTACTGGGAGATCTCAACTCAAAGAATACAATATGGGGCTGCCGGGTTAGCAATCCTGATGGAATTAAATTGCACAACATCCTGGCTAATCACAGTATACTGCTCTCCGCACCAACTGATTTCACCTACCATCCCTATAGAGTTGATCATCAACCTGACATCCTAGATGTAGTGCTGCATAAAAATCTCTGTGAACCGATACTACAAACAGTAACTACAGAATTAGATTCTGATCACCTGCCCATAATTATCACCCTGTGTAATACCCCGGAAATAACCCCCCCCTATACTTAAACTTGCCTACGGAAAAACGAACTGGGAAACATTTCAGTCAACTCTAGATCAACAGCTGACTATGACACTCGTTGAAACCCCTAGTGACCTAGATCATTTTGTTCATCATTATACGACTGCAATTCAAGAAAGCATAATTGATTCCACCACACCCTGGAATCACAGAAAGGTTCCTGATCACATCAGAACACCTGTACACATACTTGAGATGATCAAACTCAAAAATCGATACAGAAGAGACTGGCAGAGATCTCGCCTGCCGTATCTTAAAACTCTATACAACAGGCTTTGCCACTCAGTCAAACAAGAACTTGACTCTCTACGAATCCAGAGATATCGCTCCTACCTTGAAGAAATCCAACCTCAAGACCCTTCTATGTGGCTTTCCACGAAAAGATTACTACGGCAAAAGAATGTCATCTATCCCCTGACAGTCAATAACTCTACTTACACATCTGACATAGATAAAGCAAATATAATAGCTACACACCTAGAACAGGCATTCGCACCTAATGTAGACGAATACGATGAGCATATTGAACATCAAGTCAATGATGCGATCGAACACCTCCACCTACAAGAGAATACAACAATAGTCCCAGCAACACCCCAAGAACTCGAAACGTATATCAAACGATTACATAACCCTAATCTCCAGGACCTGATCTAATAACAAACGAGATGTTAAAAAACCTAACCAAGAAGGCTGTCGTCTATCTAACTACCATTTGTAACGCCTCTCTTCGACTGGGATACTTCCCGAAGCAATGGAGAACCACCATCATACTTCCTATCTATAAAACTGCCAAACCCAAGGATCGCCCAGACAGCTACAGACCGATCAGCCTTCTATCATCGATATCTAAACTCCTTGAAAAAGTGATACTCACCAGACTCCAAGACGCATTGCAGGAAAAGGATATTATTCCTTCGCATCAATTCGGGTTTCGCTCCTCCCACTCAACTGCTTCGGTTAAGTGAACTAATTGAAAAAGGTTTCGAAGAAAAGAAATACACTGCCGGTATCTTTGTTGATCTAGAGAAAGCGTTTGACAACGTCTGGCAAGAGGGGTTAACCTACAAAATGATTGTTTTAGACCTGCCGATCTACCTAATCAAAGTTATTCACAGCTTTTTGTCCAGCAGAACATTCAGAGTGCGAATTAATACAACAACCTCTAGCAATAAACCTATAAAAGCCGGCGTACCCCAAGGGAGCATTTTGGGACCAACATTATTCAACCTGTATGTGCATGACTTACCTGTCCCTCCAAACTCAACACTTGCCATGTATGCTGACAACATGGCGATACTAACCCAGAATCACAGTGCTGAAACAGCTATATATCACCTTCAGCAGTCCCTCAACTCCACATTGGAATGGTTTACCACATGGAAGATAAAAATAAATCCACGCAAATCTCAAGCTAAAATATTCACTCTTAAAAGATTTGCGCAAATCCCAACACTCAAAATAGACAATATCGATATAATTTGGAACCCAAAGGACTCAGCCGTTAAGTACTTAGGCGTCTACCTGGACGCAAGACTTAACTGGAGGTTCCATATCAACCAAAAACTCAATGAATGCCACACCCGATTGGGTATGCTCTACCCCCTAATGAACCGACCTTCCCATCTCAGAACTGAATGCTCTGTTCTCATTTATACCGCAATCCTTCGGCCAATACTCACATATGCCTGCCCAGTATGGTGTACCACGTCCAAGATATCACTGAAGAAACTACAAATGATCCAAAACAAAGTGCTTCGAATTGCTATAAAGTGCCCGTGGTTTGTGCGTAACACCCAAATGAACTAGGAATTCCTCTAATAACTGAATTTATAACAAATCTCACTCAGAAGTTTTTCAAGAACATAGTGCTCTGTGACAGTGCTGTAAAACTTAAACTTGGTCAAAAAGACATCCATACTCGCCTTAAACGGAAACTACCGCAGGACCTTATTTAATTTTAGCTCTGTTAGTTTGAAACTACCCTCTACACTTAAAAGTAGAAGAGGGATAGATTATATAATATATATATATAGTTTGAAACTTGTTTTGTCTTAACGACACATTTTTAGTTTGCAGTGTGACATGTTACTCATTTGAATATTATGTAGGTAGAAATAGTTTGAATTGCCCTGTATAACAAAGCTGTGCATTGCATCTTATTTTGCAGAACCATCTATAATAAAAAAAAAAAAACACGTGTAGCTAAAATAACGGATGTAACGCTGTTTTAACGTAACGTTGTGAAAAAACTTACAATTTATTCATTGCATACTGCTAGTGTCACTGTCCGTATCACACTTTGTACCTTAGAACTCGTTAACAAAGTAACAAGTTGTTTAATGAACCAATAACAAAACGTAACGTTGCCGTAAAATAACGACTCATCTCTAGGATGGTCCCTCCCGAAAGCCACCACCTAGTATAATTGACATTGCAGTTTATTTCATTGTATTTATATAATACACATAAAACTCTTCCATATTCGTATCTGTAAATATTTGGTACAGACATTATTAATGCAAATCATTTAACTTTATTAGGAATTTGATATAAAAATTTGTGTTTTAAAGCATTTCTTTTGATAAACCATTTAATATATTTCAAGTTTAAAAGTTAAAAAAATCTACTTTTAATATAACCAAAAAGCATGCAGTTTGAATATATTAATTCTGAAACACAAAATCTGATCTTTAAAAGTTAATTTCTCAGTTCTTTATCTGAAAACCCAATAATTTTTTAATGTTTAAAAATTACTGCTGGCTTCAACTGTTCAAGAAAAAAATACAAATTGCAGGCAGAACTATTTAATACAGAAAATAGTTGAGTGATTTACATTCAGTCAAATACAAGACAATAGAGGTAAAATATGTCTACCAGACTGTTATCATTATTATGACATAATCTATTAAATGGATGTACACATTCAACTATGCAAGCTTTTCAAATGTTGGTATTACATCTAATTAATCCTATTTATAACATTTGTTACTAGTAAATAGGCTGTCTGAAGATCAACGGAAGAAATTAATTAATTAGCATGGACAAAACGCAACTTTCAAAAAATAAATATAATTACATAATAGTTTATAATAATTGCATTAACTTATTACATATAGTAAAACACTGATGTTATTTAGAGTTGATGGAAGCTTGAGCAGCTTTTTTCGCTTTAATAATTTCTACCAATTCTTTATACCTCTTCATACAATCCTTTTTTGTGCGATTTGGGATGCAGTCGGCAATTCTATCCCAGCGGTCTGGTGTTGAGGAGGGGTATGTCTTTAGAGCTTGTTCTAAAAGTTGCTGCTCCGTAGCCGTCCACGTTAGTTCTTGTTTATCACCGTTTTTCATGGCAGCTGACTCAGGGGTCTTTTCTTTCACAGCTCTCTTCTTTGCATCGCTTTCAATTTTCTTACTAATTTCAGAATCGTCACATACTTGTACAGAGCGCTTTTCTTTTTCAAAATTATTAAATGCTTGTTTATTGGCAGCTTCCTTGAGGTCACTTTTCGAGAAGTCAGTGTTTTGCAAATCCTTTGCCTTGGCTAGCACATCCTTGGCATTGTACTTACTGCAACTATCAGGAAAAGAGCCGTGCTGATTGATAAAATTGGCGACTACTTCCCAGCGTTGGTTGGTGCCGGCTGGGAACAGGTTCACGGCTTTAATTAAAAGTTGCACATTGTCCTGCGACCACTCGGCTTTCATTTTTAATCCGTTTTTGACATTTTTGATATGATCATTTGCTTTTTGTGACATGGATTCTAGAACGGCTTGACGTTCAGCCTCAATTCGTGCCTCACAATCAGACATCGCCTTTATAAAAGCTTCTCGTCCATTGCTTTGAAGTTTTTTATTGAGCTCCTCTAGCTCATTCAAGGAGAACGTCTCACAAATCTTATCTGCTGCCTGCATATGCATTAAATTTTCATCCTCGTTCTTCACGTAATAATTGTTGCTTTTGCACAAATCTCTAAAAAGTTTGCGTTCCTTTTTAAGAGCCTTCTTTTGTAACTCACGCTCCTGGCGTTTTGCTTCAATCTTGGCACGCTCTGCAGCCTCAGCTTGCTCTCTTGCTAACTGCGCTTCTCTCAAAATTCTTTCCTCCTCTTCTTTCTTTGCCTGTGCTGCATTCTGTTTGGCACGTTTGGCAGCCAGTTTTCGTTCCTTATCTTCCAACTTGAATTTAGCAATTCTTGGATCAGCACTGTACGCTAAATCTACTAAATTACGTATACGAGTCATTTCCTCCTTTTTCTTCCGTTGTCGTTCCGCTCGGTTGATTTTCTCACACATCCGACGTTCGTCACGGTCTGAACACTTGTCTTTGTCCTCTTCATCCTCGTAAGAGTACTCTCGCCACGATTTAAAATCGTACCAAAAGCTATAAAACCGATCGACTTCGTCCCTGGACATATCCGGCCCTCCCAGCTTTGGTACAGATGATTTCTCTGACCAACGCGAGTTCAAATCAAAGTAATAACTGAAGACCTCGTAGAAACTTTTCTTAAGTTCTGAACCTGCTGGCAGTTCGTTATCAAACTCCGGATCGACCGAGTCGTACGCCCTTCTTCTATTTAACGTTCCTAAAGTCTCGTATGCCATGGTTATGCAGGTAAAGTAATCATCATCTGGCCTGATTTCTTCACCCATTGCTTTGCGTTTATCGGGGTGGTGTTTGAGCACCATTTTCCTATAAGCAGTCTTTATAACTTCGTCCGAGGCTTCGAACCTGAGATTCTTGATGCCAAGTACCCTGTAGTGGTCCTGCTTTTTCCACTCTTTGGGGTCCAGGCTGCGTAAGTAATCCACATCATCCTCGTAGACGACATTGGCAAGTTTAAGTTGCTCGGCTTCTGTTAACGGGGCGGCATCCTGGTCCTCTACTTCGCACTTGCACACTTCATGGGGAATAAATAATAATTCAGGAACCCCATCAACTACGTTATAAATAAATTGGTAACGGACTGCTACAGCAGTGCATGGATTATCACTAGTTACACTTGTTCCCATACTTTTGCAAATCGCATAACCTCACTTTTGGAAGCGTTAAGAGTAAATTTCCACGGAAATTTTAAATTATCGCAGATACGTTTTTTACTAAACTGTTGAACTGATTAACTCACTTTATATAATTAAATTTCGAGTTTTTTCTTAAACATCGTCCAAATTTTGTTATACTCAAAATTCTGTCACATGGCATACGTCAAAAAGATTTTAACAAACGTCACTCTGCGTAAGCTAGCGTCAACGGGAATTTAAGCACTGAAGATACTACAAAGAATTTTTGAGTAGCCTACATCTAATTTGTCATTATACTACTAACGATTTGTCATCGATAAAAAATCATTCTACTCATTGTAATATATTAAATAATTAATGTTACGTGGTTATTTTTACGACAATGATATTACGTTGTAAAATTTTTAAGTTTCAAAATACACTTCTGGAAAGAATAAGGAACCAACAATTAAATTCAAAATAATTTTCTAAAAACATAACCCATTCGAATTGTTTTTCTTTTAGTATCTTGTCATCCTCTTCTTTTGAAGCCACCAGTATCTCTATTTTAGTCTCGCAGCAGCTCCTATAACATATTTGTTGGTTCAAAGTCTTAGCTACTTTTCTTTGAGAATATCAAAGAATCATTAATTTTTTGAAAATACTGTGAAAGCTACAAGTTGCGTAAATACTATGTGCAACTTGAAAAATTTACAATGGCAGTTATATTAGTTTTCATCGAAAAATGTCAATTGTATGTCATTAAATTTTCATGACGTATGTACTAACTAAATAACGCTGAAAAAAAACATTTGCAATTTTCATTTAATTATATTTACCTATTATATTTATTAACTAGCAACATGATATTGTTTATTTTCATCATAGATACAAAATATGAAATGCTACTCATAATTCCCAAGGGATTTGTCAAATTGTATCTCCCTTAATCTCATGGTAACCATCTACAAACAACGTCTTAGCAACCATACATTCAGGCAATCCTTGATGTTACTTATATATTCTTATTTTAAATGTCATTATGACACTTAATAATAACGTAATAGGTATGCTATTAAATAAAATATTCATGCTTTTTACCTTCGGTTGACCATGTCAACCTCGGGGAGAAAACATATTCATATCTCTCTTAATGCATACATATCTATAAAGTTATTTCCCATTTTATTGGTGGTCCTTTAATTCTGTCCAGAAGTGAAGTATACAAATACAGAAAAACAAGTTGATTCAATTCTCATGGTGTAGTATAGTCTACACATTACCCTTTTGCTGTGACGTAACAATTTTCTCTCTTTATTTAACTATAAGGAACTGGACGAAACAAAAAATCTGCAGTTTTTGGTCAGGTTCGCTTTAAGTATGGCTTGTTTTATAATACTGCCAATATGACCTTTGTCCAAAATGACAGTAAAATAACGCGCAACAAGCAAGCGAGCAAGCCTAAAATCTTATTTTAAGCGTTAAGGACTTCTTCGAAGAGGATAAACGTCGGATTACGTAAGTCAAGAATGTCTTGGTTTGAATAATGTGCTACTTAGAGCATCCCTTACATTAAAGGTTATGTATATGTCTATTTTTTTCTAAAGTCTACTATCTGCCATCTAATTGATCTTTTTGAATTTCAATGCAATACAAGACATACGTTTTAAACGCTATGTTTTGTTATTTCTGACGTCACAGAAAAAGGGTAAAGTGTAGACTTTATATAGTATATTCACTTTCTATTTGTACAGCAGGAGGTAATGATTTAAGTATATAAAATGCTAGGTTATGTAGATCCAGCACTGTTACCAAATGTAGTTTTTTTGTAAAATAATCCAGTGCTCTGAAAATTGTTATTTAAATAACCGTTAATGTGTATAAAGCACGTTAAAATTCCAAAAGTAATATAAGAAAAAATAAGTGTTAAAATTTTAAAAAAAGGGATTCCAAAGCTGATATTCCAGACCTAACAATGAGCCATATTCAACTAGCAAGAGTGAATTCTGCTGTGAACCATAACCTCAAAATATACAGAATAACAATAGAAAAAACCATGTTTACACATACGAAAGAGTTATTCTAACACGGACACTTATTATGCAAACATGAAGTGGACAGAGTATATATATATAATTCATAAATACTTTTTAAAATACACGGGTTGTTTAAAATGAATAACCGAATTGCTTATTGATTTAGAAGCCGTCCGCACCTACTGAGCATTATTTTTTAAAGATTTACAATTCATGCTGCGCATTTAAAGAATTTAAATACTCTTGTAATAATGTTTCTTTAAGAAGTGCGTAATTCATAAACGCTAGAATTAGAAATTTATCAACTATTTCGTGTGTCAAAAAATCATTATAATAAATTGTTTTTCCACGACCGGGAGTAGAAGTCGGTTTCAATAGCATCAAAATTGTGACAGAAGTAAAACATTTACTCCCTAGAGACTAAATAAGACAAAAATTTCCCTAGGGAGTTTTCATTATGATTGACACAATAATTATGTCAAATTCGAGGTTATTAGGTTAGGTTTTGCATCAGTTTTGACACTGTTAACCTCGAATTTGACATAATTGTGAGCTCTTGTCATAATGACTTACAGTGCCACCAACTTTAAAATTTACCATTGGCTACTAATTTTAAAATAATTGTAAATAACATGTCAATAAATGACGTTTTAAAAAACGGGGTTTCGTTTTAAATCTTCCTGCAACGTTAAAAAAATAGTATATGCAACTCGGAGAGCTAGAATACACGCATGGTATATATTATGATATGTTTTTCGGACTTTTTCCACTGTCTAGGGTGTAAATCACACAACGTTTCGGGAGTTTTGATCTACTCCAGGTCCTGGTGGCCTAGTGGTTAGAGTGGCAAACTAGTAATCACAGCGATCAGCGGTCCCGGATTCAAACCCCGGGGGAGGCACAAATTTACGTAGACAAACGCACAATATCAGTCCTTATCAGGACTAACCAGGAACACCTGAAGACAGGAGTAGATAAAAACTCCCGAAACGTTGTGTGATTTACACCCTAGACAGTGGAAAAAGTTCGAAAAACATATCATAATAGACCACTGCCAAAAGATGACATTCAGAGAACAAAACGGTATATGTATATATTTCTAACGGGTGTTCATTAGAATCTGCGGTCTAGTCGGCTTTGGAACTAATTAAGTCATGTCGTGCATTAAATTATATGGCTGATAACTGACACTGGTGACACTGTCAGTCTATGTCAAATTCGAGGTTAGCAGGTTAGGTTTTGCGTCAGTTTTGACACAGGCTGACACAAAACCTAACCTGCTAACATCGAATTTGACATAGACTGACAGTGTCACCAGTGTCCGTTATCAGCCATATGATTTAATGCACGACATGACTTCATCAGTTCCAAAGCCGACTAGACCACAAATTCTAATGAACACCCTTTGTATAAAATTATAGTACCAGCAGTACTGAGGCAATAAAGAAATAGTGTGTTTACTTTTCATCTATATCTGATGAATGATTGCCTTAAGATGAAGTATAAACTGCATGCAAATTGTGACTTTTTTCACAATTACCAGTATGTTAATATAAATTAGAACAAATATACGAATGAATGAATATAAGATTAAACTATTGAGCGTTATTTTTGGGCTCTGGAGTTGTTTAATCGCTGCTATATGTCCGTATGTAAATTATTGAATACAACCGCGACAAGCAGCAAGCAACAAATACATCTGGCAAATTTATATTCAAATTAACGCCACACGATACGGGCATAATGCATTAAATATCTTAAGTTTTATAATAACGTATACATATTAATAAATTGCTATTAATGATTGAAGCATGCGTTGTAGATTGACAACAATGTAGCATATATATAATACAGATATATATCGCTAGTAGGGCCTGGAAACGTCAGAAAACATTACGGCGCCGACATAGTCTCACTTAGAGTATAACGCGTATCGTGCGCATGCGTGAGGATTCGAACTCCGCCTTTAGAAGCGAATTTTAAACTTGACCACTTCCCCATTGGCCGGACGACGCCGCCGCGCCTGCACACAGCTCACCATTATACATTGAAGAGTTGGTTGTCTGTCTCACTTCCTTGGTCAGTTTCCTACTCATAGCCGCTAGCAATATAGTAAGTATTAGATATATGCAATGTAGTAGTGGTAAATCGTCATTAAAATACGAGAAATCGGCAGTGAAGTAATCCATTGTTTTACAACTTTATTGTAGGTGACGAGGCAACAGATAAACGTCAACCGACGTCAACATAACCTACAAAGGTTGGTTAAAATATTGTAATTTCACGATTTCTCGATTTCAAATAAAACACAACACCTCGGCACTGAAGTTCTTTATCACTCATGTGGGTTATTTGCCTTGGACCTACGGGCGGGCCTCGGCAACTAAATCTACATTCGTGATAAAAAGCTAAACTTCAGTGTCTTGGTAAACAAATGACTATTTTTTGCCTCACATCAGATTATTGGCAATTATTATTTTCTATCCTAATGTAAGAAAGTAAACCCTTTCTATCCCCTGAAGACAAAATAATCCACTCCGACGGTACTTCAGCCACTACCTACTTTTATCAAACTGAATTTTTTATTCCCACTGAATATTGCAAACATAGAAAACCAATACAAAGTTAGTACATTTCACTAAAAATTTTATTGGAGTACTGGAGGCTTTTTAAGCTGTAAAAGTTCTACGTTGTTACTTACCAATGCAATGAATTCAAGCCTGGAATGTATGCTTAAACTGTCCAGAAATGCATTTATTCCTTGAATGGCAAGTTGTTTCCTACTTGTTTCATTATTTTCCGATAACAGCACCGGCCTGGTCATGGACAGAGAAACATCCAGCAATATTACAGTCGGCATATTTAGATTCTTGCAGAAACTTTGAATTCTAGGTTAGGTCGTTCACTTTCAACTTTTGTGGAATTTATTGCACATACACATACAACTATCAGTTTCTATTATCGGTTTTATTTTAATATATCCTTTCAAGTTATATTTGTTCAAAAAACTGTCGTTTAACTAGTTTATATTATAAAGTTAACCTATTTCCTACTTTTGAAGTTATTTGTTTTCAATTACGACAGTTGGTAATCCGTAGAGCGGGTGACAGTTTACGGGGTTGGTGACGTAGCTTTTTACAACAAATATCTTTGCGTTGGTTAATCTTAAATATTTTTAAAATTTTTAGAAAATTCAGCTCTTGCTATTACTGATATGTATTTGATGTATTAGATTATTTTTATGTGTACTTTTAGCAGTCCGGCGTATTCCTTACTGGCTTATTATAAAACCTGCTTTCGATATGCCCGCTAAACCGGCGGTCATTTGATATGCATTTAAATCATTTTTTATTTCCCTTTCAATGGCGAAGGGAATATTGCAATCATGAAAAAAAATCCGAGTTTTCTTCACCTTTTAGGGTCCCTAGCTGACGGAAATAGTGTACTTTACGACAAGAGATGAAAGTAAGCAGGTTGTGGTACCGTCACTGCTTTGTGGGTACCGTATAGGTATAGGGCATTCAGTAAACACAAAAACAGTTTAATTTTTTTGAAGTTGGCATATGCATACAATCTTTCTACTAGGGATTCTGTATTTTGTTTTGCAAAGGTTGTAACACCTGCATAAAGTCAGGTTTGAATTTAAAAATTACAATCAATATGGTAATTAATATTTCTCATTATTTCAGTGTCAATGTAATAAAAACACCTATTAATAAACGCCATGTCAATAGTATCTAACACAGTATTTGCATAATATCCTTAAAAGTAATTATTTACAACATTTATGACAGTTGCTAGATAAATGTCATACCCTATTTGTTTTGGTAACTTTTTGTAAGTACATTCCTATAGAGCGTCTCAGGGTGACAAGACAGCGTGGAGAGGATAGGGAATGCTTTCCTTATGGGAATTTCGCTCCGACGTTGCCAGTTCTATGCAACGGGTGATGGTATAAGTTGACCGAAATAGACGAAAACCAGAAGTTCCCAATAAGTTCTCACGCAAAATTTTAATTCAGAAAGCATCATTTGTAGTTCAGCGTAATCAGTTTGAGAAAGTATAATTTGTAATTCAGAAACCATTATTTATACAGGGTGATTTATAATAGGTGTAAAACACTTTACTATCTTGTTCCGGAAGTAATTTTAATATAAAAATGTCATATGGACATAGGTCATATTCCAATTAGTTACAGAACTACAACAGATTTAAATTTTAGTGAATTAGTAATGATTATTAAAGAACAATTTCAAAACATAAGTAAAAACAAATTGGAATATGACCTATGTCCATATGACATTTTTATCTTAAAATTACTTCCGGAACAAGATAGTAAAGTGTTTTACACCTATTATAAATCATCCTGTATAGAAGATTATAAATAATTAATACCTATATCTTATCATTTTTAAAACTGAAGTAATTTACTGCACATCAGGTTTAACGTCTGCTGTATGCATCAAATTGGTTCTTAATTACAACCATAATGAGGGTGACAAATTTGTACTTCCAAAAGTTTGAGTGATTCATAACTACTTTCTAATGCAAAATAAATTAATAAGCCATTAGGGTAATTTTTGTACAAAATATGTTTAGTCTTCATCTGTTCTCAGAGCCTGTTGACATATTCCATTTGCGATTATTTTTGCATAGTGTTCTATACATTTATCTATCTATTGTTAGTGCTTTTATTGTTGTTTATTGTTGTTTTGACCGCTCAATGGAGGAAATTGTTAAATGGAAACGTGGACAATCTTTGCAAGTTTCAGTAATAGCAACAGAAAGGACAATGTGGGAAGTCGATAATTTGTTAGAAGATATAGAACCAATTATTATAAATATAAATGATGCAGATAGTGATAGTGACATTAATAGTGAAGCGAACAATAGTGACAGCGAATAGTGATACACGAATTGTACAATTTTTAAACTTTACAATTAAAAATTATAATCAGCTACTGTTTTTTCCAATTTCTATTTTAAATATATAAACTCGATTGCCGTGAAACACATATTCGTTTTATTTATTTTTACCGGCTATCAAATCCACTGAATTTGGCGAATTTTATGCTTGTTAGAACCTAATTTTACTCATTAAAAAACTATGACAAGTTCCGATTAAAAGAATTATGTGTTTGTGATAACGGAGATCCTACTGTACGTAATTTTTTCGTTCTTAAACTTGTTTGAATGCCACTGACAAAACGTACCAGGTAATGAGGCATTATAGTTAAGCTGTCTCTATTACAATAGCCGGATTTGTTTGTCTGTGATGGGGGCATATTTTCTACAGAACACTTTTGTGGAGACATATGGCATCGCTGTTTGCCATAAGGCCCTGTACTGTCTAGTCACCCTGAGACGCAGTATAGACGAAGATGTATTTTGGAAGTACACTCATGAAATTTTGCAAATCAAAGGCCACTTTGTGTTTTTATGTTTACTGAACAGACTATAGGTGAACACTTTTCCAGGAGGCGTGTTGGCGACAATTTCACTAATAACGAAGAAAACGCATTTCATCTCGAATAGTAGTAAATGCTAAATGCTACTTTTTAGGAATATGTATGTACTAGCAGTCCAGTGAGACAAATGTCTCATTTAATAAAACAAAAAAGACCGTTTTGCAAATAGAACGCGTATTCACCACACGTACGTATATGACGTCATTGTTGGTAGCAAACTACCAGTCGCATTCGCCTTGATAAAATTTGCCTAGAATCTAACCTAAAAAGTTAGGATTAGGATAATTAAGATAATAATTAGTGTTAGAGTGAAATTCGGTTCCTGACCTGACATGACCATTTCAAACATATAACTTTCATAACTTTTTTCTCTATCTCTTACGGTTTGGCTGCTGAAACAGCGTCCCGGACGGACAGACAAGTCTATTAGATAAAGGATGTATAATCTGTAACCTCATTTACCTTGCGGTGTAGAGGCTGGTGCTTTAAAAAAATTAATTTATATTACGTTCATAATGCAAAAAGTACAAATTAATTTAGATTCTGACAGTTTTTAGTATATATTTTTTTGTAAAAACAAGAGAACGAAAATTGTTACGGGCAAACAATTAGTTGTTTTTTTATTTTCATCTCTAGTGACGAAAGTTGAACTTTCACATACGGCAAATTACTGCGAAAATAGCTACCTTCACATGTATGAGTAGAAAAACATGTTTTTCCTATACAATTAGAAATGTAATTTTATTAATGAAACGGGAATTTAATAATTTCTAGATTCCTGTAAATTATAGTTATAGTAGACGACAGATAAATTAAACGTCAAAATCGTATTTTGGCTAGATTTTGCAATGCTAGTAAAAAATAGCATGTTCGTCATTTTAGAAAAGTGATTTTTCCATAATTAATGTAAAATTGATCCACTCGCTTTTAAATTAAACGTTTACACTCGCTGTGAAACTCAATTTTCTTAACTTGAAGAACAATCTACTATTTCTCAATCCTGTCGGTTATCTGTTTGTTGGTCTATTTGTCTGTCCGTCTGTATGTCTGTTGGTGGTGTAACTCAAAAATTATTTGTTGGAGGAAGATATATTTTGCATGCGCATGATATGTCCACCTGGCTCGACACCGAGAAAATTTTGGCCAAAGCACCTTAAAAAATAAAATTCTGCATATTTTTGCTTTAACCCAAGAACTATTAGAGTAGTAGGGCGACACCAAAACTGGAGCAATCAAATTAATTGACCTAATTAAATCCGCGAAGTAGGCGACACCTACCAATTAATTTCGCGGTTTGATCTAATTAATTCTGCGGTTTGCTCTAATTATTCTTCATATGTGCTACTGATTAATCACATATGAAGTTTGATATGTAATTTACATATGTGCTACTAATTAAATTACGCGCGGCCATTTTTAATTTGCTTCCGGAATTACGCGACGGCGCGCATGAATGGATTAACACTCCCTACCTACTATATGAATCTTTCAGATTTTTTTTCTAAGTTCCAATTTTTGAATTTAAACTTCCCGGGTGTCGGCCATCTTAGTTTTCTGCGCGCGCACTTCTCACGGCTGTCGTTTTTAATTTTGAATTTTCGCGGAAATATTTGAATTTCAAACTGCTAAATTTTCCGTCTTCCTCATCGAAGCTGCTCTCTCTCTCTCTCTCATGCACGGAGGCCATTTTAATTTCGCGCAAATATTTGAATTTTAAATTTTTTCAGATTTTTTTTCTAAGTCCCTGTTTTGGTAGATTTATCTCTCTCTCTCTCTTCTGCTCTGGTTGTCTCTCTCTTGCAGTCACAGGATGGATATTTAATTTTAAAAAATCTCTGGCGGACTTGGATTTGAACCCTCTACTTTTGCATACACATTGGGCTGACATCGATCGATGCCGCTAGACCACGGAGCGCTACGGGGTTTAAAGGGTTTGAACAAAACGTCATTTCACAGCTCTGCCGTCACACCGCTCGAATTTAAACAAACTATTTTTTGAGAAATATGATTTATAAGAACGGGAATGTATAGCTTATTGTGTTTAAAGGTAGATACAATTTTAAAAAAATTGGATTTGTAACAGCTTATTAATTATTTTATAATTTGTGCCTGCTATATGGCTGGATTAACGAGATTCTCATTGTCCCTACCTACTATAGGAAATTTCCGTCTAAGTTCCCTTTTTAAAACAGGTCGGTGCCTGTGTTTTGTTTGGTTTTAAAGGTTTGAACATTGTACCACTTAGCTGTTCTAACATTACACTTCCATATTCATATTATAAATAAATTTTAAATGTTATTTTCGACTGAGTTTTAGCCGCTTATAAATTACAACAGCTAGTTTAAAAATTAAATGGGCGATAAGAGGTAAAGGAAGATCGTAATATAAAACGAGTTACAAATTTTATTTTAATATATTCCTGAAATACTGATAATACGTATTGCTTGAATAAGAAAGAGATAAACATAAAATGCGTAATTATTCGCAATGGTTTTTGCCCCGGGCGCGTTTTCAGTTAACTTGATTGTTAGCACAGACAATGGAATTTGCTATGATATCACCGAATCTGCAGGAGTCATCTTGTCTACGCTCATCTCGTCCGCATTTATTTAATTTAAAAAAAAAGCTTTTTGCGGTGGCCCAAGTCGGATTTGAACCCTAGCCACATGTGAATAATTATTTTAAATTGCGAAAAGTGTTGAGTAAATAAATGCAACGTATTATAAATAGGTGCGTAAAACTTTTAGTTATTGTGCGTTTATAAGATGGGTCTTTTGACAAAGTGGAAGAATCAAACTGTGCTATTGTAAATGTACAGATTTTTCACGGTCAATTTGTATATAACAACTTAATGTAAATTGGTAATTTAGAACATTTTAACGAAAACAGCGACTTCTTTCGGAATAAACTGTTTCTTCTCACCACGGAACCCTTGCAGATCTATGAATGCACTGACCATACTGACGAAATGTTTGAGAATGACTAAATTTTAAAAATTGTTGTTGGATTTTCGATATAATGTTACAATTTTTACATCGCTTCACATAAAATTCTACAAAAACAATATTTTTATACAACTTTCATTGAAAAAATAGTAAAATTTTACGAAAATACGTCTGTGTTGACGACAAATTAAAATAAATTTGAATAAAAGCACGTAAAAATTACGAAAAGACGTATGTGTTGACGACAAATTAAAATAAATTTGAATAAAAGCACGCAATTCGTTGAAAAAGATGTTCTGACGCCATCAAAACACGCAATTTCATTGAAAAATCTTCTACCACAAGCATCTCGACAAGCACAATTTCAGTTACGTAGGCTCATTGTTCATTTTATTACGAAAATTAACTCAAAATTGAACAACAATCACGCATTACACATCATCTCACATAAATTTTTACAAAATCGACATCATGTTACATAAACTGTGCATAATTTTGCAAATGTTTTACACTTTTTTCTCTAACTTGTTGCAGTTTTAGCAAGATTTGAATAAAAACCAGCAATTTCTGCAGCAGTTTTAGTAAGATTTGAATAAAAACACACAATTTCGCTGAAAAATGTGTTGGTCCACATCATCTCACATAAATTTTTACAAAAACTGACATCATGTCACTTGAAATTATACAAAAAACAACATTTTTTACTCAACATACGACGAAAATTGAACAAAAATCACGCAATTACACAGCATCTCACATAAATTTTTACAAAAATCGACATCATGTTACATAAACTATGCATAATTTTGCAATTGTTTTGCACTTTTTATAAAATACCCCGCTCAAAATTAAAAGAAATCGCAATTTCATTGAAAAAATCTACTACCACAATCATTTCGATAAACAAAATTCAAAAAATCTTATACTTTTGATGGAAATATATGTATGTCGACCACAAATTAACATAATTTTTGAATAAAAACGCGCAATTCGTTGAAAAAAATGTTCTGACACCATCAAAACACACAATTTCATTGAAAAATCGTCTACCACAAGCATTTCTAGAAGCAAAATTCACGCACTTTCGCTGAAAAACGTTCTGTTCCACATCATCTCAATAAATTTTCACAAAAATCGACATCATGTCACATAAATTATACAAAAACTGCCATCATGTCACTTGAAATTATACAAAAAACCATATTTTATTCAACACACGATGAAAATTGAACAAAAATCACGCAATTACACGCCATCTCACATAAATTTACACAAAAATCGACATCATGTCACATAAATTATACAAAAACTGCCATCATGTCACTTGAAATTATACAAAAACGACATTTTTACTCAACACACGACGAAAATTGAACAAAAATCACGCAATTACACGCCATCTCACATAAATTTTTACAAAAATCGACATCATGTTACATAAACTATGCATAATTTTGCAAATGTTTTACACTTTTTATAAAATGTATCGCTCAAAATTAAAAGAAATAGCAATTTCGTTGAAAAAATCTTTTTATTTTAGCTTTAGATTTTGTAATTATTGCAGATTCGTGAAAAACAAAAGCAGATTAGAAATAAAAAACACAAACACTTTGTAATAAACAAATATATTGTTCTTATTTCGTATAATACTTAATAATATAAATATAAATGTACAGCTGAATGTCTTATTTTCTAAAAATTCGCTAGAAATTTACAAAACTGTAGTTTGAGGTGCACAACATTTCAAATTAAAAAGGCTGCAAGTAATAAAATCAGAATTTTATTGTGTCATTTTAAAGTTTAAGATGCACCCAATCTAGAATTCCCTTCGTTTTTGGTGTTGATGACATCTGCCTTAGAGGCGTTTTTCTAACGGCCCTTTTTTGGAAGCGTTTCCTTATCGGCGTTCTTCTGACTGAACCTTTTTGATGTGGACTTGGATGAGTAGTTGGTGTTTTTAATTTATATTCTAAATCGGACTCGCAGTTATCAGTTTCCATTTCGGCTTTTCCTGTAGTACCAGTCGGGGTTGGCTTCTTAGCTAGCAGCACATTAGCAACGTTAAGGTCTTTGATGTAATCAGCAAACTGTAGGCGTCCGGGTGGATTAATAGCTTTTCGAGGCCGCAGAGTGTCGTGAATTAAATCGACTATGTTAGACGCCGGTAAAATTTCACCCTTTATAGTAACGGTACCCTTGTGATCCCAGCTCACATCGCTTGAGGTACTCAAAATGCGTAGGAAAACTTCAACTTTTTTCTTAAAAGTTTTGGGAAGTGTAGATAAAATAACGGCATTTGATAGGCTGTCACTGGTTGTTTCAATAGGTATTTTGATTGGCTGCCGCGCCTGGTTTGTGAAATGAAGGAATCGTTGTAACACTTGATTGTACTGGATCCATTTATCGTGATCAGTTAATTTGGACTTTAAAACTTTTTGCATTTCGTCATCAAGCTGTGATAATATATTTTTCTCCGCATCATCGCCAGACTTAAGACGTTGGACAAATTCCGGCGATACAATCAACATCTTCCGCTCTTTGTCCATTTTAGTCGAAAAGGCGCTCAGTCGTTTGTTCTGGTAGAGCCGTCGTGAATAAACTAGCTTTAAATCAAGACTTTCATAATAAATATATAAAAAAAATATGACAGGTACGGGAATCGAACCCGTATTCTCTCTCGAGATCAGAGCTTAAATCTGACGCCTTAACCATTCGGCCAACCTGCCTCCCTATATAAACGAGCACTCTCTGCATAATTAAGAAAACATATAGTTTAAAAAGCCTTCTACATGCAATTTCATACAATATTTCATATAAATTAAGCCATGTACAAATTTCTAAATCAGGTTGTGATATATATTTTATCGAAAGAGTTGACCTACAGCTGCTGTTTTATTATTTGTCGTGATGCGTCATCGTTGAATTTACAAGAGCCAACCTGTCTGCTGTGTGACGTACGCAATGTCTCCATCCCTTTTTATTTTAAAATTTTATAAAAGCAGAGGCCCGACTGATGCCGCACTAACACGTTTTAAACCATTATACTCTGTTACCTGGTGCGGCATCAGTCGGGCCTCTGCTTTTATAAAATTTTAAAATAAAAAGGGATGGAGACATTGCGTACGTCACACAGCAGACAGGTTGGCTCTTGTAAATTCAACGATGACGCATCACGACAAATAATAAAACAGCAGCTGTAGGTCAACTCTTTCGATAAAATATATATCACAACCTGATTTAGAAATTTGTACATGGCTTAATTTATATGAAATATTGTATGAAATTGCATGTAGAAGGCTTTTTAAACTATATGTTTTCTTAATTATGCAGAGAGTGCTCGTTTATATAGGGAGGCAGGTTGGCAGAATGGTTAAGGCGTCAGATTTAAGCTCTGATCTTGAGAGAGAATACGGGTTCGATTCCCGTACCTGTCATATTTTTTTTATATATTTATTATGAAAGTCTTGATTTAAAGCTAGTTTATTCACGACGGCTCTACCAGAACAAACGACTGAGCGCCTTTTCGACTAAAATGGACAAAGAGCGGAAGATGTTGATTGTATCGCCGGAATTTGTCCAACGTCTTAAGTCTGGCGATGATGCGGAGAAAAATATATTATCACAGCTTGATGACGAAATGCAAAAAGTTTTAAAGTCCAAATTAACTGATCACGATAAATGGATCCAGTACAATCAAGTGTTACAACGATTCCTTCATTTCACAAACCAGGCGCGGCAGCCAATCAAAATACCTATTGAAACAACCAGTGACAGCCTATCAAATGCCGTTATTTTATCTACACTTCCCAAAACTTTTAAGAAAAAAGCTGAAGTTTTCCTACGCATTTTGAGTACCTCAAGCGATGTGAGCTGGGATCACAAGGGTACCGTTACTATAAAGGGTGAAATTTTACCGGCGTCTAACATAGTCGATTTAATTCACGACACTCTGCGGCCTCGAAAAACTATTAATCCACCCGGACGCCTACAGTTTGCTGATTACATCAAAGACCTTAACGTTGCTAATGTGCTGCTAGCTAAGAAGCCAACCCCGACTGGTACTACAGGAAAAACCGAAATGGTAACTGATAACTGCGAGTCCGATTTAGAATATAAATTAAAAACACCAACTACTCATCCAAGTCCACATCAAAAAGGTTCAGCCAGAAGAACGCCGATAAGGAAACGCCTCCAAAAAAGGGCCGTTAGAAAAACGCCTCTAAGGCAGATGTCATCAACACCAAAAACGAAGGGAATTCTAGATTGGGTGCATCTTAAACTTTAAAATGACACAATGAAATTCTGATTTTATTACTTGCAGCCTTTTTAATTTGAAATGTTGTGCACCTCAAACTACAGTTTTGTAAATTGCTAGCTAATTTTTAGAAAATAAGACATTCAGCTGTACATTTATGTTTATATTATTAAGTATTATACGAAATAAGAACAATATATTTGTTTATTACAAAGTGTTTGTGTTTTTTATTTCTACTCTGCTTTTGTTTTTCACGAATCTGCAATAATTACAAAATCTAAAGCTAAAATAAAAAGATTTTTTCAACGAAATTGCTATTTCTTTTAATTTTGAGCGATACATTTTATAAAAAGTGTAAAACATTTGCAAAATTATGCATAGTTTATGTAACATGATGTCGATTTTTGTAAAAATGTATGTGAAATGGCGTGTAATTGCGTGATTTTTGTTCAATTTTCGTCGTGTGTTGAGTAAAAATGTCGTTTTTTGTATAATTTCAAGTGACATGATGGCAGTTTTTGTATAATTTATGTGACATGATGTCGATTTTTGTGTAAATTTATGTGAGATGGCGATAATTGCGTGATTTTTGTTCAATTTCCATCGTGTGTTGAATAAAATATCGTTTTTTGTATAATTTCAAGTGACATGATGTCAGTTTTTGTATAATTTATGTGACATGATGTCAATTTTTGTGAAAATTTATGTGAGATGATGTGGAACAGAACGTTTTTCAGCGAAAGTGCGTGAATTTTGCTTCTAGAAATGCTTGTGGTAGAAGATTTTTCAATGAAATTGTGTGTTTTGATGGAGTCAGAACATTTTTTTCAACGAATTGCGCGTTTTTATTCAAAAATTATGTTAATTTGTGGTCGACATACATATATTTCCATCAAAAGTATAAGATTTTTTGAATTTTGTTTATCGAAATGATTGTGGTAGTAGATTTTTTCAATGAAATTGCGATTTCTTTTAATTTTATAAAAAGTGCAAAACAATTGCAAAATTATGCATAGTTTATGTAACATGATGGCGATTTTGTAAAAATTTATGTGAGATGCTGTGTAATTGCGTGATTTTTGTTCAATTTTCGTCGTATGTTGAGTAAAAAATGTCGTTTTTTGTATAATTTCAAGTGACATGATGTCAGTTTTTGTAAAAATTTATGTGAGATGATGTGGACCAACACATTTTTCAGCGAAATTGTGTGTTTTTATTCAAATCTTACTAAAACTGCTGCAGAAATTGCTGTTTTTTATTCAAATCTTGCTAAAACTGCAACAAGTTAGAGAAAAAAGTGTAAAACATTTGGAAAATTATGAATAGTTTATGTAACATGATGTCGATTTTGTAAAAATTTATGTGAGATGATGTGTAATGCGTGATTTTTGTTCAATTTTGAGTTAATTTTCGTAATAAAAATGAACAATGAGCCTACGTAGCTGAAATTGTGCTTGTCGAGATGCTTGTGGTAGAAGATTTTTCAATGAAATTGCGTGTTTTGATGGCGTTAGAACATCTTTTTCAACGAATTGCGTGCTTTTATTCAAATTTATTTTAATTTGTCGTCAACACATACGTCTTTTCGTAATTTTTGCGTGCTTTTATTCAAATTTATTTTAATTTGTCGTCAACACAGACGTATTTTCGTAAAATTTTACTATTTTTTCAATGAAAGTTGTATAAAAATATTGTTTTTGTAGAATTTTATGTGAAGCGATGTAAAAATTGTAACATTATATCGAAAATCCAACAACAATTTTTAAAATTTAGTCATTCTCAAACATTTTGTCAGTATGGTCAGTGCATTCATAGATCTGCAAGGGTTCCGTGGTGAGAAGAAACAGTTTATTCCGAAAGAAGTCGCTGTTTTCGTTAAAATGTTCTAAATTACCAATTTACATTAAGTTGTTATATACAAATTGACCGTGAAAAATCTGTACATTTACAATAGCACAGTTTGATTCTTCCACTTTGTCAAAAGACCCATCTTATAAACGCACAATAACTAAAAGTTTTACGTACCTATTTATAATACTTTGCATTTATTTACTCAACACTTTTCGCGATTTAAAATAATTATTCACATGTGGCTAGGGTTCAAATCCGACTTGGGCCACCGCAAAAAGCTTTTTTTTTAAATTAAATAAATGCGGACGAGATGAGCGTAGACAAGATGACTCCTGCAGATTCGGTGATATCATAGCAAATTCCATTGTCTGTGCTAACAATCAAGTTAACTGAAAACGCGCCCGGGGCAAAAACCATTGCGAATAATTACGCATTTTATGTTTATCTCTTTCTTATTCAAGCAATACGTATTATCAGTATTTCAGGAATATATTAAAATAAAATTTGTAACTCGTTTTATATTACGATCTTCCTTTACCTCTTATCGCCCATTTAATTTTTAAACTAGCTGTTGTAATTTATAAGCGGCTAAAACTCAGTCGAAAATAACATTTAAAATTTATTTATAATATGAATATGGAAGTGTAATGTCAGAACAGCTAAGTGGTACAATGTTCAAACCTTTAAAACCAAACAAAACACAGGCACCGACCTGTTTTAAAAAGGGAACTTAGACGGAAATTTCCTATAGTAGGTAGGGACAATGAGAATCTCGTTAATCCAGCCATATAGCAGGCACAAATTATAAAATAATTAATAAGCTGTTACAAATCTAATTTTTTAAAAATTGTATCTACCTTCAAACACAATAAGCTATACATTCCCGTTCTTATAAATCATATTTCTCAAAAAATAGTTTGTTTAAATTCGAGCGGTGTGACGGCAGAGCTGTGAAATGACGTTTTGTTCAAACCCTTTAAACCCCGTAGCGCTCTGTGGTCTAGCGGCATCGATCGATGTGAGCCCAATGTGTATGCAAACGTAGAGGGTTCAAATCCAAGTCCGCCAAAGATTTTTTTAAATTAAACATCCATCCTGTGACTGCAAGAGAGAGACAACCAGAGCAGAAGAGAGAGAGAGAGAGAGAGATAAATCTACCAAAACAGGGACTTAGAAAAAAAATCTGAAAAAATTTAAAATTCAAATATTCGCGCGAAATTAAAATGGCCTCCGTGCATGAGAGAGAGAGAGAGAGCAGCTTCGATGAGGGAGACGGAAGATTTAGCAGTTTGAAATTCAAATATTTCCGCGAAAATTCAAAATTAAAAACGACAGCCGTGAGAAGTGCGCGCGCAGAAAACCAAGATGGCCGACACCCGGGAAGTTTAAATTCAAAAATTGGAACGTAGAAAAAAAATCTGAAAGATTCATATAGTAGGTAGGGAGAATGGAAATCGTGTTAATCCATTCATGCGCGCCGTCGCGTAATTCCGGAAGCAAATTAAAAATGGCCGCGCGTAATTTAATCAGTAGCACATATGTAAATAACATATCAAACTTCATATGTGATTAATCAGTAGCACATATGAAGAATAATTAGAGCAAACCGCGGAATTAATTAGGTCAAACCGCGAAATTAATTGGTAGGTGTCGCCCACTTCGCGGATTTAATTAGGTCAATTAATTTGATTGCTCCAGTTTTGGTGTCGCCCTACTACTTATTAGTAAGGGAAAAGTGATATTTTGCACATAGCTTACGTCAGATACAAAATGAACATCTTAAAAACACAAATTCTGCCTTTGCTGCTTTAACTCCAGAATTATTGATTTAAGAAAAATAAAATTTTGATACAGATACAGGGTGAACACATTACAAAATTAAATTCTGTCTATTTTTGTTTTATCTCAAATTTGTTAGAGAAAAATAATAGTTTGCATACCTATAGCTTAAGCTTTTATCCTTGACAAAAGCGGCACATTTTTGATCCAATAGATAGAGGGCGAACAACAGATACGAGGCAAACATTTTATTTCCTATATTTTTTTTTTTTAGTTTCAGAGCTGGGGAGGAAAATTCCGAGTAAAACGGATTTTTAAAGTAATTTTTACTTCACTAGAAATTCAAGATTATGTAAGTTGTATTATATTTTCCACATAATTTCTACTGCCTTGATAAATTAACACTCAGTGCGGTAATGAAGCTCTTAACGATACTAAAATTAATTTGGTTAAGAGTCTATAACAACACTGATGAAGATAATATATATTAACGATACAAGTTTGATTATGAGCATCTTAACGACACGAGTTTCATTGCCAAAAACGAGGCGGTGAGCCGAGTTTTGCGGCAATCAAACGAGTCTCGTTAACTGCCATAAGCAAAACGTGTATTGTTCAATATTTTATCTTGATCAATAAATTCTGGTTCAACGTATTTCTTTATACAAAAAGAGTGTGGTAATATTCATTACCGCACTGAGTGCGGTAATATGTATCCATTACCGCACTGAGTGCGCTTATCGATACTAAAATTAATTTGGTTAAGAGTCTATAACAACACTGATGAAGATAAAAAATGTAAATCAGATTTTAATTGTGTTTAAATGTGTTATTTAATTAAAATGAAACTATTGTGAAAGTTTTTAACTTTTACAATGAGACGCCTCTGACTTTGTTAAGTCAAGTCAGTATGACATGAACGGCAAAGTAATTACAATGTTTAAGATTAATAAAAAACGAGCACTAGAATAACGTTGTTATTTCCATTTTTTCTCCGCAATTGTACCCAATGTAAAAACTATTTTCTACTTGTTAGTTGAAATGAAAATTCATAGCCATTTTCTATTTCAAAGAAATTGTTAACTACAGTTATAGCAAAGTGGCAACGACTTTGTCATTGAGTATACCAAAATTATTCGACCTATTGCTGAAGCAGTGAAGCTTTAGGTAAATTAGAAGGTTTGCAAGCACCTTTTCTACAGTTAATTCGTTTGTAAAAAGTGTTAAACGCCTTTCCAGTTGAATACTTCTAAAATGGGTTTCTTTTGTTTTTTTTTCTATTTTTTTGTATTAACTCTTATTTTAAATAGAACACCCGGTATATTATTACATTTTTTAATTCAACTTACAATTCTAGAAAAAAATTGTCTCTTCAACTAACTCTCTATTTTGTACCGTTTTTGTAGAATTTGCAATTTTTGAAAATTTTTGACAAATTCTTAGAAATTAAAAATCAAATTTTTGGCTAATTATAAGATCACTGTAAAAGGAAGTTGTGTGAGTGTATCACACCAGATTTTTTAAAATGCATTTTATCCAGCTGTGGTCATGGATTCTGAACTTGTGTAAAATAAAAATAGTCAATGTCATATCATAACTTTACTGTAGCCAACAACACATTATTTATATCCTCCTATAACTTTAACGTTTGAATTGTATTATAAATTAACGCCGGGTTATGGCTACGCTGGCCGTAGTACAAAGGATATTGTCATAAACAATCGTAGATGTTATCATATGATCTTTGTTCAAATGTATGCAAATATAAAGTTGATTGTTAGTAATATACTGTTTAACGTTAGTAGAATCGTTTTGTGCTCAGGATGGTGCTAAGTAGTTTATTGCAGTCAGAAAAAATGTAATGTAGCTTCATTAATTGATTATATGTGGAAAATAAAACAAATATATAACTTGTTTGAAATAATGCCGATAAAGGGCGCTGCATCAATAAAACCTATTTTTTAGGATATTTTATATTAGCCTTGGTTTTACTGTTTTCGTTTAATTTATTATTTAGTGAGTCATTTAAAATACTCTTTTTTGTCTCGTTTCCATTTTTTGGAATAGGTGATCACTCTAGATGAAAATTATTAAAGATATTAGTATAGGTACTGCTGTAATTTCCTATTTCTTAAATTTTGAAGCAAATTGCAATGCATTGAATAAAATAATACCAACAGTTAATCACACAAAAAAATAAAGATCGTTCCTCATACTGTTTTATAGTGTATTATTCAAGCAGTAAGAAAGTTGTACATTATTCGCAAGGATAACATTTGGCCACGAGCGACGTAATTTATCCGAGTGAATAATAGCCATCGCACAAGTTAAATACTATGCTTTTATGCTTTTCCACTCGTATTAAATAATTTCTTTTTATCAATTTATTTTACTGAAAGTAAAGTTTGACGTTTAGATTTATCCTCTTGATTTATGTTTTACTTTCATGATTTACTGAAGAATAATGAAAAATTCGGAATATGATTGGCTGGCAACAGTTGAATAATGAAAACTATTTCATTGCTTGAATAATTGATAACTTTCTGAATTAAAAACGCATTAATATTGAAAAACATGCTAGGCGCAGGTAAGTGGCAAGCATCATAAACACAAAATAAAAAGTGCCGTAAATGATGGACAGCATCCGCAGACGCAGTGTTAGTGCGTGGAATTGACAACACCCGAGAGCCAAACAGCAATTACTTTACGAGGGTCGGTAGGTATGGGGTCGGACGGGAGGACGGGACCGAAAACATAACCCCATTTTTTGTGACGCATAACCCTGCCCTTGTAACATATATGTATTACTTACTATATTGCTAGTAGGGCCTAGGAACGGCCGAAAACATTACGACGCCGACATAGTCTTACTCTGAGTATTACGCGTCTCGTGCACATGCCTGAGAATTCGAACTTTGCCTTTAGAAGCGAATTTTAAACTTGACCACTTCCCCACCGCGCGGACGACGCCGACGCGCTTGCGCACAGCTCACCATATACAGTGAAGGGTTGGTTGTCTGTCTCACTTACTCCGTGACCTCCCCACTCATAGGCGCTAACAATATAGTAGTTATTAAATATATGGCTTGTAACCTCATATAGGTAAAGTACGTTTTTTTTTTATAATAACTGTCAAAGTGTGACAATGTTGGTAGATATGTGATTAAAACGCTAGAAAATTTTTATACCTTGTGTTGGTAGAACTTTTTCAAAATTATGGTTATGTGTCAATTTTGAATGTCAACATTTATTATTCTTTCAATTTGTCATTTAATTACAATTGCTTTTAATTTTGCAAACGTTCATTATATTATGTTTATTTTCAAATATTGTAAGTTTTATAATTAATAAATTTGTAATATTTTACGGGTCTTGGACACAACGCCCACTGGTCACAACGTCCAGCACCTAGTATGGCAACCATGTTGGACACAACGTCCACCGCTATTTTTGGTCATAACGTCCACCCTGGTCACAACGTCCACCGCCACAATGCCCACTCTGGTCACAACGTCCACCGTCGCATTTGGTCATAACGTCCACCGTGGACACAACGTCCACCGCCACAACGCCCACTCTGGTCACAACGTCCACCCGCGCCTGTTGAGAATAACATTTTACGGCGTTGGTCGTAACGTCCACCCTGGTCACAACGTCCACCGCCATAACGCCCACTCTGGTCACAACGTCCACTTTCAAATTTGGTCACAACGTCCACCTTGGACACAACGTCCACCGCCATAACGCCCACTCTGGTCACAACGTCCACTTTCATATTTGGTCACAACGTCCACCTTGGACACAACGTCCACCGCCATAACGCCCACTCTGGTCACAACGTCCACCTTCGCATTTGGTCATAACGTCCACCTTGGACACAACGCCCACTTTTGTTTAACTTGTTATTTAATCAACCTTTAAACTGCCTTCTTTAATGCTTTTCGTCTAATGTTGTTTAAAATTTGAAAATGTTGGTTTTAGGCTATTTTATGTATTTTTTTAATCAATGTATAGTTTCAACTATTTCCTCCGCATTCTTAACGATTTTCTCTCTATTTTATGATGGTTTTTCTTTAGCGTATGCATTTCCCGCTCGTTTCTTATATAAATCGGTAGGTTTGCGAAGGATATGGCCCTATTATAACACTAAATATACCTAAATATGCATTGGCTTGCGATACACCTCATTCGAAAAAAACGTTTCCTTATTGTTTATTGTACCAGTAGGTAAGTATTTACAAGTCCCTAAAAACTAAAAATAAAAGAGAAGGTTGACGTCACTGAAAAAAAGTTGTTATACCGGGTGAGCCATTTTAATCTTTGGATGCGTTTATCCAGTGAGGGAAGCAAGATGGTGAAAAATACCCCTGGACAAAATTGTTCGGGGTGAAGGGGGGCAACTTTTGGCACCAAAATCCACTCCCCCGCGGGGGGGAGGGGGGGGGTCAAATTTCAAAATTTTTTCCATGGATTCGGGTTCCTGATAAAAGAATATGAAATTTTTGTCGAACAATGTTTCATGAAAATGCTTTCTTCGGTCAGAATTATGACCCCCCCGCCCTATTTAAGAACTACAGTGAATGGACATTTTCCCGAAACAGCACATATGATTGTTAGCGCTCGATATGGAGTTATCAGGTCTACAGCCATAAAATTGTCCCCACACGATGTCATCACAGCTGTCAGGTAGCTGTCATCAGGGCCAAAAGTGTCAATGTTTCACCAAAATGACAAAAATTTCCAGGATTGAGGTTCCAGAACGTTAGATTGGACCTACGCTTGTGATGTACGGTCATGACCAGAGCGCGGGGGAGAGCCACTGACTCCCGGCGAATTTAATGAGAACACCCCGTACATGAGAGGCAAGGGGACTCACGCGAAAAAAACACCCCGTACGTGAGGGGCAAGGGGACTCACCCGAAAAAAGCACCCCGATGGGAACAAAATCCCACCACTTCCACGTCGTTGTTCCTGGGTAACGCCAAGGGTGGGATTGTAAGATGCGCTAAAACTGACCGAAGAAAACATTTTCATGAAAAATTGTTCATATTTTGTTTATCAGGAACCCGAATCTATGGAAAAAATGGGGGGTTCTATTTGAAATTTGAAAGTTGACCCCCCCGTGAGGGGGAGTGCGAGGGGGGAGTGGGTTTTAATGCCAAAAGTTGTCCCCCTTCACCTCGAACAGTTTTGTCCCGGAGTATTTTTCACCATCTTGCTTCCCTCACTGGATAAACGCGTTCAAAGATTAAAATGACTCATCCTGTATAGTCGTGTTCAAATAAATCTGGGACAATTTTTTGTCATATGTAGGTTCAGTTAAGCATTGAAGAATATCTCCATGGATCTTCTGTTATCAGAAAGAGTTACATTAAACTTTAACATGTACTGAAATCTGTATAACCACGTTGTTTCAGTGACGTCAACCTTCTTCTTTATTTTTAGTTTTTAGGGACTTGTAAATACTTACCTACTGGTACAATAAACAATAAGGAAACATTTTTTTCGAATGAGGTGTATCGCAAACCAATGAATGTTTAGGTATATTTAGCGTTATAATAGGGCTCTTATCCTTCGTATAACTACCGATTTATATGAGAAACGAGCGGGAAATGCATGCGGGAAATGCATACGCTAGAGAAAAACCATCATAAAATAGAGAGAAAATCGTTAAGAATGAGGAGGAAATAGTTGAAACTATACATTGATTAAAAAAATTCATAAAATAGCCTAAAACCAACATTTTCAAATTTTAAACAATATTAGACAAAAAGAATTAAAGAAGGTAGTTAAAGGTTGACTAAATAACAAGTTAAACAAAAGTGGGCGTTGTGTCCAAGGTGGACGTTATGACCAAATGCGTAGGTGGACGTTGTGACCAGAGTGGGCGTTATGGCGGTGGACGTTGTGTCCAAGGTGGACGTTGTGACCAAATGCGAAGGTGGACGTTGTGACCAGAGTGGGCGTTATGGCGGTGGACGTTGTGGCCAAATATGAAAGTGGACGTTGTGACCAGAGTGTGCGTTATGCCGGTGGACGTTGTGTCCAAGATGGACGTTGTGACCAAATGCGAAGGTGGACGTTGTGACCAGAGTGGGCGTTATGGCGGTGGGCGTTGTGTCCAAGGTGGACGTTGTGACCAAACTTGAAAGTGGACGTTGTGACCAGAGTGGGCGTTATGGCAGTGGACGTTGTGACCAGGGTGGACGTTACGACCAACGCCGTAAAATGTTATTCTCAACAGGCGCCGGTGGACGTTGTGACCAGAGTGGGCGTTGTGGCGGTGGACGTTGTGTCCAAGGTGGACGTTATGACCAAATACAACGGTGGACGTTGTGACCAGAGTGGGCGTTGTGGTGGTGGACGTTGTGACCAGAGTGGACGTTATGACCAAAAATAGCGGTGGACGTTGTGTCCAACATGGTTGCCATACTAGGTGGTGGACGTTGTGACCAGTGGGCGTTGTGTCCAGGCCCCATATTTTACTATGCTGTTCGTTTTATCCACTATTATGACATATCTGTCAAAATGACAATCATATTTTTAGTGGAAAAAAGAAAAAATCTATGTACCAACATTATTAAAACTAGGGACCCCTCAGGAATGCAACTTATCCTCTAGAAAGTTGTCCTTGAAAATTATTATAAAAAAAAAGTACTTTACGAAAGTCGGGTTGAGTTGCTTTCAACTACCGCACGTTCAACTACTTTTCAAGGTTATGAGTCCGAAGATATCCGAGTCATGTCGTATATGTTCGAATGTTTGTCCTCTTAATTCTATTGCACAATATTTCCAGTGCTAAATTTCCACCAATCAGAAAACTTGCTTGTGACGCAATGTTCTAAAATTAAAATTTGTCCACTTGAAAAGTAGTTGAAAGTGCGGTAGTTGAAAGCAACTCAACCCGACTTTCGTATGAATATTAGCCAATAGGAAAACGAATCGTTTCAAAAATCGGCATGCTGTTACATTTGGAAACAACTATTCACCGATAAAGACGTGCGTGTACGTAATCACAATCATCAGACAGGTGAGTATAGAGGTAGTGCTCATCAACATTGTAATCTTAACTATAAAGATGCACATTATATTACCGTTCTCTTTCATAATCTCAGCGTTTATGATGCACATTTTATTATAAAACCATTGGCAAAACTGATTATGGGAGATATTAATTTGTTACCTATAAATAAGGACAAATATATATCATTTACGAAGCATGTGGATGGTACAAATATTGATTTTAGATTTTTAGACTCGTTTCGATTTATGGCTAGCAGTTTAGAACAATTGTCATTAAATTTAGCTAACAATTTAAAAACTATTACACGCAAATTTTGCAAGAGCGAAGAAGAATTTGAATTATTACTACGTAAGGGTATCTTTCCATACAACTACCTAGACAATTTTGAAAAGTTGAATGATAAAAGTCTTCCTGACAAAACGCAATTTTTTAGTCATCTGCATGGAACAGCTACTTCAGATGAATATTAAGAACATGCACTGCGTGTTTGGAACACATTTAATATGCAAACTCTAGGTCAGTATGCGGATATGTATCTTACTGTTGACGTTCTACTCTTAGCTGATGTGTTTGAAAATTTTAGAGAAAATTGTATGAAAACGTATGGATTGGATGCTCTACATTTTTACACGGCACCAGGATTGGCATTTCAAGCAATATTGAAAACTACTAAAGTTAAACTTGATCTGCTGACAGATGTAGATCAAATGTTGTTCATAGAGAAGGGTATTAGAGGAGGGTTAGCACAGTGTTCGAATCGATACACTAAAGCTAATAATCGATATATGGGTGAAAAATATGTAGAAGCCGATCTTGAATCATATCTTGCATGTAGATATTAATAAAATGTACGGAGCTGGATGTCTGAATATCTACCGTATGGAGGGTTTGAATGGGCAAATGATTTAGATATTCCTAATATTGATCATTTAAATACTCCGGAAAATTCTGAAGCAGGCTATATTTATGAAGTCGATTTAGAATATCCTCAACATTTATTTGAACTTCACAAAGATTTGCCTCTGTCCTGACCATTATGCACCACCAACATCTAAACAATCAAAATTGTCAACCACATTATTTAAAAAACAAAACTATGTAATACATTACCGCAATCTGTAGCAAGCTGTAAGTTTAGGGCTGAAAATTGTAAAAATCCATAGAATATTAAAATTTAAGCAATCGGCTTGGCTTAAACCGTACATAGATTTAAATACAAAATTAAGACAAGCTGCCACAAATAATTTCGAAAAAGATTTTTATAAACTTATGAATAATGCTGTAGTTGAAAACATTATGGAAAATGTTAGAAAATACAAAACAATAAAATTACTTCCTAATGGGAAGGTAGGTACGGAGCCAGTGCATACATATCAAAACCAAATTTTCGCAGCTGTACTATTTTAGGTAAAGCCTTGGTACTTATAGAATTAAATCAGTTGGAAATAGTTTTTAATAGTCTAATATACGTAAGATTTTCAATCCTAGATATTTCAAAAATTTTAATATAGGAGTTTCACTATAAATATATTAAACAGAAGATGGGTAATCGAGCAAAACTGCTGTACACAGACACTGATAGTCTCATATATCACTTTACCCATCCAAATATATACGATTTTATACGAGAAGATATTCACAAATTTGATACAAACGATTATCCCCCGAACAATCCATATAACCTTCCACAAGTTAATAAAAAAGTAATAGGTCTAATGAAGGATGAAATGTGTGGTAAAATAATTACCGAATTTGTTGGTCTACGTACAAAATTGTATGCTTTCAAAACATTAGAGGATGCTGAGAATGAGGAATTTAAAATTACAAAGAAAGTTAAAGGTATTACCAAAGCTGCTTTGAATAGAATGACATTTGACGATTACAAAAACTGCCTTTTTAATAACGAAACAGTATTTTGCGATCAGAGAACAATTAGATCAAAAACTCACAACGTATTTTCTTTAAAACAAAAAAAAAAGGCTTCAGACCCTCATGATGACAAAAGAATAGTAAACTGTATGTATACTGACACTTTGCCTTGGGGATACTGTCCACCAAGCACATTATAAACATGTTCGAGTATTTAAATACTAACCATATAACTTATATATTTCGGCTTAGCGTTGTACACCACCACCACACAGATATTTTAAAAGGCTTGAGGAAAATATCAGAATAGCGCAAAATGGTGAAGCCGTTGGTTGGAGAAGCGGCCCTTGTTCCGGTCCTTGGCCTTCAACAACACCTCAAGACTATACTGATACTTACACTTTGTTCCCTCTTCACTTATGTATAAATAAGATGTGTATATTAATTAAATAAAATATATTCAAGCGTATATTTATTCTCCCACTCTCCTTGTCAAGTTCTGCTTTGCTTAAGGGTAAATACGATGTATATATTAATGAAATAAAACACATTAAAATAAAAAGTCTTTTATTTTAATCTTAAAAATTACATATATTAAGTTCATTACCTACCTTAATTTCTATTTTAATGAGACAAAATTTGAGGTGGCGACGGGGATGGTGGTGACACCTGTTCCAGCTGTACGGGTGAAGTCGGTGTCCGCGATATGGAAACAACCTGGCTCGCAGGGATGTGCGGTGGGGGGGGGGGAGTTCTGCACAGGTCTGCGCGGGGTTTTTTGCAGAGGTCTGCGCGGGGTTTTTTGCAGAGGGCTGCGCGGGAGTCTGCGGGGAGGTTTGGCGCATACAGGCAAGTAAACAGCTAGATAGGTAGACAGCTAGACAGGTCCACATTTTCAGACAATGACACCCGGTCAGACGTTCACATCCGCTTTAACAAGTCTAGACAGGTTTGAACCCCAGGCACTGATAATGGAGGCCATTGACCTCCTCATTAACCACATCCGGTGTACATTTTCAGACAATGACATCCGGCCAGACGTTCACATCCGCTTAATCAAGTGTAGACAGGTTTGAACCTCAAACACTAATAATGGAGGCCATTGACCTCCTCATTAACCACATCCGGTGCACATTTTCAGACAATGACATCCGGCCAGACGTTCACATCCGCTTAATCAAGTGTAGACAGGTTTGAACCTCAAACACTAATAATGGAGGCCATTGACCTCCTCATTAACCACATCCGGTGCACATTTTCAGACAATGACATCCGGCCAGACGTTCACATCCGCTTAATCAAGTCTAGACAGGTTTGAACCTCAAACACTAATAATGGAGGCCATTGACCTCCTCATTAACCACATCCGGTGCACATTTTCAGACAATGACATCCGGTCAGACGTTCACATCCGCTTAATCAAGTCTAGACAGGTTTGAACCTCAAACACTAATAATGGAGGCCATTGACCTCCTCATTAACCACATCCGGTGTACATTTTCAGACAATGACATCCGGCCAGACGTTCACATCCGCTTAATCAAGTGTAGACAGGTTTGAACCTCAAACACTAATAATGGAGGCCATTGACCTCCTCATTAACCACATCCGGTGCACATTTTCAGACAATGACATCCGGCCAGACGTTCACATCCGCTTAATCAAGTGTAGACAGGTTTGAACCTCAAACACTAATAATGGAGGCCATTGACCTCCTCATTAACCACATCCGGTGCACATTTTCAGACAATGACATCCGGCCAGACGTTCACATCCGCTTAATCAAGTCTAGACAGGTTTGAACCTCAAACACTAATAATGGAGGCCATTGACCTCCTCATTAACCACATCCGGTGCACATTTTCAGACAATGACATCCGGTCAGACGTTCACATCCTCTTAAGCAAGTCTCGACAAGTCTGACATCTGCATTCCTAGACAATGACTGTTTTCCATATTTTTGGAAAAAATCAAAACTAGGCTTTTAGCCCCAAAATTCATCATGGGAATCTTGTAAAATTTCAAAATTAGACTTTTAGCCCCAAAATTTATCGTGGCCCGGCAAGGACATTACGAATTTCGATGGTTACTATTCGAACTAACAAATGGTTTCGCGACTATGTACAGTTTTCCCCCCACATTTGCGCAGAACACCCCTATGTACACTACTAGGGTCAAGGTAGTAAAACCCTTTGAGATGCAATAGCCGTCGGCTAGTCGAAAATCAGGGGACTCCGGAACCACTCGGTCATATATTCGAAGGCGTCATAAAGTTCCTCGCTGAGGCAAAACCCTGGGAGAATGGCAGTTAGTACTTTCACTTACAAGTAGCTCCAAAGTCCAGTTATGATTTTCAAATACAGCGCACTAAGGTTTACATCATATTTAAGTATTTCGTAAAAATGGGGGTTTCTTAAAATATTATATCAATGACACACGAGGGTCGTTCATGTCAAAACCGTAATTTACTTTTTAGATGTAAGTAATCTTGGATATTTTTTTCAACATTTTCAATACTTGTGAATGTTTTCTTCACTATTTGACTAACAGTTAATCGCTTACTGGTCAAGATGAGGTTCTCTATAGGTTGAATATTGATATCATTCACTATTGTTGCATTTGAACCTTCTTCTTACATCGTTGCCACGAATAGATTTGCGCTCTTTTTCAAAGTTTGTTCTTGAAACTGTGATGGTACTCTTCGAAAAATTTCAGCATTTTGACAGCTTCGTTTATGAGAAAACACCATCACCGCCATCACCGACATGACATGGTGGTCCTGACAACAAACAATTCTGTTAAAAGGTTAATGGGAATGCCTATCATTGTAAATACCACATGTTTAGTGTTAGCTATGCATCAGTAAGCACTTACTGAACCAAGTTTCGGTTTTGACGTGAACGTCGTTCGTATATCGAAAATGAAAGGCAATCGAAAAGTGACAATTACAGTAAAATACCGATGGGGCCACAATTATATACCTATAACAGCAATGAGATAACATGAACAAGAAAATAACACGTATTGCTTGAGTAAGAAAGAGATAAACATAGTAGTAAATATTCGAGTAGGTGTGTGCTTCTGTTAATTATAACACAAGTCAAATAAACATGCCTACTACAATAATTTTATCGTATGGTCATCTCTTTCTTACTCAAGCATTCTATTTTGTTGTTCATGTTATCTTATTGCTGATATATATAATTATCGCCTCTTCCGTATGCCTGTTTAAGGCAAACTGACAAAAAAAATAATAAACTTTTTACTTCAATGTCTCCAAACTGTACACTTCTACAACAGGATAGTGTATTTCCTGGTGCTACTAAAAAAAAGTTGTAGCTGAACTAAAATTTGGAGAAATGTTATCGCCTAACTGTGATCGCTTCTTTCCTTAAAGATTTATTATAGGCTTAGGGATGTCCATTTTTCTATATTCTGATTTAACGATTGCGGTTAATTTCATTAAAAAACGCTACTACGTAGCTATAGTTCAGTAAAACATTCAAAATATAGTTCTTCGTCAATACCAGCACATATTTATGTATTTCATTAATCTTTGAAATACTAGTTATTTTATCCTTATAAACGTATGCTGTGTCCGCCTATGTGTGTATGTAATTTTTCTCTGGCCACCGTCGCCTTTATTCTCTTCAGAGTACTTTTTGTGCCAGCAAGCAAGCTATATTTATAAGGGTTATTATAATTTTTATTTACGAAGGCAATAAGAAAAATCTAGTGTATTACTTAACACTTTAGAGTTGTTTTTACTTTTACTCATAAAAGTTGTATTATAAATTTAACTTTATTTACATGAGATTCTGTACAGGTAAGCGATACAATAAAAGTCTTGTCTCTAAATATTTAACGTATAAAACTAAAATACTAATCTAACTAGTACTACTTTTGGAGCATACAAATATTCTTTTTAAATACAAGACATTTCTTAATTCGGGTATTGCAATAATATACAGAATTACCCGAAATGTGCTGGAACTATAGTGTATCATGGCGGAAATCAAATTTGTAGTGTACGAGCAAGCAATATTTTCTAGTGGGAGCATTTTAAAGCTGTCAATGTTATTTTGATCAAATTCCTGGGAAACAACGTGCAACAAATAAAACATCTGTCGTTGAACTGCAGTAATTATATATATTATTGACAAACTTATCCCAAAAACTAGCGATGATTGAATTTTTTGTGTTTTTCTTGTAAGAATGTTTTGGGTGACGCTTTTAGAAAACTTACTTTGATAGGTCTTCTTTATCAAGATGAGCAAGGAAAGAGAAAGGAGTGGTAGCGGTATAGCAATTCGAAAAACCATCAATACATTTTGAAGAATTTCTCTGTAGTAATTATCCAAAATTGTACACAACGTGCAATTGCTACGAATAACAACTGCATTTGATAAGGTGTACTGGGGAATACTTAAGGATAAACACACGAACCAAACTAGTATGGAAGGAAAAATAATTGAAATGTCCGCCTTTTTGCGACGATAATCTATAACTACACTGCGATTCAGAATTGGACTGTCTGATCTAGTCATCAAGCATTCTTCCGATTCCTCATCATCGTTGTAAGTTGTCAAGGGGTTTTTGCTATCCTTTTGCATTTCGTAAAGGTGTAAGTTTAACGATGAAATAATGTGAAAATTGATGCAAATGATGTGGTACAGGACGAAAGTGTTGGATAAGACTTCGCTACCCATGTAAAATGGGCACAATTTAGGCGAAAATGTCCAAAAGTGGTTGTTAATTGCCCAGACTTCTGCTACTGCTACGTATGAAGCCAGTGCATCGACAGCTGCCAGTTGTAAGATGGAAGAGAGCACCCCTGAAAGAAAAATGGCAAATTATTTATTTTTAAAACTAAACAAGTTTAAAGCTGAATAACACTATTAGATTTATTCAAGAAGATAGAATTTTTAAAAATTGTGTGCATGCCGTATTAAATACCTACAATTCAAAATTTTAGAAATATTTACATTAAGGTAAAAAGGTTCTTTTTGAAGATTGAGGGGTATGAATCTAGTGAAATCATGCATATTAAGTTTTGGAGAAACGCCTCATAGGTAGGTACTCAATTATTATGTTTATTTTAATAACTTTATGATATTTTATAGACTAATATATATTTTATGACTTAGTTTATTTAAGAACTATTTGATGATCGATATACAAAGAGCGTTCTTTTAAATTTGACATCGAAGTCCGCGCTGAAGAGTTCATTGTGAACATGTTAACATACCACATCAGCTGTTTCAACCAAACGTTCCTTTGCGGTTGTTGTCATTTAGTAAATTGTATATTCCGTTAGTGAAATATCTACGTAAGTACAGTGCAGTTTGTTTTAATAATTTTAACTAAAACAGAATCTTTCTTACAGAATATCAGCTTCTTTAGAGAGATAGACGTATTCTGTAATCTACCTGTCAGTTATTTGTATATGATATTATAACCTCTTCAAGTAAAATGATTTTGCTACAAGAATAACATTTTTATGATGGAATTCTATTTTCGAAAAGAAGGGAGCGGTAGTCCTCAGAGAAGAACGGCAGAAGTAATAGGAAATGTAAGACAGATTATGGAAGATGTCCTCGAACCTCAGTACCCATCTGTCTCAACAAGTTCAGTTGGCAGTTGGCAGCTGCCACAAAATATTAACGAAAGCTATCCCTAGCGTTTGAAGTCTGTACAACAATTACACGAAGCTGATAATCCTCAGCGTGTCGAATATTGTCAATGTTTCCTGAATATCATCAATCAAGACTTATTGGAGAACACTTTTTTTACGGACGAGGCCTGGTTTTATTTAGATGGGTACATACATTCTCAAAACATGCGTATGTGGAGTTCAGAGAAGCCTAATTTTCATCCTTAAAAAATAGGTGTGTGGGAAGCTATTTTAAGGTGTAGAATAATTGGGCCATACTTTTTTTAAGGTAAAAGTAAGACGAACGTGTTTACTTGTTGAAAAATCAACGAAGAGTTTTTTCAGGCACTTTGACTGTAGAAAGGTATCGAGAAGAGATTTTACGGCCCTTTTCGGAGAACTTGAACTCAGGTTTTATCCAATAAGATGGGGCTACTGCTACACACAACACAAATACTTTAAATATGATACGAGAATTTTTCGACAGACGGATTATTAGTCGAAACACACCAATACCTTATCGTGCCAGATCTTGCGACCTCACGCCATGCGATTTCTTTTTGTGGCCGTATTTCAGGAACCCCATTTTCCAGCAACCAATACATGACCTAAATGAACTGCGGCACAGAATTTTGGGAGAAAATTAATGAAATTAATAACAATTCGAATATGTTAATAAATGTCAGCAATGGGATTGTGCGAAGAGTTCGAGCGTGCATGGGTGAGGGCGGGGAACATTTTGATCATTTGTTGTGAATTTTTTTTATTGCAATAATTACAGTTCAGTTAACCAAAAATAATATTAAGAGATACGCCAAAGAGATAATTTAAGCCATCGACTGATAGACAAAACGAGAAATATAGAATGGATGACGAAACAACTAAGATAGTAGGCCAAGCCGGCGATATAGTCCTAATCGAGGAAAAAGTGCTCATCGTTGGCCAACTTGATGAGTTTCTATTAGGATTGGTGCGCAAGCACAAAGGGCGCGCTCCAACTTTGTCAGCCAGACGCAAGCGTGTTAAGCACCACCCTATACACAGCAAGGTAAAATGAGGTTACCGACACTGCATACATACATACGTTTGGTAAAAAATTTCGGGCTGCGTTTCATCCCTACAAAAAAGTACCGGAACGTCGTTCCGCCGCGTTCCGGCCCGAATACACTACTGGCTAAAAACTCAATAAGTTGCAAACTGAGAGTAAACTAAAAATAATAAAACAGAATAGATGAATCCTTTACTTCGAATTATTTGTAACTCGTTATGGAAAAGATAGACAACAGCAGCTGTCTCTGGTGCACTTATACAGATAATATGGGAAAACAAGGACGTACAGTCGCGGCCAAAAAAAAGGGACACTTTTTTGACCTAATGTCAAAATGCGAAAACAATTGCTGACCCTGAAAATTCTAATTAATTAATGCCATCAAAAGTTAAAAGTGTCAGCAAAAGTCATTATTCAATTCTGAATAATAATGATTTGTGATAACATTTATTAATTCGAATTTTTAGAATTAGGTCAAAAAAGTGTCCGGGTTTTTTTGGCCGCGACTGTAAACGTAGATATTGAAATGACGTACAGCATAAAAACAGGGATATAATATTTCATCATAATCAATTAACCAGACAGGAAAATAGTGTGGAAGATGTGCTGGTAAATGCCAAATGGGAAAATGTCAAAATAACATCTACAAAGAATAATGGGGAGTTCAACCGTGGACGTGATTGTCAACGGGTCGTGTATTGTTTTGTGCGGGTCGTATGGCGGTGAACCTGCGATAATCGCGGGGTTAGTGCTCAGGTTACAAGTGCACGGTATTATATTTTTGTAGTTTACCCAGAATAGAAGACATTAACAATTTCATAATAGTAATTTATTCCTAAACTGGAATACCAATATTACTTGCTTATTTAACCGTTAACCCTTACTGCTTCATACCAAACAACAGACGAGACGCCAATACAGATTACAGGATTGTTATTACTATGGATGGACTTTCCTGTCATATATACAAACAGAATGGGCACCTAGTAACTGCGTGCCCGCAAAGTGCAACAGTAAGTAACCAACTCATCAGCATAGACGATGGACATTCCCTTAACGGAGTACATCAACACCAATTTGAAGCTAGTAATGAGAAGAATGCCACAGCACAAGAGAAAATAGTTAATTCCTCCCAATCTTAATCTGAAGAAACCTCAGAACTATCTGATACAAATACAAAACTTACAAAACACTAAAAATAAAAGATATGAACATATGAACAATTTACTAGTTGCACTGGAAATAGAGGTGGGCATTTAGGCCAGAAGTCCGAGGCCCGGCCCGGCCCGGCCAGGTTCGGGCCGGACCGGGCCTGACTTTGCTTGAGTCAGTCTGGCCGGGCCGGGCCGATCCAAACTTTGGTTAACCGGGCCAGGCCGGGTCGGGTGGGGCCGGGTCGGGTCGGGCCGGGCCGGGTGGCCCAAGCATTCAATCACCGGACCGGACCTGGTTGTGACCAATCGGACCGGGCCTGCCTAGCAAAATAAGACCGGGTACTAAAATGTAATATATAATATGCTCCAATGGTCCATATAATACCCCAACCCAAGGGCCCAAGGCAGTACAATATCCTTCTATAACTTCTGTGAATTAAAACTGGATATTATTACCTGATTCGTGAAAGTTTTCCTAGCATAACTAAATTTTTTGTATTCGCTCCCCAAACTGGTTACTTTGGAAACTGTCTAGGATCCTCAAAATGGCCATTTAGAGGCCTTGTACTTAAAGTCGTCGTGGCAACATTTTAGCGGACTCAAACATTAGTTGCCATGACGACTTTAAGTACAAGGCCTCTAAATGGCCATTTTGAGGATCCTAGACAGTTTCCAAAGTAACCAGTTTGGGGAGCGAATAATACATTTTCGCGCGGCCTCCTAATATAATGCCGCGTTAATGGCAATTGAAACTTCATATTATAATGTTTGGAGAGCTAATACAAAAAAACGTTGTATGCAACACGTCCTCAAATGGCTTTGAGGACTAGTTACATAAAGTACTATTATGGTTTAGTAGTTTACTGCTTCATAATGCTTTGGATGTAAGGTATACAAGGTGTACAACAATAGTTATAAATTTACTGTTGATTAGAGCTGTATTATCGATTTAAATGTGGTTCTCGTGATGGCGTATGAGAACCTGGCTTATTGTAGGTATAATTGATATGAAAGCTTTTTAGTCTCGAAACAAAGCAATTTTTGAATGAAATTTTTTGCTTTTGGAGGTTTTTTATACTATGTATATTCGGAAAAAAGTAAGCCAAAAATTTTACAAACCTCAAACGTCTGTAAGGTTTGAACAAAACCATTCTACTGTTATCATTTTTGTTACTTTTTTTAAGTACATAGGCACCCAGTTATGTACAGTACCTATGTAATTAATATCTATTTAGATTTACAAATTAAACATTAGCTGGCAAGAATAATTAATGCAAAATAGGTTTTTTCAATGTTTTAATATCTCACGCTGTTGGATCTGTAGTATAGATTTTAAAAGCCGCTTATTCAGCACAGTTTATGTTTGAACTCATAAATATAGTAATAAATTTTGGTAAGTATTTTGTTTCACATATAATCTCATAAGAGCATTAATTCTTTCCGGAAAATTTTGAGTGCGTTTCAACAACGTCGTATTAATTTGCCCGAGCGGGACGCGAAGGCAAATTAGGACGTTGTTGAATGCACGAAAAATAATTTTCCGGAAAGAATTAATGCTCGAATAGAGATTCGGTAAGAAAATCGTAACGACACAAACCCTAAAAGGAAGTAATGTCTACCTAAAAAAAATTTCCAAGAAATTTTGTTGTTGTCTTGGATACGGCTCGTGAACTATTTTTTCTATTGGTCATTAATGAGTGTCGTACGATTTTCATATACAATACCGCGAGCGGTCGACGAATTGCCGAAAATTTTTTGTCAAAGTGTATGAGTGTTTATTGCTTCGATATAAATTGGTCGAGTGCGACAGCACGAGATCAATTTTGAAGCAATAAACACGAATAAACACTTTGACAAAAATTCATGCAATTCGTCGGCTGCAAGCGGCATTTGAAGGACTATTCAAAAAACAAAATTGACATTTCTTAGTAATTAATCAATTTTATCACGTCCTATTTGAAAATAAAAATCTGTTGACGTAAAATAAATTGTTTGTCAAAATTGACATTTCTAATATCATATTTGATTAATTTTACTGGAAGTTAAATAAATGTCACAGGAAGAGAAAAAAATTGTCATTAAAACTCCGCTAGCGGAATTGTTGCACAATTTTACGCTGATTGGTGGCAAATGACATAAATACTAAATTATGATTGGTGAATAGTTAACTTGAAGGGGGTGAGTTGAATAGTCAAAATAATATTACTTGTTAGGTGCTACCGATGTTTGCACTTGAGGTTTTAAATTTCCTTTTCGACTATCAGTAATCAAAGTATTATTTTACGAAAGAAATATCACAAAATAATAGAGTTCTCATTTCAGTCTTGCAGTGCTACTTGTTAAGTCTGAAGTAGTCTGTAAAGTGCTATAATAATAGTGTCAAAACTCATATCATTTTATTATTAAAGTAAAAATGGAATCGACTGATCCAATACCAAATATAAAGGTGTTAACTACTTTGATTGAGCAGAAGTCAGAATTAATAAAATTTAGGCCCAAGGAAGGCGGTAAAAGTGATGTGTGGAAACATTTTTCGGAAATTCTATATAAAGGCAAAGTCGTAAAAGGTAGTGTGAAATGCAATTATTGCAAAAAAGTGTTTTCTTACAATAGTAAAACCGGGGGTTCACATTTGGGCCGACATGCAGTTTCTTGTGAAAGTGCAAATACGGTTGTCTCTGGACCTGGACGTTCTGCCACTTTAGACAGTTTTGCAAAAAGAAAAGTCAACGCAGATGACAAAACAAAAATTAACACTGCAGCGATTCACTTCATAAGTGAAGATCTGAGACCGCTAAGTATTTTTGAAGGAAAAGGTTTTAAGGTGAGCTATATAATTTTTAATTTTATATATATCTTTCTAAAAAATCTATTTTTATACAGAAATTTGCAAATGATCTCATTAAACTGGGTGCAAAATACGGACCCCTTGAAATTGATGAAGTTTTGACCAGCAGGAAAACTTTGAGAAACCATTACTTAACCGAAGAATACACCAAATTAGAAGAAAAAGTAAGAAATTGTCTTACCAATTCTTTGAAAAGTGGAATTGCATTTACAACGGATTACTGGACCGATGATAACAAACAAAATTCTTATATTACCATAACCGCTCATATTATTGATACAGATTTTACTTTAAAGAATTTTTTAATTTCATTAGATGTAGACGAAGCAAAAAAAAACTGGTGAAAATATTAGAAAAAAAAATTTTAATACCATACTGTATTTTTTAAACTTAACCGAAATCGAATTTCAAGAACATGTATCAGGTGATCATGTAACATTTGTTACAGACAACGGTGCTAATGTTGTTAGTGCTTTAAAAGATTTCAATAGAATATCATGTGCTGCTCATAATTTAAATTTAGCATTTGAAAACTGGCTGAAAAAAAAATGGTAATACTCACGTCTTTTCAGTAACTGTTAACAGGTGTAAAGACTTGATTATGTTTTTAAAAAAATCAGGACTAAACAATAAGCTGACCAAAAGTTTAAAACAAAGTGTCCCTACAAGATGAAATAGTTTACTCCACATGCTGCAATCAGTAGTGAATGAATTTGATAAAATAACTGAATTATTAATTCAAAGAAATGAGTTTCACAGAATTGAAGACATAGATGTTCAAATGTTAAAAGATTATATAAATTTATTGCAACCATTTGACGACGCCACAAATGAATTGAGTTTCGGGAATAAACCTACTATTCAACTTGTTTTGCCCTGGCTTAAAAAATTAACAGACTCACTTAAATACTTTCCCAACGACAACTTAGAAATAAAAAAATCTAAACAATCTTTGAGCGATTTATTAAATCAAAAATTATCTGTCAAACCAATTCATAAAGTAGCAACATTTTTAGACCCTCGAATGAAAAAATTTTCCAAAATGCTTGACGATGTTGAAGCAAATAAAGTATATAACTTGGTAAAAACCTCCGCACCTGAGATACAAAAGTATCAAAATAATTCTGTTCTTGCAGAAAATATTAACACAAGTTCGCATTTTTGTCAAGAAAAGGTAAGTCAGTTTTTTGATACTGACATCACGGAAATAAGTAGTTTAACTGCCGAAAATGAATTTAATAACTATTTGAATTATAAAATTCCCATTATTGGTGAATCGAATTTTGATATATTAGAGTTTTGGAAAAACGAGCAAAAAAGATTTCCGTGCTTGGCAAAAATTGCACAGAATACACTGTCAATACCAGCAACGTCGACTCCAAGTGAACGAACATTTTCTTTGGCTGGTCGTACTTTGGAGAAAAGGCGAAGTCAACTAAGCCCACATATTGTTTCAAAGTTATTGTTTTTAAAATTCAATAGTAACATTTTCAGCCATTAAATAAGTAGGTATTAAGGTTTTTTCTTTTTGTTTATTTTTTTTAATTATATTTTTACTATTAATATGTACTGTAGTTAATAAATAATAACATAAACCTATGTTCCATGTGAGTATTAGAACCGTTTGTTATTGTGTCTACCTGTCTACTGCATAAAATCATTAATAAAATGCTGTATTGAACTTTAATTTCTTTTTTATGTTGATAAAGTAAAAAATATGTATTTTTAACGTCGAACTGAATGATCTACCTTGTTTCGGGCCTTTCGGGCCAATCTGGCCCGCGAGCCAAGCGGACCCTAGTCGGGCCGAGCGGGCCCGAGTCGGGCCAAGAGGGCTTTCTGACTTCAGGCTAACTAGCCCGATCGGGCCTGGCCTGGCTTGATATACTTCGGGCTTTTTCGGGCCTGGCTTTTATAATCAATGTCGTACCAGGCCGGGCTTGAAGTCAATGTGAATCGGGCCGGGCCGGGCCGGGCCGCACATTTTAAGAATTTGCCCACCTCTAACTGGAAATGCTCTTGGCTCACCATCCCTATGATTATTGCTAAAGACATACATTAGAGATCTTATTAAAATAATCAAACTACTATACCCTTCTGCCGACAAGAACTTAAAGAACAGACTTACAAGAATTAAAAAGAAACATATATAAATGGATTGAAACAACCGGCGACGACACTTATTACTTAGAGGACTTTGAATCCAATGAATCTTCTGCGATGGAATATTAACAGTTCTTCGCAACCAAAAAATGTATAGTTATTTAATATAAAGTTATCTCCCTTCATTGCAGTGCACAAGGAATAAACAAATGCTTATATCGAATTTAAATTGTGATACCAATATAATCCATTGGTTGATTTATTAATAACCAATGTTGTTCATTGGAATGTCAACGGGTTTTATACCCAAATAGAAAATTTAAAATTAGTTCTGACTAAATACTACCCTGATATCATGGGTTTACAAAAGATACATTTTAAAGAAACTCATATTGCAAAACTAAAAGGATACCGTGGGTATGCTAAAAATCGGATAAATTCTAACATAGCCAGTGGTGGAGTTGCCATATACAGGTTGGTGATAGCACGTCATGTTGAATTGTTTGACAAACGTCGCTGGTGACATTTGTCACACAATTCAGCAGGCCGTGGGTGATAGTATAGCTATAAACCGTTCAATAGTTATTTGCCAAGTAGGTAGACATGGAATTTTGTTTTTATGTTTAAGAAAATTAAAACTCCCTAGAATCTGTTTCTGACACTTTGTCAGAATCAGCTGTTATGTACAGGAGGCTCACGAAAGTGTCTAATTTGATATTTTGAGGTTAAACGTGCAATGTTGCCAGTGCTTTCATACTTTGTTTGCCACTAGGCATAATATGTATGGATATCAGCGTTATGGATACCTATCTGTCAAATTGTAATACTAGAGCAATATGCCAAAAGTAATTAAAGGTGACACAAAACTGAAAATTACAAAGGCCTACAGGCATTATAAAACCGACAGGCCAGATCTTACTGAAACTGAAATCCTTGTCCGGCTTACTGATATTTGGGATGCAAGTATTTATGCATAAAACTTAAATGTACTCGCCCGTAAGGCTCGACGTTCACGTTATGCTTTATATTGGGAGTACTTTTGAGCATCGAATAGTGAGTCCACAACGTTGATGATATGCATTTTTCACTTATTTCCTTAAAGTAAACGAGCACAGTATCTTCAGAAAAGGAGGAAGTTTTGTTTTTTAGCCGTCATTCGTTGAAACTGTTGTACACAATTTCATAGTTTTTTCTCGATTGTTCTGGTAGCAAATCCAACGAAACTGCATTTGCTGCATTTGTGATGTCTGGTGGAGTACACTGAATTTCATTTTTGCCGTCTTCTATGTCCATTATCCACCTTAGCTTTTACACACAATGATAAAAATACTATTTCCGGTTTTGAAAATCAAACGTACAATTTAAGGTTATGTCACTGCGTTCGCTCGTGTTCTAAACAATTCTCGTGTAATATGGCCAGTTATATTGTAGCTAGACAATGACCCCTTGTGTAAACTGCAAGCTTGCAACCTTGATAAGATAATAGCTCCTTTGTGTAAACTGCAAGTCTGCAAACCTTGAACGCACGTGGCTTCCTGCCTCACGCTCCCTTTTGGAGATAACGCTTATCTTAGCTGATTAGACATAGTATATATACAAGTAGTTTGTATCTTTTAATTAAGCTCCAGTCAGTCGATAAGTTCCAGTGTGTTCGTATCATAGCTAGATGTAAGATATTGTCCGGCGACTAGCTGTGTGCTTCCAATGTTATATTTCATTGTAAAATAAAAATAAACGTTTTTTAAAAAGTCATTTCGGCGGCCTTTTAATAAAACTGGCCTACATTATACTCTCTTTTCATGCGTTCTCTTCTTGACAGAAGAATCGTGACACTATGAGTCCTCGTCATGTAGGGGTTCTGTCGCGGACGTGTTGTGTAATCTCACGCCATCTTTCTCTATTATTAGCCGATCTGTTCGCTTGGTATAGGGATTCGTCCGTTAGATTTCTTATTTGGTCAGACCATCGTTTCGGCGATCTTCCTCTTGGCCTGGTGCCTTCTACTCTTCCTTGGACGATCAAGCGTTCGAGGTTAGTGCTGCTTCTTCTGGTTACGTGACCGAAGTATGCCATTATTTTCGCATATATTCTGCTGGAAAGACGGTGAGTGCTCTTGATTTCGTCCAGTACAGATACGTTGGTTCTGTGTGCTGTCCATGGAATTCGCAGCAGACGCCTCCAACACCACATTTCAAAGGCATCTATCCTTCTTTTGTCAGCTGCTTTTATGGTCCAAGTCTCGGAACCATACGTCATAATTGGAAAAACCAACGTCTCTACTACTGTCTTCTTTGTGTTAATCGTGATCTGCTTATCCTTCCATAGCTTTTGTAATTTCGTCATTGCGTTCCGGCCCATCTGAATTCGTTTTCTAATTTCTAGTTCGCAGCTGCTTTCATTACTTATGAGGGATCCCAGGAATACAAAGTTGTTGACAACCCTAAAGTCTCCAACGACTCTCAGATCTGGACGATTATTTCTCCATTTCTCTACATTATACACTCATTACATAATATACTATTGGATACAATTTATAATTACAATAAAAAAACGACTTTCATGATACCATTATGCCTACTCAACAAAGTATGACACGTATTCAGAATCAGCAAGTTGTCTTTCATGAAATTTATCTTAACCAATAATAAAAGTGGCACAAAATCCAAAACCAAATCTGGCAACCACGTTTTGTCCATTAACATAAAATTATCATTTTGTATAAAATGGGCATAACCTAACTTTTCTTAATGACTGACAGCATATTTACAGGGTGAAATTCATCAACCTAACATGGCCTCCTATCTGGCAAATAACTATTGAACGGTTATATGTAGTGCGAACATAGGGACGTGCACGACAATTGAGTTTTGATGGCAAGCACCTTCATGTACTGTACTGTCAAGTAGCTATCACATGATTACAGTATTTGTGTCACTTTTACTGTTAATTCGCTTCAAGATTTAACTTGAACTGCTTTCGGTACTCATCTACTCTACTCTTTTTTCCAAACAACTATACAAAATTTCAAATAAGCATGCAGTACTTAGAACTAAGTATAGTCAAGGGTAATACCACAAGTAGTGGATATATTTTTGACAAATATTTTGCCGTTTCCATGTAATTATTGCGTTTAAATTTCACGAAACAAAATCATATTAAAAATGTCACGAGCCGAAGGCAAGTGACATTTAAGTGTGATTTTGTTGAGTGAAATTTGCAATAATTTCTATGGAAATGGCAAAATATAAAAAAAAAATATATCCACTTCGAGTGGTATTTGGGACGACTATTTAACAAGATTAATACATAACGATTAACTTTATTGAAAATAATCCAACAATTAATATTCATCCTCAATTAAATTCAGCAGAATACTTCCAAAACACAACATTTTAAAATTTTTAACGCAAGCAAAACTTTCTTCACACAGTTTGTTGGTGTTTAGTTTTACGTAACCTAGCGATATCGCTAAGGACAGAACATCGTTGCTAAGCGATATTTCGGAACAAGACTATTTAGTTTTTGAGTACGTACAGCTGATTGCAAATAAAAGTGGGACAAGTCTTGAGACTACTTTTTGCGTTTTTAATAACGTGTGAAACTTTCTCTAACTTAGATTTCCGTAGGTGAATACATAAAATACTATTAAAGATAGAAGCATAAGAAAAGGAACATAATTACGAGTATGTAATATGTTATTGTACTTCATATTACAATATTACATATTAGCTGTCCCAGTTTTATTTGCAATCAGCTGTACATTGTTTTGTGAATATTTTGCATGGTGCCCAATATTCAGTGATATACTGCTGTTATTGGTTGAAAAAAAGCAAATGTCTGTAATATGATTGGTTTATATGTTATAGTGTTGAATAGTCAAAATTATACCCATTCGGAGTCACGTGACTTGTCTGTCACTGTTCATCTTTAATAAAATTAGTGATGTAAAAAAACGCGTTTTTTTAAAATCGAATAAAAAACCTAGAAAAAAAAACAGAAAAAAAAACGTTTTTTTTGTTTTTTATTCATTTTTGTAATTGGCGGCACGTTTTGGTAGGTATGGTTGGCAGCATGTAAGCAAACGACAAAGTTTAAACTTATTTTGGTTTTACATGCACTTTAAAGTTCAAGGAAACTACAGCACAGACTAGACAAATGTTTAATAAATAACAGTAACATTTTATACCTACTGCTTACTCGTATTACATATTACTCACAGAACAGCAAAGCGTATGCATGCGTCTATGAGAGCACCCTCGCCCCACCCCTACTATTGGAAGTTGCTTTAAGCTGGACCCAGCTCTGAAACTGTCGACCTGATCGACGAATCAAGTTACGTTAGCGATTCATCAGGGTCATCAGACAGTGACATGGGCGACGTAAACTGCGTGGATACTGACTCCCAGTCAGTTGAGGAGTCAGCCATGTCTGTTAGCGAGTAATTTCTGCATTATTATAATTTCTACAGGGTGTTAGGGAAGTCGACGGAAAAATTTCACGCATTAGACAACCGCATTATTACCCATTATTCCTTCGAACTCAGGTCCCCAATTATTTAAGCGACTAGCTTTTTTAAATGTTTTAACCCCCTGTATAATCACTATAAATTTTTTTTTCTGGATAGTTACTTTGATTTAGAAGCTATTCACTCTCTTAAAAAATTTTAGTTGCGTAAACGGTTTAGCCACAAAAAAATATTTTCTAAATCCCTACAAGCCTAGTGTTAAGTTAAAAATACTGATTCAGGCTTGTAGGGATTTAGAAAATATTTTTTTCTTCAAACGGCAGTAAAATGTGCCATTATACTGCTGGATTGATGATGCTAAACGGTCACTTCATTGCCATGGCATCAAAAACACTTTATCTGCCGCTCGTCAGCGGCAGATAATATTATCTGCCGCTGTCATTTTCTTCGAATTTTATTCACAAAATTGTAAATAATTTGTTATAAAAACGTTTGAAGAAAAAATACTATATGTTATTCGGAGCAAAAGTATCTTTATGCGGCTCGGCTGTACTTATCTGCCTCGCAAGCTCGGCAGATAACCCGTCCAGCCTCGCCACATAAAGTATAACTTTTGCTCCTAATAACATAATATATTATTTTGTGGCTAAACCGTTTACCCAACTAAATTTTTTTAAGAGAGGAAATAGCTTATAAATCAATGTAGCTATCCACAAAAAAACATTGGTAGTGATTATACAGTGGGTTAAAAAAATATGGATGGATAATTAATTGTGACAAAGTTTTTAAACACCCTATTAATTTTCGAAATTAGGGTTTATTCCGCAAAAACGCATAGCCAAAAAATGAATAAAATCCATCAAAGATTTTTCGACTTATTTGAAAAAATTAAAAAAAGCTAATTTTCTTTAAAGCCCTCTAGCGGCTAAACTAAACAACTTTGTATATAGGTAAGTTGAGTTAAATCATCATATTTTGGGCCAAGAATCCCCCCTAGAAAATTTTCCGTCGACTTCCCAAACACCCTGTATATCCACTTTGGCTATTTTTCTATTTTTCTTTAGAAATATTTGCTTTTTTTGTTATTATAAATTCTATAATTCACTTTACCTACGAAATATATTATTTTTACTTAAAAATATCTGTTTTTTGTTTTTCCAAACAAATTACTTGTTGTTATTCACTACACTTTCATTCTGAAAAAAACGCATTTAAAAAAACCAGACCGCTTGGTTTTTTACAAAAAAAACAGGTTTTTTTTGGTTGCATCATTAAATAAAATAGATGAAATGGAAGAAATTCGAAAAAAAGGCATGTCGATTCATAAAATTAATTTTAAAATTTGATGTTTCTAATCTGTCACATTATATTTTTCGTGTAAGTTATTGAGATAAGGGTAATAAAACCTAAAATTGTTGAGCCGAAAACTGCATATTAAGAGAAACCATCGGACATGCGGTATAACGAGCAGTCACAACAATTAATTTGAATATTATGCGTTTTTTTTATGAAGAGTACGACAATATTAATAATAGTAAATCAACAGTTTCACCCTCTAACGCTGTTCGCCGTGCTTCTCTTGCGTTAAATGTCTCGGAGAGCACAATTTACCGAAAATATGAGTCAGAAAGTGAAGAATGCAAAATCGAAAGACGAAGCAGGGACACTATAATATAAAATGTATGTAGCTAAAGAATTTGTAACCATAGAAAAGCTAAAAAACGCTTGGTTGAAGAATCTGGAGGAGATTTGTCACATTCAGTTTCTTCCCTAAATAGATTGTGCAAAGAAATAGGCTTCAAATGGCAATGTTCTGTAACAGAATATGCACGCACAGAAATGGACTTACATACATACATACATAATCTGTAACCCCTTATACCGTTGGACTTAAAATTTGCTATACGCAGCAGGTTTTTAATGTAGCAGCTGATATATTTTTATTATGTTTACATTTTACGACATTTTATGTTTTCTTTAACCTGTAAAGTCAGTTTGATTTCATTTAAGAGAATAAACCCGTAGCAACCTTGCTTTAGCCGGCGCGGCGTCGGTAGCTCAGTGGTAAGCATCCTGACTACTGATCTAAGGGTCGCGAGTTCGATTCCCGGTCCCGGTGAGGTTTTCAAAAATAAAAAATCTGGTGTGATACACTCACACAACTTCCTTTTACAGTGTTCTTATAATTAGTCAAAAATTTCATTTTTAGTTTTTAGCCATTTGTCAAAAATTTTCAAAAATTACAAATACTACAAAAACGGTACAAAATAGAGTGTTAGTTGAAGAGACAAATTTTCTCTAGAATTTTAAGGTGAATTCAAAAATGTAATAATATACCGGGTGTTTTATTTAAAATGGGAGTTAATAAAAAAATAGCAAAAAAAACAAAAGAAACCCACTTTAGAAGTATTCAACTGGAAAATCACTTATTTCACATCAATACACATTAAAAATGTAGTAAAAATGTAAAGTTTAAAAAAAATCGTTAGAGCCGTTTTTGAAAAAATCGAAAAAAACTGAAAAATCACAAGAGTAAACACCTACTTCCGGTTATGCGATTTTCTTCAAAAGCTTGCTGTCTCATCTACATAGTACACAAAACTTATATATGAAGTTTCAATGCCATACCTCTTTTCGTTTTTGAGATATTCTGTTCACAGACAGACAGACACACACACACACAGACACACACACACACAGACAGACCAATGAAAAAAAATATGTTTTTTGGGATCAGGGGACTCTAAAACGTGAAGATCCGTTGAAAACTCAATTTCGAATTTTTGGGGTGAATCCAATACTTCCTTTATAGTAAAAGGAAGTAAAAAAATCTGGTGTGATACACTCACACAACTTCCTTTTACAGTGATCTTATATTTAGTCAAAAATTCAATTTGAAATTTTTAAGCATTTGTCAAAAATTTTCAAAAATTACGAATTCTACAAAAACGGTACAAAATAGAGCGTTAGTTGAAGAGACAAATTTTCTCTAAAATCTTAAGCAGAATTCAAGAATGTAATAATATACCGGGTGTTCTATTTAAAATAGGAGTTAATAAAAAAAAAATTGAAAAAAAAACAAAAGAAACCCACTTTAGAAGTTTTCAACTGGAAAATCACCTATCTCACGTTAATGCACATTAAAAATGTAATAAAAATGTAAAGTTTGAAAAAAATCGTTAGAGCCGTTTTTGAAAAAATCGAAAAAAACTGAAAAATCACTAGAGTAAACACCTACTTCCGGTTATGCGATTTTCTTCAAAAGCTTGCTGTCTCATCTACATAGTACACAAAACTTATATATGAAGTTTCAACGCCATACCTCTTTTCGTTTTTGAGATATTCTGTTCACAGACAGACAGACAGACACACAGACAGACACACAGACAGACAGACACACAGACCAATGAAAAAAAACATGTTTTTTGGGATCAGGGGACTCTAAAACGTGAAGATTTGTTGAAAACTCAATTTCGAATTTTTGGGGTGAATCCAATACTTCCTTTATCGTAAAAGGAAGTAAAAAATGCAGATGAAAGCTTCTATAGAATGCCATCATTCGGAAGTGATGTAAAGCCGTGGATCCCATGTTACTACGATGTGTAGCATGTAAAAGATCCCTTGCTAGGGTTGGAACTCTTCACACCCGTATTCATGGTCGTTCGCCAGCGGATCAAATTCGAGGTTAGCAGGTTAGGTTTTCAGTCAGTTTTGACTGAAACTGACACAAAATCTAACCTGCTAACCTCGAATTTGACATAGACGTACAGTGCCGCCAACATACTATTCATAACGAAACTCTGGCGAGTCGCCGGCGATCCGCTGGCGAACGACTATGAATACGGGCGTAATGAGTCTCGGCAAAATTCTAAGTAGGACTTTGACCATATGACCATAGCAGTCGGTGTCTAAGGTACCTGGTACTCTGCATGCCTAGATCTTGTCCATTAACAAACAAACAAACAATACTTATATACACGGCCTGCTGAATTGTGTGACAAATTGTCACTGTGACGTTTGTCAAACCATTCAGCAGGTCGTGCTTATATACAGTGAGGTCGTAAAGTTCGGAATAAATTCGATAAAACATTTTAGAAGGGTTTTCACAGAAAATCCTCGGAGACGTCAACCTTATTTTTTAAAATGCCATTTTTTTACGCCAATGGCATATTTTGATCGTGTTTTGTTTTGGAGCTGTGACGTCATCGGCATTTTTTTTTAATTGCAACCCTTATTTTTCTTCGCGAATTTGGATAGAACACATTTTTTTGAGTACGCAGATGTCAAAAAAGTATGACCTTAAAGAGGAAAACTTTTGAGATAATCAGTCCCAAAGTTTCGAAAATGTATGTTAAAGTTATTAAAGTGGGCCAATCATTTATCAAGGAAGCGGTTGCAATTTAAAAAAAATGCCGATGACGTCACAGCTCCAAAACAAAACACGATCAAAATATGCTATTGGCGTAAAAAAATGGCATTTTAAAAAATAAGGTTGATGTGTCCGAGGATTTTCTGTGAAAACCCTTCTAAAATGATTTATCGAATTTATACCAAACTTTACGACCTCACTGTATATAATACATATACGATTACAACCATCTGACAATCATATTTTTCCACATTGTCAATTTGACATACTGAAGTATATTGTTGCTGGCACTGTCAGTCGATGTCAAATTCGAGGTTAGCAGGTTTTGTTTTTCGTCAGTCTGACACAAACTAACGCAAAAGCTAACCTCCAATTTGATGTAGACAGCGTCGCCAAAATAAACTTCAGTGCTGCCAAACGTACAACAAGAATCACAGCATTTTTAAGCAAATAGTCGCTGGCTCACGCGTCTCGCCGTAACGGGCTCGACAGTGATGTACCACCTCGGCCATAAACGCTTAGCTACCGGCTTAATGTCGTAAATAACTATACTTTTTGGCTGTCTGAAGTTGAATAATTAGTTTTTGATGTAGCAAGCTGATTAGTAGCAAAGTTTTGTTCCATTTCTTCATTAGTCCTTTTTTCCTGGTAGCTTTCATTGCAGTGTACTTCAATGCTCTTTCTTCCTTGTGTTTTAGTTTTTATATATACCAACCATGGAGCCTGGTCATCCTATTTGGCGCTGAAGCATTAAACAATTCTTATGCTCTTAATTTTTCATCTAAAGGAGCTATGCCAAAGAGACAGTCCATAATTTCCACAAAAAGAGCACTTCTTTCTTTTTCCTTGACTGCAGTTCTAGTAAGCGTTTTCATTCATGATAGAGTTTGAGTACTTATCAACTCAGTGGTCAGTTCTTTTAATAAGAATTAGTGCGTTTTGCCAAAAAATGGAGACTTCTTTAATCACCAAATCTGTACTTTCTTTCGTTGAAACGAATAAAACTTGCCGGTTCGAAAGTAGTTTGGCTCCGACAATTTGATTGGCAATGGAGCCAACCAGAGGGGCATAAAAATATTTTCTTAGCTTGTGTGACGAACTAACTGAAGAAGTTTATGCCATTTTACAAGTATAGGAAGAACACGTGACAAAGGTCACTACACTAGCACAGTTATGAAACAAGAATTGAAAAATCATTCATCAAAGATCAAAGACATCATATTTGGTTACAAAATAAGTAAACGAAGCACATAACATATAAACGGACGGGTTATAAAATAAGTTTATGCAATAATATACATATATACTCGTAAAAAATATAGTAATAGTATTTATCTAATAATATTAATGAAAAATCGCGTAACTTAATTCACACGGAAAACATTTGGTGGTTTTCATGTTAATTTAGCAATAGCGAATCACATGAAAAAAATTACATGCTAATTAAATTAATGAAAATTCCCATTAATTATCATTACTAGTGCTTATAAATAAAATAACAAAAAAATTTGTATATCTGAAAAAATTACTTAGCCGGCGAAAATGTCAAAACTTCATGGTCGACGAGAGTCGCCTCGCAGTTGTCCGATGAGCTAAAATTTTGCAGAGATCGTTTATTTATTGATTTAAACAAGATAGGGGATGGGAGGGAAACTTTTAGAAAATTGAAAAATAAGGGCCACCCTAGCTATTCAAATTATATTTTAAAATCAGACATCTTAGGTAATAATTTGTATAATACTTAGATCTACGTTAACTATTCCACAAAACTGCATTTAATGCAGTATCATCATTGATGTATATTTGTCGCATGTTATACATAAAAACCAAGTAGGTAAAAGTGTAAACAAAATTTCAAAAAGAAAGCAATAACGTCACATTAAAGCTGGTACAGTATGATACAAATTCTAATAAGTAGTTAAAATGATACAACAAAAGAATTCGTAGAATTAGTACAAATTGCGAATTAATAGAGACATTTATTTGAATGCGAACAGTTAGGTATATTACATAAACAACAATTTTATATAAAATTATCAAGTAAATGTGTGAGTAAATTGCAATTTATTATGCACTGCTTCCTACGCAAGCGCTATTGTATAATAGTAAGAGGTCATGTTATTTTTCAGTCCAAAGTAAAATGACATATTTTCCCTATAGTTCCCAGATGATCTTTTGTACATGTTTTTTATATATACGTACTAAAAGCATGGCTGAAACTGTCTACTTTTGAATTATCTTTTCATTATTGACTTTGCCTTAAAATGTTTAATACTTCCTCAACTGCCACCTTGTTAGGTCATTTTGGTATTTTAAATAGCCGCCTAGGCTTTAGGTCAGCGTGCCCGTATGCTAAACCCTTTTAGTTCTTTATTTGGCTCCATCGCCTAATTCCAGAATCATGATTTCGCACATATTTGACCCCAAACGCAGCATTTCTCGTCGGTTGGAGCTCCCCTCTGATGGCGCTGTGGCAGCCGAGCGTATCGCCCGCAGGAATTCCGAATCTTCTAGAAAGCACGCCGCTGAGGCGTGATACCATTGGTGCCGGCATTAAGTTGTTTCATTTTATCGCCCCGCGATTGGCTGCCAAGGTTTAGTCACGTGGGGACGCGACCAAGGTGACCTTTGCCAGCGCTTCCCTCTGGGCAGTGAACGGCAGTCCGTTGCAGAGAACGCTCGTGTGGTGGTTGTGAGTCTGAGTTTCGAATTGTCTTCGGCGTAGCGTGGGTGTTTTTGAGCCCAGTTCCTGCTTCCGTAAGTAAGGGGTCGTGCCCCCTTCATCTCGACCTACGAGGATCTGTCCCGCAGAACGAAAGTGGCCCATTTTTCGTCGTCCCGTCGTACGCGTCCTGACGCGTTTCACGTCGCCATTGTGGCGGATGTGCACTCATCCCTATAGCCGTCGAACATCGAAGGTACCTGCCACCTAAGACTGCAGCCTGTCGCAACTCGACTGTACCAGGCTCCCTAACCGCCTACATATTAAGGTATGTGTCTTTGAACTGATTACCGCTGTGAACGCGAGCGAGCCGTCACATCTCTGGTGCCTACAGGCACTGTCATCATATTTGTCCATGTCGCGAGTGCTAATTTGATCTTTGCTGTTCGCTGCATAAGGCGTCGCGCCAGCATATTTGTGCATTCCTTCAGAATTGCAGACTGTCCATGTCGCGAGTGCTAATTTGATCTTTGCTGTTCGCTGCATAAAGCGTCGCGCCAGCATATTTGTACTCATTACTGCTCATTACTGTTCATTACTGTTCAACATCTGTCGCTAAGTTTAGAGCGCGCGCCAGCTGGTGTCCTTAGTTATAATCTAGTTATAGATATAGGGCGACGCACTCTGCTGCCCCATTGTAACCCGTTAGTCAATACATGATTTGTTGGCTAAGGGAACTATTGTTTTGTTTCGACTTGTGCATGTTCTGTTACAGATAAACGCCCCCTTCATTGTACTGATTATTGTGCGACGGAACGAGGGAGCTTTGAGCGTACAGGTGGGTGAGACAGCTGCGTAGTCGCGGTCGGATTGACACCTAATTACAATCCTTGCATAAGGCAATCCCGAAATTGTTATTTGACCTTGCAATTCTTGAGTAATCCTATCGGCGGAGTATTTTGCGTGCTTCGCTCCCGTCTAACCGTCCAGGCCCGGTTAGCCGGGTTAAGACAGGCTTGGTGGCGCCCTCATAATTTCGACATACCCTATACATATATATATTATGCCGCAACACGCTTGCCCAGAACGTATCGTGTGACTCACGCCCGACTCCCTGAGCGTTCCAGCCGTGGCCTATTAGCCTATTTCGAACCGATTTCAGGGCAAGTGTGCCAGTTTTTCAGGACTGATTCCGTGGTGCGATGCTCACCTTGGGTGGGTGTCGTAAAGTTCTTTTAATACCGTAACAGAGTGTATAATTTAGTGAAGAATAAAATCCATTACAGTCCATTAAAGTTCCATTCGAGTTCGCAACCACAAGTTTACAACATAAAGGAAAACTGGGAAACTCCTAAACATGGTCATTCGAACCGGATTAGCAGCCTAAACAAGGTTCTACGAGCCCGAAAAGCAGCCCAAATTGGTCAGCAAGGCAAGTACACCCAGTTTCAATCGTGTTACATTCATCCCTAACGAGTGGAAGGAAGAGAGCATATGCGGTGCTATCAAGCGTGGAAGCGAGAAGGCCAAACGCCGAGTTTCGCGGCAATTTGCAGGTGTGCAATCCAAACGGCCGGCGCGGAGGCTCGACGGCAGTTCAAATCACAGTAACGAGAAAGGCGGCACATGCACCAATATCAATGTAAGCCCGTTTCGTAATTTCCTTTTTTGCGATTTCCTATGCATAAATTTGGTTTTCTTTCATCTGTGTCTGCATGTGCATAACTTCATCTGCGTATTATTGCATAAACAAATGGTTTATGAGTCATATAAACATTTTAATTGCGTAAAATGCCAAGTTGTTTCGTTTGTTCGTGATGACAATTATTTCCTGCATTTTTCAAATTGCAATCGAATTATTCACAACTTAATTTCGCGTCGTAGCGCCAAGTTAATTTCGCGTCATAGCAGGGCCGTCTTTGAGTTGTAAATTTATTAACAAAATTCCGTGCCAGTGGCGTACGAAGGTTGGTTCTATCCGTTAAATTGTTTTAATTTTAACAATTATGGATCCGCTTGTAAGAGCACGAAGCTCTATCAAAGGCAAGGTTACGCGTTTCGCAAATTACGTGCAATCTTTGCAAATAATTCATGATGAAGATCAATTTTTATGTAGCACTCAAATTATTTAATTGCAAAAAAGATTGAATGATACAGCCACCTTGTTATCAGAATATTATGCGGTTTATGAACAAATTTTAGAAAACAGTAAGGATGCAGAACCTGAAATGCAGCATCAAGTCGAATTTGAAGACTCTTATTATTTTGCAATCTTACAAGCTGAATATTTGATTAATGAGTACAACAAACAGTCTGATGTTGCACCAAATCGTTCTGGATCTCCTACCGGTAGCGTGAGATCAGCGCATTCAAACTGCAGCTCGCATTGCAATACTCGAGCTGTCCGCCTTCCTACCATCTCAATTCCTAAATATTCAGGAAAGGTTTCAGATTGGTTGGAATTTCGTGAGATTTTTATTAGTTTAATTCATGAGAATCAAACGCTAACTAATATTCAAAAGCTGCATTACTTAAAGGCTAGTTTACAGGGTGATGCAAGCCAAATTATAAAAAGTTTAGAGTTTACTGCGAGTAATTATACTCTAGCTTGGGATGCATTGTGTAATCGTTACAATGATCCAAAAATTCTGGTTCATAACCACCTCAATGCTATTTTCGACCTTGAATCGTGCAGTAAGGAATCTGCAACTAAGTTACGTACGATTAGCGATATGTTATTAACATTTTACAGCAATCAAATCATTAGCCACCGAAAGCGAGCTTCTTGATGTTGTTATCATTTATGTCGTTTCTAAAAAACTGGACCCCACTACATTCCGTGAATGGGAGGTCCTTAGAAACCGGTCAAGTTCTGACCTGCCTAATCTTGACGAGTTCAAGGAATTTCTACAAAATACAGCAAATCTAGAAACTCTAGAGGTAAAAAATATTAAGCTTGTACCCGAAAAGTCTTCCAAGGTACATTCGAAATCATTTGTGTCAGGTACCCCTTTGTGTCCATATTGTAAAGGATCTCATCTCTTGTACAAATGCGATAAGTTTGTCAATCTGTCTTCTTTTGACAGAAATTCAAAGGCAAAAGAGCTCCGTGTATGCTTTAATTGCCTAACTCAGGGTCACCCTTCGAGCCGCTGTAGCTCCAAATATACGTGTAGAAAGTGCAAATCAAGGCACAACACCCTTCTTCATGAGGATAAACCTCAAAATGCTTCTTCTAGTCAACCAGGATCTGCGGTGTCAGCAGAAACCCTTGTTGAAGTAAATCAATCGATTTCGGCATTCTGTTCGAATGCTTTGCAGGTACTCTTACCTACGGCTACCGCTAAACTCATCGCTGATGATGGTAAGCCTCGTATTGTGCGAATCCTGCTGGATTCCGGTTCCCAATCGAACTTCATACGTTCAGATTTGTGTAAAAGGTTGAAGCTTCCAATTCGCGAAGTCAACGTTACTGTTTCCGGCTTAAGTAAAGCTACTTCTCAAATCAAAGCTAGGTGTGATATCAAGCTGCAAGCCCCTCACACCTCATACAGTATTGGCTTATCCTGTCTTGTTATCGATGAGATTACAGGTACAACCCCAAGTTTTCGCGTCCAGCGAAACAGTTTCAAGGTTCCTGATAACATCAAGTTATCAGATCTGTCCTATGACCAACCGGGCACCATCGACATTCTCATTGGTTCGCCCATTTTCTGGCAGCTCCTTTGTATTGGACAAATTGGTCTAGGCCCACATCTTCCCATCCTCCAAAAAACCCGTTTTGGCTGGATTGTTTCTGGCCCTACAGGTCCCCCTTGTAACGATAAAAGGAGCAAGGGTGGGCCTTACCTGTTGACGAAAGTTGTACTAGGTATTTTGTCAGCTGGTAAATATCGGCCTAAGGCGGCTAACTCGCCGTGAGGTCGAGGTTCCAAACTTCCAAACTCTAAAAAGGGCGCCAGGTTCTCGACGAAGAATAAATCCTTGGGTCGAACCTCCCCAAGGTTGGGATACACCCAGCTTACAAAAACATTAAAAATGACACCACCAAAATCAAGCTGATAACAAGTTTTATTAACACAGGAGGTTCTATAGTGCTTGCAACCAAATGCCCAAATATCACATGCCAAGACCAATACAATGAAACAATAATAAATATAACGCATTAAAATCAATGCTGCGTACATATACCAATATAAATTGCACACACAAGTACCCTAAATATATCACAGATTACAATTGCCGCATAACGAATAACCAAATACTTACTTACTGAGCGCGTAGCCAGATAGTCAAAGTATAAATTTTGCAAACACAATCATCAAGCTTAAATAACGCGATCTGTGAAGCAGATCTACACGCGTAACCAATAAAGCAATCAAATCTGACTCAAAGTGCAACCCTCTGTGAAGCAGAGATCCGAAAAGAGGGTGAGGACGTCGCAAGCGATAAGCGGTTGCTAGCTAAAGACACGACGCTAGCTTTTACCCGAATAATTACGCTTCAACTTTTCTAATTGGCGGGATATACTAGATAGAGTGAGATCTCACGCAGTTCCGTACGCCCTAGAGGAAAGACATAATATAATAGTTGTTGAAAAATAAACAGCATGCTTGCTAACGCTTCACGCCCCGAATTAAAGAAGCAAAAACTTCGAACAACATAATGAATTCAAATTCGTAATAATCCCGTGGGCTGGAACGGAGCCACACGCACGTAGTTCGTACGAGCCACGAAGCGACTTGACAGGTATCGCACAACAAATAAGCAAAACAATAAACGAAATCAACCGCGCCATGAAAGTGAATTATTAGTTGAGCAGGTGAGTACTATCATTTACATTCAAAGCGTAGCGAACGCAGCTATTCAACATTACTAAACGCGTCTATAAAATGGGCAACACAGCAAAAATTACAATTTTCAATACGAACATACAAAATACAGCTAACGATACAACTTTTGACCTTGGTAACCTCGTAGGAGCACTAGCCTATGGCCAGCTTGAGTTTCTGGCGCGTGGAGCGGCCAGCAGGAGGAGGTGACTTTCGTAGGCTACGACAGCAGCTGGGGCTAATCTCTCAGGCAGGGGCCCAGTGCGAGGTCCAAACGGAGCTGGAGAAGTTCTCGCCCAAACTACGAGTTCAGCGGGGGAGAGACTGCGACTAGCAGAAGCTTCCGCAGCAGGTTTGTACTACGACAGCTCATTGGGGTCGATCCAGATAACATGTGCTCGTCCACAGGTTACGAGGGAAAATCCAATTCACAACGACACAACGGCAGCAAACAAGCAATAAACAATGACCAGGTCACAAGCAATGGCCAGGTCACAAGCAATGGCCAGGTCACAAGCAGGCTTACGATCGTAGGCAGCCTGAAGGATTACGACATGTGCTCAGCGAAGACGGTACCATTAAATCCACCCAACAGGCGATACGAACGGGGTAATATAAAACACCAAAAATTACCAGCACGTCCATGGGGTTTCGATGCGAGAAAATCCTTTTCAAATCGAGAAAGCTACCAAAGCTTACGAAGCAAACGAGCCCAAATAGGTACAACTTCACTAGAACACAGCTAAATGTCGAACAGGAAGGAAAATTTCCAGCAATGCAGCACCAAGTGTGCTCTTATCAATGTTCCAAAAACTGCATGACCTCCAGAAAAACTAATGGAATGCACCAGTGCCATCGCAGATAACAGCAATATAACTGTAAAGTGTTAGAAGAGCGAATAGGGTTGCCTAACTACCAATCTGTAATATATGTAGAAATGAAGCGAAAATAAATTTAATTAGCAATCTAGGGGTAGTTATTCGGGGAGATGCTTACGAAAGTGCTTCATAATTATAGGAGGATATTTAAAAATAAGATATAGCTAATCAGACCTAATTTAAAGCATGCAAGAGTTTCCAAAAAGCCACCTAACAATACTCAAAAGCTGAAAATTCAACTAGCGAAAATTTACTAATACGAGGGTCGCTCCAAAAGTAATGTAACACTTTTCTGCGTACTCTGTACAGTGTAATCTTAGCAACATCGAGGATGCTTCTGACCCCATTGTTAGGTTTTGGCAACTCGTACATTACCCAGAGGAAAAGGTCCGCACAAAAGAAGAGAACGCCTGTGAGGCACATTTCGTGCAAAATACACAACGAGAAGCGAATGGTCGATTCTTTGTCTCTATCCCTCTCAAGAAACCTGTAGAGGTATTGGGTGATTCATTGCAAATCGCTCAGAAAAGATTCTTATCATTAGAGAAGCCGTTACAAGCGAACCCTGACTTGTCCAATCGTTATTCGAATTTCATGAATGAATATTCTAAATTAGGTCATATGTCCGTTTCAAACCCTAATTTAAACGAGATATCCTATTATCTACCCCACCACGGAGTCTTAAAGGAGGAGAGCCTGACAACTAAACTCCGAGTTGTATTCAATGGTTCCCAAGCAACCACTTCCGGGCAATCTCTGAATAGTATTCAGATGGTTGGCCCAACCATGCAACAAGACTTATTTTCAATTCTTGTTCGCTTTCGCAAGCATTTGTTCGCTATATCAGCCGACATTGAGAAGATGTATCATCAGGTTCTGGTGAATCCTAACCATAGGCCCCTTCAGAGAATCCTGTGGCGATCCTCTCCAACTGAGCCTCTTCTGTCATACGACCTGAATACAGTTACTTATGGAACCGCTTCAGCGTTTTTTCTTGCCATTCGATGTTTGACCCAATTGGGCTTCGAATGTGCAGCTTCAAATCCCGAAGTTTTTCGAATTATAAAGGAGGACTTCTACGTCGACGACCTTCTGACAGGCGCCGACACTCCTGAGAAAGCGCGTATTCTCTGTTCAAACTTGAATCAGATGCTTGATTCAGGCTGCTTCAAACTTAGAAAGTGGATTTCCAATTCTCCAGAAGTTCTCGATGGAATCCCAGATTCCTATTGGCATCCGGGTGTTCTAGATTTCAGTGCACATGAGCACACAAGCACCCTTGGATTGATTTGGTCCTTCAAAGACGACCATCTGATGTTCAATATTTCAAATTCTACCAGTAGTAAGGCTACCAAGCGTAGCATCTTGTCTGAAATATCGCAGATATTTGACCCGCTGGGTCTGCTAAGTCCATGTACCATGGGTGCCAAGGTTCTTTTGCAACAATTTTGGATGGAAAAGTTGAATTGGGATGAACCCGTTCCCAACGCCATACAAGAAAAATGGTTTACATATCGCAGTGATCTTCTCATGCTCAATGACTTGGCAATTCCTCGTCGCGTTCTCTGTCGGCGAGTGGTTGAGGTAGAGCTCCATGGTTTCTGCGACGCCTCCAACAATGGTTACGGTGCGTCGATATACCTACGTTCCAAGAATCAGGAAGGGGAAGTACAAGTTCACCTTCTCTGTTCCAAGGCCAAGGTAGCCCCTTTAAAGCCCTTGACAATTCCGAAGCTCGAACTTTCCGTGCAAGTCATAAAGGCACTTGATTTGCCCACATCTAGAATTGGTTTGTGGACAGATTCCACAATAGTGCTACGATGGTTGAAAACCAGTCCAAATCTTCTTAAAACCTTTGTGTGCAACAGAGTTGCTGATGTTCAGCAACTCACTGCTGATGCCGCTTAGAGGCATGTTCCCACAACGTCTAATCCTGCTGATCTCACTAGGAGAATCCCTCCTTTAGTTTTAAAAGAATTAAGCCTTTGGTGGCATGGTCCCACTTGGCTAAGCGAAGGTGAGGCATCTTGGCCTACTTCCAAACATGTTCTTCTTGAGCTTCCAGAATTCAAACAGAAGGCTCAGAGTTTTTCTGTAACCTCTGTTGAACCATTTCCGTTCAATCAGTATTCAAGTTTGGCTCGATTACAACGAGTTACAGCTTATTGCTTTCGTTTTTATAACTGCGCGGACCCCCAAAGCTGATCGTCTTTCTGGGCCCCTTTCTACGGATGAACTGCAATTATCCCTTGTAAGGCTTGCAAGGTTTTCACAACGCGAGTCATTTCCTGACGAATTGAAGCTGTTGTCACAGAACAAGCCTGTGAAACAATCTTCTGCTTTGATATCCTTGAATCCCTTTCTGGATTCCAAGGGCCTGCTAAGAGTTGGTGGTAGGCTCCACAACTCTCAATTACCTTTTGACAAGAAGTTTCCTCTAGTGATTTCTGGCAAACATCCATTCGCCAAACTCCTAGTCTCACATGAGCATCTTCGGCTTCTCCATGCCGGACCTCAAATGCTGTTATCTAATCTCAGAGAACGATATTGGATTACCTCTGGCACAAATATAGTCAAGCAAGTGGTTCATCAATGCTTGCGGTCTTTTAGATTTTCTCCTAAGATAACCGAACCCATAATGGCTGATCTGCCAGCCTCTCGTATTCAATCATCGCCCCCATTTCATTCGACTGGTATCGATTATGGTGGACCGTTCATGATAAAGGATCGCAAAGGACGTGGTTCTAAACTAGTGAAGTCCTACCTTTGTCTATTAGTTTGTTTTGTCACAAAAGCAGTGCACCTTGAATTGGTCGCTGACCTTTCTACTGGAACCTTTTTAATGGCTTTTCGCCGGTTTGTAGCTCGTCGAGGCAAACCTCTCCATGTCTATTCAGACAATGGCACTAATTTTGTCGGCGCTAATTCCGAATTAATCGAATTAGGCAATTTTCTTGCGGAACAAGGCCTTTCTATTTCCGAATCGGTCGCGAACGACAGAGTAGCTTGGCATTTTATACCCGCGCACAGTCCCCACTTTGGCGGATTGTGGGAGGCGGAATTAAATCCTCCAAACATCACATACAGCGCGTTATAGGTAACGCTAGTCTAAATTACGATTAATTTAGCACTTTGCTAGCGCAGGTGGAAGCGACCTTAAACTCCCGACCCCTGTCTCCTTTGTCCGCTGATCCAAACGACCTTCAGCCTTTGACTCCTGCTCATTTTCTGATCGGTCGTCCTTTGGTGTCACTGCCTGATCCAAACGTTACTGAGATAGCCGAGTCTCGGCTGTCTAGATACCAAAGGATACAACAGCTCCATCAGAATGTGTGGAAAAGATGGAGTAAGGAGTACATCTCGGAACTCCAACAGCGCACTAAATGGCGCACACGCCTTTCGAACCTCCAGCCTGGTTTCATGGTCCTCATCAAGGATGACCATCTCCCCCCTCTGAAGTGGAGGTTAGGCCGGGTCACCGAGCTGCACCCTGGCTTTGACGGCGTTACTCGTGTTGCGTCAGTGAAAACTGTGTCAGGGATCGTAAAACGATACTTCGCCAAATTGTGCCCGCTACCTAGTGTTGTCAACTACCACGTTAGCGTCCTGCGCAGTGTTTCGTAAAGCCTTTTGGCTTTTCATTGTTCGGGTTTTCTTGTATTACCTTAAGATCCATGTTTCTCTATGCACTTTATATATGTTTTGATCTATTTACATGTCTTACTCTAGCTGTTACATGTTAAATTTGTGCCGTTGTTATTCGAAAGGTTACCCTTTCCAAGGCGGGCGGTATGTTAAGTGTTTCATAAAATTTGCCGCTTCGCTTGCAGTTGTGTATTATACTATGCGCATTTTAGAACTTTCTGAAGAAGGTCCGCTCTGAGAAAGGCTAATTATTGTTTACATGTTAAAATGTTCGTGTGTTAATTTATTGCAAATAAATTACCTACTTTGCTTTCAACGAGTGTATAATTTAGTGAAGAATAAAATCCATTACAGTCCATTAAAGTTCCATTCGAGTTCGCAACCACAAGTTTCCAACATAAAGGAAAACTGGGAAACTCCTAAACAATGGTATCGGAGTATAATTTTCATTAAATCAAACATTTCCATTCCATTAACTGCAGCACTGCTGTATGTGTATTTTGACTGATAAATCATGGAAACAGTGTAATTAAAAATGTGTGTATCAATAAATGACAAGAATAATATCAACATTTGATAATAATTGGTGTTATCACGACTGATAAGTTTTCAGTGAGAATATATCCCAATATAACTATTTTGTAGTAGGTATGACAAACTGATTATTTGTAAATATCCACCTAAGCTCGTGATTTAATAAAATAGATATATACATTTTGTTGACTTCACATGGGAAAGGTAAATCTTCCACACGAGTGGGAAATGGAAACAATTAATTTTCTCATAGTTAGTAAGCAAGACACAATACGGTTGGAAATGAAATATTTGAACTATCTTTAACAACATATAGATGTTAACAAATATACTAATTTTGATTTTGTCTGCATTGAAATAGAGAAAATTCTTGTATGTGAACGTGGGAAAAGTACCCAATGTCGCATTTGTATACCAGATTCCTGACGCCTAACCTCATTCAGCAGTCATGCTAATGTGACAATGACATGCTTTTCCGATGCAAATAACTATTTCAAAAGGAATGTTTGTGTAGGATAACCATATTTGCATTTGACTGTTGTATACCAAATGATATTTATTTTTGCATATAATAACCTTACAAATTTGAGATCAGATGCTTTAACCAATACTAATTTTTTCTTTATTTCATTAAAACATTGTTTCAGAACTTCAAATATTACTAAAATTGTTTCACTTTATCATATTTTACGCATGAGCACCTGTCCGTTTTAGACTCTTTGCAAGAACGCTGCGGCCTTGTTTCCACAACATTTGAATGCGGAGTGCTGAAAAGAACCTTATTATAATTAGTTATATGATACAATCGCCTACCTTACCCATAACTGTCTAGCTGTTGAGCTGTGATTGTGCGAAGATGTTTGTCTTTAGGTTTTCCACAAACTTTCTGAGAACTTCTGTTTGCGTGATATTGTACATACGCTGAAAGTAGTGATTTTAATTAATATAACGACAATTCTGTTTACAATCTGGAAGTCGTGTGCAGTATAAGAAGTTACCTGAGTAAATATATTGTGAAATACAGCGATTTAATTAACTGATTTTACACAACTACAAGATGACATCATTGCATCATACAATAAGGATTTTTAAAAATAACACAATTTTAATTTATTTCGTGCTATTATCAGATGACACATACAGGGTGCAGGAACGAAGCGGGGGTGGAAGATATTTCTAAAACTATGAGAGTTACATGAATATTGTGTATATAAAAGTTGTAGGTATGAAGGTGGTACCACAATAGTTTTGATTATACAGGGTGGCTCAAAAGGTGTGGCGAATTAAACTTACTTTTTTTTTAATGGAATACCCTATATTTGAATAGCTTACAAGTTTAGCATCTTTGTAGAAAGTTGTATGGGTCTAACGTAAACTGTTTTGGAGATATTAACGATTTTATGCAAAAAAATGCTGAACTTTAGGCGGCTGCTGTAAGGAACAGAAAACAATTGAATGAAGGAAAACGTTACCAAAAAATTATGATTTTAGTAAATTATCTTTCAAGTTTAAAATGGTGGATCGGGGGTATTAATGTATACAGGGTGCTCAACATTTGCAAATTTAATGATTTCGTTTTTATTTTAAATGGAACGCCCAGTATATTTTTGTATGTTTGAAAAGCCCTTTTAATGAGCTTTGTTTTAATACCTTACTTCATATCTCTAAGTTCAACTGTTTTTCAGATATGCATGTTTGAACATTAAAAAATAATTTAAGCCCCTTATTTAAAGGGATAACAAACAAACGCGTTAAAATAATGATTTAAACACTTGAGTTCTCCAAACAAAAGATAAAACCCAGTTTAGAAAACAAAAACCCAGCCACTACTCAAAACTAGAAATAACAAGTACGGAAAAACAAAAGAAGGCAGGAGAAAATTAAATCTGAAAAGCGATTGAATTTAAGGATAGGAAATGAAATGTCAGAAAAAAGCTCATTAATAGTACTTTTCAAAAATACAAGGATATACAGGATGTTTAAATAAATCAAATAATTATATTTACTGAATGAGTTCTGTGTATAGATTTAATACTCAGAGCAGAAAGAACTATTTGAACATTTAATGTAATTACGTATAAGATTTTGATGTATTGGCTTTTGTTTTTTAATCTAATTTTATTTGACCTTGTAATTAATGTATTCCTGCATTTATTGTTTTTTCGGGTTTATTATTCCTTGTATCAACACTGACTAAATTTATATTTTGTAAACCTGGTTTTATGTTTTTATTTTTGGAGAGCTCAGTGTTTTAATCATTATTTTAACAGCGTTTGTTTTTCGTCCCTTTAAATAAAGCATCTTAAGGGGCTTAAATTGTTTTTATATTCAAACACGCATATCTGAAAAACAGTTGAACTTAGAGGTATGAAGTACCATATCAAAACAAAGCGCATTAAAAGGGCTTTTCAAAAATACAAAAATATACAGGGCGTTCAATTTGAAAAAAAAATCGAAATTATTAAAATTGCAAATGTTGAGCAGCCTGTATAGTATTAATACTCAGATCCTCCATTTTACACTTGAATAGTAAGCGAAAATCATTCAATTGTTTTCTGTTGCCTACAGCAGCCGTTTGAAGTTCAGCATTTTTTTGCATAAAATCGTTAATATCTCCAAAACAGTTGACGTTAGACCCATACAACATTTCAAAATGATGAGTATTTCAATGCAAAACTTTTAAGCTGCCCAAATATAGGGTAGTCTATTTTAAAAAAAACGTAAGTTTGATTCGCCACACTTTTTTGAGCCACGCTGTATAATCAAAACGATTTTAGTAATGTGCACCACCGTCGTACCTACAACTTTTATATAAACAATATTCATGTAACTCTCATAGTTTTATAGATATCTTCCAGCCCCGCTTCGTTGCCGGACCCTGTATGTAACAGAATTTTAAATTTAATTGAAATTGCATTGAGAATAAATGCATTTTTACAGTTTTATTATAACTATGAAGATTACGTTTTTCTAATAAAGTTCACATCTTTTAATATTGCAGTGTCAACTGATGAGGGTTTTTCATTCACCTATTTATGCTGTGTGTGTTTACAAAGTTCTGAAATGATCAAATAATATTAATAGTATTTAACGGTATTAGGCCTATATTGAGCATATAAGAAGAAGATACATTTTGCTGAGGCTAGTAAATTATCTGAGTCAGTTATATGTAATATCGACTGTAAGTTGTTTAACAGTTTTCGTAATATCTGCTAATAGTGGCCAATTTTGAAGATATGGGAATTTAATAGTATAAATAATGTAATAGTAATTTACGATACAAGTAACGTTATCAAGGTTTTTACATTACAAGAGAATAGTTTGAATGAACGAGCGACGTTAGGAGCGAGTTCTTTAAAATTCTCGAGTAATGTAGAAAGCGAATAACGTTACGTATATCGTAACACGGTTTATTTTATCCTAAAATACTAATCTTGAAAAAATAGGAAAAATGGTTATTAATGACACAACAGCGAGTGGTGGTATCACTAGTAAAATAAAAACTCAATACTGTATTGGTGGTAGCACTGTCAGGTTATGTTAAATTTGAGATTTTCAGGTTAACTTTTGCGTCAGTTTGTGTCAAATAACAAACAAAACCTAACCTACTAACATCGAATTTGACATAGACTGACAATACATTTCAGTGCTGTCAACATGTGATTAATGCTAATAAAGTATCGTTATGTTATTTTTCTTAACAACACTAGTGTTGTTAAATGCATCTTAACGCAACTCGTTGCGAAGGAGTTATTGTCATAATAACATAATAGGATAAAATAAATATAATTTACTTTAACCTGAGTCGTTGGTGGTGTAGCAACCGATGATTACAAATTCATTTTTAAATCAATTAATAGTCATCTACGATGCAAGTAATGTTATCAAGCTTTTTACATTACGAGAGAATAGTTTGAATAAACGAGCGACGTTAGGAGCAAGTTATTTAAAATTCTTGAGTAATGTAGAAAGCAGATAACGTTACGTATATCGTAACACGGTTTATTTTATCCTAAAATACTTTTTTTTAAATAGGAAAAATTGTTATTAATGACACTTACAACAGTGAGTGGTGGTATCACTAGTAAGATAAAAATTCAATAGCATTATCAGGTTATGTTAAATTTGAGATTTTTCAGGTTAAGTTTTGCGTCAGTTTGTGTCAAATAACAAACAAAACCTAACCTACTAACATCGAATTTGACATAGACTGACAATACACTTCAGTGCTGCAAACATGTGGTTCAATGCTAATAAAGTATCGTTATGTTATTTTTCTTAACAACACTAGTGTTGTTAAATGCAATTTAACGCAACTCGTTGCTAAGGAGTTATTGTCATAATAATATAATAGGATAAAATAAAATAATGCACGCCGTTTAATAGTGTATCCATGATATCATGAGTGTAGCAACAGTTGTTAATTAAATAATGGCCGTGGCTGGGTGACAGTTCAATCAAGCAGACAGTACTGATATAGTACAATAACATGTAGGTATTTTTTTTAATGAACATATTTCCGGATCAGCTGTATTAGCTACATACAGAATTGTTAACGCATGTTGCACTATTCACAATATTCACGTGGAGAGGGCGGCTCCATTGCAGATCTTCACTCGCTAAGTTCTTCGTCATCTGTTGAGAGCAGGTCTTGCGGAAGTTTGCGTTTTAGTCGTCTGTGAATTTGTCTAACGCCTAATGAATAGCTGACGGCACCTGGTAATTGCAGATCGTTGTGTAACTGGGTGTTACGAACGAACCAAGGGGCATTTGTTGCAATGCCAAGGACATTGTTGATCGTAGAAGGGATGTGTAAATAAGGAGGGAACATTTTAGTTTCAATGGGGAATTTCTGCTTAATATAGAATATAGTTGGCTTAATCTAGAGTGGCATTCGTTCAGTTTTTTGTTTATGTGTAATTTCCAGGTCAGTTGTTTGTCTAAATAGACTCCAAGGTATTTGACAGCTTTGCCTGATGCGATTCCAGGGAATAGATTAATCGTTTATTATGTTTGGTGGCACTATAGGAAATCTTAGAGTGACTATTTTGTTTGTTTTTTTTGAGTTTAGTGAGATATTCCGTGATTTTAACCATTCACTTAATTCGTCCATACTAGGTTGTAGGTGTTTTGCTGCGATGTTTACATCTTCATTTTGTGTGATGACGGCGGTATCGTCAGCATACATTGCAATAGAGGAGTTGTTCATTCGAGGAATGTCATATTTAAAAATCTGGTGTGATACACTCACACAACTTCCTTTTACAGTGATCTTATAATTAGTCAAAAATTTCATTTTTAATTTTTAACCATTTGTTAAAAATTTTAAAAAATTACAAATTCTACAAAAACGGTACAAAATCGAGTGTTAGTTCAAGAGACAAATTTTCTCTAGAATTTTAAGGTGAATTCAAAAATTTAATAATATACCGGGTGTTTTATTTAAAATAGGAGTTAATAAAAAAAATAGAAAAAAAAACAAAAGAAACCCACTTTAGAAGTATTCAACTGGAAAATCACCTATCTCACATCAATACACATTAAAAATGTAAGAAAAATGTAAAGTTTAAAAAAATCGTTAGAGCCGTTTTTGAAAAAATCGAAAAAAACTGAAAAATCACAAGAGTAAACACCTACTTCCGGTTATGCGATTTTCTTCAAAAGCTTGCTGTCTCATCTACATAGTACACAAAACTTATATATGAAGTTTCAACGCCATACCTCTTTTCGTTTTTGAGATATTCTGTTCACAGACACACAGACAGACACACAGACAGACAGACAGACAGACAGACAGACACACAGACCAATGAAAAAAAATATATTTTTTGGGATCAGGGGACTCTAAAACGTGAAGATCTGTTGAAAACTCCATTTCGAATTTTTGGGGTGAATCCAATACTTCCTTTATAGTAGTAAAAGGAAGTAAAAATGTGGTAAAGAATGGGTCCCAATATTGACCCATGAGGAATTCCAGCCGATATTTTTTTAGTGGAGGACATGGTAGCATTGATCCTAACTTGAAATCTTCTGTTGTCGAGAAAGGATTTCAGAATTAACACTAGATAGTTTGGTAAATTAATATTTAATAATTTGTATATTAGACCATCTATCCACACTGTGTCGAAGGCCTTGAATATGTCAATAAAGGCAATGACCGTGTGTTGTTTAGATTCAAAACCTCTTTTGATAATTTCCAAAATTCTTGAAAGCTGGTGACTAGTAGAATGCTTTGGCCTGAATTGGAATTAAAATGCCAGAATGGTTTTCTTCAGCCCAGAGTGCATATTGAACATTCTGTTAGGATAAATGTTGCTTCATCTGTCCATAAAATGTTTGCAGCGAAAGCCGGGTTGACTCCTTGCTGCCTCTATTCGTCGCGAATAATCTTCTGGAAGCAACCCATAGACTCGCCGAAAGTGGAAAGGATGTAAAAGAGATTTCTCTTAACACTCGATGCACGAAAGTGTGGTTAATATCAAGTCTCAATATACAGAGCGGGTCAAATAAATTTAAGATAATTTCTTCCATTTCGGGTACTAATACGTGTCGTGGACGGCCTCCACCTACTCCCTGCAAAAGTTCAAATCTTCCTGTTTCTTTTAAACGCCGATCTAATCTTTGAATGACAATGCCTCCTATTTGAATGACATTCAGTATATAAATTTGCAGCTTGGAGAGAGTAACCGCCACATTCGTCTAGTATCAGATGCATATCTACGTACCTTGGAAAACTGTATGCCATAATTTTTATTCAAAACCACAGCACAAAACTGAAGAAACACGTCAATTTTGACACCGACTGACGCAAAACCTAACCTGCTAACCTCGAATTTGACATAGACTTACAGTGCCACCAACTTATTCATACGTTCGAATTTCCACAGCCTGCTGAGGATCAGTTTTTTTTATCTTTTGATATATGGGCTTCAAGTTCCAGTTTCAAACTTTCACGTTAAATCTTCTTTCTTTAGATTCGTGGGTAATCTGGTTCATTACTATTAGGAACAGTAGTGGGCTCAATGAATCGCCTTGCTTGATCCCCTTTCCATTTTAAAGTTTTGTGATTCCTTCCCCTTGATTCTCACCCTCGCCTTTGCATTCTTATATATTCTTTTTGTGACCTGTTGTAGTTCATGCGTTACTCCTAGTTCTGTCAGTGCATTCCATACACTTTGTTTGGGTACTGTGTCAAATGCAGAATGCAGATCTATAAATGCCAGATACAACCAAAGGGTTCTTCCTTTCTAATTTTTTTCCATTACTGTTCTTAGTACAAAGATATGGTCTTGTGTCTGTCTTTGTGGTCTATAAGCCGCTTGTTGCTCATACAGCTTTTTTTCTACTTCTTCTCATAATCTTCTTTCTAAGATTCTTGAGTATATATTCTGTACTATGGGCGAGAGGCATATTGCCCATTAATTGTTACAAGCGTTTGTGTCGCCTTTCTTATGCACTGGTAGATACTATTATATTTTCCTCCCAGTCATCTGGTATTTTCTTACCTTTTCAGGCTAGTTGACATATTTTTCTTATCCATTTTAATACTCTTTCTCCTCCATACTTGACCATCTCTGGGGTTATACCGTCTCTACCGGCTGCCTTTCCAAGTTTTATTTGTTTTATTGCTTCTTTTACTTCTTCTATTTCTATGTCTTCTGCATTAGTAATCAAATGCTAATCGGAAACAGCCACTTCAATCATAAAACAATTCACAAAATTATTTTTGAGGTGATGGGAAGAGAAGCAAAAATCATTATCGATTACATAACGTACAACAGAGATGCGAAATATGCAATACTAAACATAAAGGTTATAAGAGGTGCCGAACTCCAGACGGATCATAGACTGCTCATAACAGATAATAGATTCTACAGCAGAAAACCAAGAAAATAGATGAAATACCAAAAAATAAAGATCAACAAACTAAGAAAGTCAGAAATAGCAGAAGAACTTAAAACCCGACTAGACGAGATTCTAGAAGGATGGGAAAGGAAAGAAGCAGCGGAAGAACAAAAATGAAGTATAGAAAAGAAATGGACGATGCTAAAGAAAGAAATACTAGAACAAGCAGGAAAGACTTGTGGAATACTCACAGTAAAAGAAAACCAAAAAAGAACTCGTTGATGGAATGATGAAATAAAAGAAAAGGTAAAGATAAAAAAGAAAACTTGGAAAAGATACATATAAAGCAAAAGAGAATGTGATAGACAACACTTCATATTCACCAGAAATGAAGCCAAAGAGGCTATTAAAAAGGCAAAACAAGAAACCTCGAACCCAAGATTTTGGGAAGGAACTCGAGAAAAAAAATTAACCAAGACAGTGGAAGAGAATTCTGGAAAACTATCAAAGGGATGCGGGGGAATATGGAAAAAAGGTATGGAGCATAAGAAACAACGAAAACGTGATAGAGACAGAAGAAGAAAGAATCTTAGAAGCATGGAGAGAGCACTACAACCAGAAATTTAAAGAAGACAATAACATGAAAAGAAAACGAAGAAGGGAGACAGTCTCGGAAGAAGAAGAAGAAACAGACAGAAATAGAATATTTTTCTAGAATATAAAATTTTAAACTTATCCGCCTTATTGTTAAGGAATTACTGTTTGATCTGTAGCGTAATATCAATGTTTCGATCACTTGTAGTACACCTATAATAACCAATATCATCTCAAAAGATGACTTAAGTATACCAGTATGGAGTGTCATACCGAATAATATTCTTATCCAAATGGAGTGAAACGTTCTATTGTTACAAACCAAATTATTTTCTTTTAAAGAAGTTTGAAGCAGAATGCTAGTTTAACAAAACTCATTTCGATATAGGTAAGTTAAGTTAAATTGTATTATTTTAGGCCTGGAAACATGTAGTTGAACAATGCCCACATATTTTAAAACCACCCTGTTCATATATATTTGAAATACTGTATGTTGAAATGTCAACTCTAATCATTTCTACATTTTACTTCTCTCCCCTAAGGCAAAGGAAGTACAATTGTAATCGTGAAACAATCGATTTCCGAGATTTTTTCAGATCTTTACAGTTCAGGGTTTTTTCAATTCTGTCTGTCTGTCCTGTCTGCCTGTTTGTGCTGTACCTCAAAAACTATTTGTTGGAGGAAGACGATATTTTGCATGCGGATTAGATGTCTACCTTGTTCGAAACTGAATATACTTATTGTCAAATATATTGCTATGCTACTCCTAAATCCCCACGTTGAAACCAAATAGTCTGCTGTGCTTCCATGGTTAGGATACCACAACAAATTCTTATTCCTAAATCAATTTTTAATACACTAGTATGAAACTTTATACCAAAATGCTATCAAGTGCAAATATTATAAAAATTATTGTTTCACTTCACAAAAACAATTTAAAAACGTTAATCGTGGATTAAAACGGGTTTTTTAATGTTTGAAAAAGAATATTTACGTTATTATCAAAATTTATAATCTTGAAAGAATCAGCTCATCTACATGTATAACAAACATTTACAATTTCGCGTGCAAATATGGCAAAGAAAACGTGCACTTCTCACTTTCATGATACGCCCCTGGAAAATTGCTGCTACTGATGCTCCGCTCTCATCCAAACAGGGTATAATTGTTGAAACAGGTAGATATCCTCTGCCTCACTACGCTTTTACACACACAGAATAAACAGTTCGCCGGAATACAAACAAGTTGTAAACAAAATGGTCTACTGCATAAGTGCTTAATTGTAATAATATTTCAAATGTGAACCGACGTGGATTCAACGCGTAACAACTTATAATCTACTTGAGAAAATCCGAGAATCTAATAGTATATTACTCTACAAGTTTAGAAAAGTGATGTTTTTCTGAACAAGTATGGCGTGTTTGAGTACGAGCGTTAGCGAGTACTTAAACGGCCATACGAGTTCAGAAAAACCACTTTTCTAACGTGTTGAGTATACTATTTTATCGCATTTCATAAGAAATTTTTACATACAAATGACACTAACTATCAAAACATAACCAAGATGAGCATAACTCATTCCTATGTACTAAAGCACAATAAGCAGCTCCAGTTGATGTAATGCGTTTGGCAGTACTGAAGTGTGTTGTTGGTGACACTGTACTATGTCAAATTCGAGGTTAGCAGGTTAGGTTTTGCGTCAATCTATGTCAAAACTGACGCAAAACCTAACCTACTAACCTCAAATTTGACATAGACTTACAGTGTCACCAACATCACACTTCAGTATTGTCAAATGTAAAACGAATCGCCGTTGTTAGGGATAAAAGTGTTGCTAATGAATAAAGTACCACATTTATTATCAATTTTGAATGAAGAAATGTAGTACATTTCCAAATGAAATGCGATAAAATCTATTCCCGACCTATTTATAGCCACAAATAGTCACGCTCTAACACGTTCCAAGCTTGTTATTAGTAGCGCTGCTGTCTCGGAGGCCTCAACTGTGCTTGGCTGGTCGTCCCTTTAGAACATTGCCACAGCCCTAAAACACATCATTGCACTTAAGATCACACATTTCGATGTAGATATCCAAATTTCACTTTAACGTAGCCTTTTGCCATCTGACACAATACAAATTTACCTATTTCGTATGTTTGATATTGTTAACATTTTTTGTTTCAAAACTTCACTTTCGAGGAAAGTTTCGTGTAAAGCCTTTTACATTATTTTTTTAGTAAAATCAGAGATGGCATTTGACGTTACAGTTGTCATTTGAATTGCGAAATTATAGTTATTTTTGTACTAGAGCGAAAATTAACCATGTGCACAAATTTAACAAAAACTCTATATTTATTTGTATTAGTTCTCCAGCAATCAGGCTAATGCAACAGTAGATATTTAGATATTTTAAATATTTGGACACTGACAATATATACTCCATTTACTTGACATCTGCACTGTCAGTGTCAAATTTAAAAGAAAAATTCTTGACTATACCTCCAAAATAATGTGTACAGTAATTTATACTGCGTTCGGAAAGGTACCTCTGACAGCTCTGTTACCTCGAAATCGTTCATTCATCTCACTTCCACCCGCGCCGATGGCTATTATCGATTTCTTTCTGCGAATGATTTCGAGGAAACAGAGCTGTCAGAGGTACAGTCGCGGAATTAAAAATCCGGACGAGTCTTATAGAGGATTTTTGCAATTTTTGGGTAATGTAAATTAGGCTTTGCGTTTCTAGGTTAGCAATTGACAGTTAAACAATAAAGCATGCTGTCATATACGAGTAATTATTTTGACTGACTAATTTCACCAGGTAACGTGATAAATAAAGTAAAGTAAGATATACACTGAAGCATTTTAAATGTCCGGATTTTTAATTCCGCGATTGTACCTTTCCGAACGCAGCTATAATTATTAAAATGTTAAAAATAGCAGTGGTGCCAACATACTGGTAGTTTGACAGTGCATATGTCACGTATAAACCGTTCAATAGTTATTTGCCAAGTAGGTAGACATGGAATTTTGTTTTTATGTTTAAGAAAATTAAAACTCCCTAGAATCTCTTTCTGACACTTTGTCAGAATCAGCTGTTATGTACAGGAGGCTCACGAAAGTGTCTAATTTGATATTTTGAGGTTAAACGTGCAATGTTGCCAGTGCTTTCATACTTTGTTTGCTACTAGGCATAACATGTATGGACATCAGCGTTATGGATACCTATCTGTCAAATTGTAATACTAGAGCAATATGCCAAAAGTAATTAAAGGTGACACACAACTGAAAATTACAAAGGCCTACAGGCATTATAAAACCGACAGGCCAGATCTTACTGAAACTGAAATCCTTGCCCGGGATACTGATATTTGGGATGCAAGTATTTATGCATAAAACTTAACTGTTGCTTTAATTTTGGGCTTTGTACTGTTTTAGGTGTCCGAAAGAACTATAAGAAGTATTATTGGGTGGGACAATTTTGAAATTAAACCTTTTGGCCCACGACCTAAAAATGATACATACTATAAAAATTTTGCATTTCGGGAAGATTTGCAACGACAGATTTGGAATGATCACTTGAAAAATGAGCACTTTACTTTGGCTAGACTATTAAAGGCCTACATTATACACTCATTACATAATATACTATTGTATAGAATTTATAATTACAATAAAAAAACGACTTTCATGATACCATTATGCCTACTCAACAAAGTATGACACGTATTCAAAATCAGCAAGTTGTCTTTCATGAAATTTATCTTAACCAATAATAAGAGTGGCACAAAATCCAAAACCAAATCTGGCAACCACGTTTCGTACATTAACATAAAATTATCATTTTGTATAAAATGGGCATAACCTAACTTTTCTTAATGACTGACAGCATATTTACAGGGTGAAATTCATCACCCTAACATGGCCTCCTATCTGGAAAATAACTATTGAACGGTTTATAAATAGAGTATACTTACACAAACTGCCAAAATTTAAAACTTTTTTATGAAATTTTAAAAAATGTATTAATTAGCACATTGCAAAATTCGTTGTTTGTATAGAACGTGTTGTCCACCTCGGCTTGATGGTCTCAGTGATGAATTTCAAGTTTAGTGCAAGAAACACTGTAATTTTGCAACTTACTACATAAATAGCGATTTCGTATTGTTTATTTTTTATTTATTGAAATGAATGTTGCTTAAACTTTTAAGTACCTAGGCTTCTGGTGTGTTTACTAGTAGTTAGCTTTGGCACCTATGACTTGATGTGAGACATGTCATGTATTATGTCTTTGGATAACATTGCGGAAGGCATATTTTTCAGTACTTTTGACAAAGGTTAATAAACAAAAACAAACGAAGTGTGATTATTTTAGGTGTTATAATAAAATAAACGTAAAGGAGGAGAACTAATTCTGACAAGCACGTGAAAAAGGGCTAAACACAATAGCTATTTATGTAGCAAGAGCAAAATGTGCGTGTTTATGGTACGTGACATGAATTGTTGAACGAGGCGAAGCTGTAAAAACGTATATTGGACGTTGACAAGGGAGATGCGCAATAAAAATGTAACTTGCATCTTAAAATTAAAAGTAGTATTAACTAGAAATTGTAAAAGGTCTATATATTTCAAATGTGAAGCATTTTGTTCTAAAAAACCTGTACAGTAATAACCTGTAGAACTACAGTGATACCAAATTTATCATATTAAAAAAACTCCCAAGAAATGTTTTCATTAAACGTAATGACATTTACTATATAAGAAAGAAATCTGCAGGGGAAAGGCCAGGACACTTTGTATAAACGTACTTTTTACTTTTGTCAATGTTTCAAATGAATAAATAATAGTGGTCGAATGGATAAACGCCCAGCTTAGTAACCAAATGAACCTGAGTTTAAATGTGGATGTGTTCTAAATATTTCTCAGAGCGGCATTGGATTTGAACTCATCGGTTAAGATAGTTTAAGGTTTGTTGAATGTATGATGTGTTTGGATGCGGGCAACCAACATAATGACTCTTGGCATGGGCAAAATTATATGTAAGTGTGTCGCCCGCGTTTATATTTTAAAGATTATTACACACAACCCATATACGAATTATTTATGATTTAAAATGGATAATATAGTGCCAAAAAAACTCAAATTGCTTGTGTCTTGAATTTCTATTTCTAATTATGACACCATCTACGGGGTCCTTAATTATCGATAATCATCCCTAGGGCGCTTATCAGGTAATCAGTTCGGGATTGGTCGATTTTCAAAAAATGCATGGTTCTCATTGGATTATATCAATCATGTGACAGTTGTGTGTAATAATCAAGTTAATTAATACCGATTTTTGTCAATCATAGCATAATGAGCTGAGATTACGTCTTGATGTCTTATAACAAACCATATTTCTAACTAAAAAGATAAGTTATACATTTTACCATGTTTCCATCGTGGCTTATTGCATTTTACTGTCAAGGTTTGACAACCAGCAGATGTTGTATTTTTCTGTGTTCCCTTAATAAGGATTGGTATTCCAGTTCCAACTTTGCTACAACATTATCTATTAGTTTAGATTAATGGTTTTACCTAAATGTACAACTGTTTTAAGGTTCCAGGTTTTACTTCTGTAGTAGCTCTACAGTGCTTCACAACAGTGCCTGGAGTAGGTTGTTTTGAGGGAAGCACTAATCGTTGCGAACAACAGTGTGCTGGTGCTACAGATTCTTCATATTTGCTATTTTCTGATTGTTTTGCAGTGTGGAATAAATGTTTATGTAGTTCTTCACCCCGTTCCTCAATATTTGTCTTTGAAACTTCTGTTAGCAGTTCGTGTTGCTCTTTGGTTTGTTCTTTTTTATGTTGTACAAAAGCATCTGCCAGCAGTTGATTCTGTTCTATTTTGCATTCTTTTTCACATTTTGCTTCTGTACTTTCTTTTGAAACATCTGCGGAAGAAATTCCGATTACTACATTAACTTAATTTTTCTTACAGGTATAGCACAAAGTTAATGGCCAGAAGTACTGCTTTTATTAAAGATTGATTATTATAATTGCTTTTGAAAACACCAGTTAGTTAGTTTTAAAGTATATGAAGTAACCAATAACCCGTACCAACCACTTCTTAAAAATTGCTCTTTTAAGAAGATAGAAAAATATACATTACCAAAAACATACAAAAATAAGTGCAACTAGATCTAAGTTGGAAATTTAGACCAACTTGGCGATAATTAGGAGAAACACTTCAAACAAACAACTTTTTACGATTTTACTTCCCTCGTCTAACGAAGAAAGTATTGTATGTAGTAGCGAAAAATCACCTTTCAAGATTTTTTAGATCTTCACATTTCCAAGGTCCCTAGATGACGAAAAACAGGTCTTCCTGTTGCTGGTATAACTCAAAAGCTATTTGTTGAAGGAAGACGATATTTTGCATGCGGATTATATGTCTACTTGGATTAAAACCGAAAAAATGTCGGTCAATTATATACCGGATGAGCACCTTTAAAAAATAAAACTATTTTTGCTTTAAGTAACAGATAAAGCTAATAATTTGCACATAGCTCAGGCTTTACCCTTGACAAAAATGGGACCCAACAGACACAGGGTAAAAAACCCAAATTGGTAGCAATACGTTGAATGTTATGCAGTCGTATTGCGGCGACACGAGGCACAGCTCCGTCGGAACATGAGATCGACGGGTGCGCTATGCACGGCTCGCTTGCTTGCTGTTGAAACTCCTTTTGAGTTCAAACCCCATCTGCAATACTTTTTTGTTTGCAAATTGATGTAATGTGCATTGCCAAATATTTACTTTTATTGTTTCAGTATTACTAGGAACGTTAAGATATTTTTACCCCAGTTACCTTTGATTTTTTAATTTTATTAGTGTCATAACTTCCACTTGCGAGGGAAGTTCTAAGTAAGGCTCTTTACAGATTTTCTTTATGTTTCATACTGCTCATGGAATAACTAGTAGACAACCGCGCAAAATACGGTGCTTTAAAATCTCATCCACTTCATCGAGGATAAAGAAATTTCCTTTTATATATTTGTGGACATCGAAGGAGCTTTTGATAACACTCACAGTAGGTTGGATCAAGGCCATATTAGAAAGCAGAGCCATAACTACAATTAATACATTAAACTTGGTTAGAACTGAGAGATGGAAAGAAACTGTAGGAAGCTTACATTTTACTTATTCATAGTAGCAGAATCGTCTGGACACTCTTAAGACGACTAAAATCAGGCCCTAAATCTTCCAATAACATAGAAAATTGCCCCTTACCTCAGGCAGTGGCTAAAAAATTGCTCAAATATCTGAACCAATTATCCGAAAAACACTTAGCAAACTGTGAAACGTACACTAACAGAGCACAAAAGAGCCAACAGCAAGATCTTTCCATAGAAGGTCCTATAAGCATAGAAGAAAGTTAAGTAACTCTGCCGTCCACGGTATACGCAACACAAAAGCAGCCGTCTTGGAATTTATAAAACAAGCTGGGTTAAACACAATGCAATCGCTACTAGACTTATTTAATATTTTTGATACGGGAAACTTACTACAGCGTTTAAAAGAAGTAAAATAGTTGCTATCCTAAAACTGGGAAAACCAGATCATTGTCCAGAAAGCTACAGCCATATATCGCTATTAAGTGTATGTTATAAAGTCGTAGAAAGAGTGTTGTACAAACGCTTATTGCCTATTGTTCAAAAACATATCCCAGTTGAGCAAGCAGGATTATGCCTCAAAAAAACTGCTGTGATCAGGAATTATCTTTAACCTCACATATAGAGCTGCTTTCAAAGACTCCTGAAAACATGTGTGGATTTATAGGTCTTCTTCTAAAACTTTATGACTTAGTACTTTGTAAAGTTTTCCTTCGCTTAATGAACAATATGCTCAGTGATAGACTCTTCCAAATGCATCTCAATGGGAAGATGAGCAAGTTTTGAAATCTCCAGAACGGACTACCTCAAGGCTCCGTACTAGCTCCATTACTCTTTAACATCTATGTTTCAGATATTTTTGAACCTCAATCACAGAAATTCATATATGCAGATGGCCATCGCCACATAGCATAACAGCCTAAATATCATCAAAGAGGTGCTCACGTTAGACTACAGATCTTAAATAACTATTTTAGTAAGTGGGGTCTCCATTACAACCCTAACAAAACGGAAGTGTGTGCGTTCCATCTTAACAACAGATTAGCCAACGAACTACTAACACTATGGCCACAAGGTACCTTATTGCAACATATCGTCACACCTACATACTTAGGGGCAGTTTACACAGAACGTTTACCTATAAACCCAATTTTCAAAAGTTGTCAGCCAAAGTCAATACAAGAGTAAATATTTTACAAAAGCTAACCTATTGTAAATGGAGAGCCACAGCTGAAACATTGAGAACAACGGCGCTGTCCTTGTTCTATTCAACAGCCGAATACTGTGCTCCAGTATGGTTGAACAGTAATCACATTAACTTGACTGACGCTTAAACTAAGCGCATAAGGTCAACTCATATTCCCTGGCTACATGCACAAGCTACTCCATGCTTGCTGTATCGCTGTATGATAGATGCATGTTCAACCAGGACCTCCCTTGAATGAACGGCTTTGCCTGAAATCTCAATCGCCGCCAATTCGGATGGCTGTGAACGAACTGAATAATCTACATCTAACCATAAAGGAAATCTGGAAGTCTCTTTAGGAGGAACGGGAAGTAAAAATAAACTAATACCTAATATACGACCTATCTGAAAGAGTTTCTGGGTTTTATTTGCCCCGAAGAGAATGGTGTACCCTGAATAGAATTCGTACAAACCACGGAAGGGACAACCACAACATGTATCGATGGGGTAATATCAATACAGCTGCATGCAACTTTTGCGGTTTCGAAAACCGAACTATTGTGCACCTACTTCAAGAGGCCCCAGAGAAACGTTTCCATGGCGCACTACAGGACTTACAAGAACTTACACCGGACGCCCTCGACTGGTTGATCATTCCAGCTTGGAATTGTGATTGAATTTATTAATATAATTAATATAATGTGCTGTCATAATGTCCATACAAAATATATAAATATATACAGAAAGCTAGCAGCTTCCATGGATCGTTTGTTAAACCAACGTCAAACACTGCAACGTATGTCTATAACTGCCAAAGTTGGAGCGACGTAATCAAACAATTTATCCCTGTTTAAAGCAACCCCTGTTAAAGGCAACTTTGTTTGAGCACAATGTATTCAAATGTAATTTTTTCACTACCTTCTTTGTAAGTGATTCTTGCACTGTCAAGTTTGAGGGATGTAGGCTTTATTTACAAAAATTGTTACAGTTTCCATGACAATGTACTTACTTCCCTAGAGAAGTGAATTACTTACATCTCGCATGTATTACAACTGATAAGATGCCATGTCTGCCACTTGGTTAACATGAAGAAAACCATTGTCGTCGTACTATTATCCATTTTTAATCAGAATACAAGCACAAAGCTCACAAAACAGCATTTGCAATCGTATTCACGCATTTTTTCCAACAATTTTTCACAGTGCGTTTATAACTGTCAAACAAAACGTCACAGCGCTATAAGGCTACTACAATTTAGCAAATGTCATAATTTTACGCCAGGTTATTACCTACCATTTACTTTACAAAAGGAAATATTGGTAGTGAAAAAAATTATGTACTTTACACAGGATGTAGGAAGATTTACACTACCTCGAACCTTGCTACCCTCGTTCGCTTCGCTCACTCAGGCATCAAACGGTCCTCGGTAGCGTAAATCTTACCTACATCCCTTGTAAAGTAATATACTATTAGCTAGTAAGGTGTTTACTAAATTGAAAAAATCTTAGTGTGTTAGTTAAGAACTGTTTATTTGACCTGTGAAGGAACTTTTGTGTAACGGCATTGCATGTATTAAATATAAGTAGAGTGCCTTTATGTCAATCTGACTTAAAACAAACATGTCAAATTGACATCAAGACACCCTAGATATAAGATATGTGTGCTATGTTTTGAGTTGTGTACTCGAAGTTTTGCTATTTTCGAGCTGTCTTTTCGTTGGAATTCAGTTATTTGCTATTATTTTTACCGAATTGTTCACCTGTTTTAATTTTTATAATTTGTTTGTAGGTTTGTGTAACTTTAGTTATATTGTAAATTGCTTGTTTAGTTTTTCCAATAATTTTTTAAATAGTTTAATAATCCTAATTTGTAATATTTTTGGTTTCTTTGAGTCGCAGCATTAGTTAGCTTAGCAGTACAGAACCGTGGCCTTCAAACACGTTGTATTTTAAAAGTTGTGTTTAACCTTTAAGTGGTAATTGTTAAGAAATTGTAAAAGGGAAGTGGCACTTCAGTAGTTGGAGCAATTAAGCAATCAATAAACAAACACGCAAGTATTCATTTTATATTAAACCCAGTCTGCTTTGAATGTCAATGGAGGACTTCTTGATCTATGGGTTGAGCTTTTCATTGTGAAGCCCTTAGTAAATAGTATTTTCCTATTTTGTCTATCCCGAAACAGGACCGGACTTCATGAGTACCGTGGACCGCTTCTCCTAGCTCGCTACGTGTAGACAATCCGGGACCTTAATGCCGCTGCCTCCCAACGCAAATCAAATTACTTTACGGCCCGCCGGGCGTAAAGTTGTACTTTCCGTCATGGTAACTATTAAGATGTAAACCGTCATTTTCGGACCGGTTGTGCTTAAAATAAGTTAGAACATGACTTTCAAAGGTTACTGTTTGACACAAGGCCACTTGATAACGGTTTTTTAACGCACTTTAGGACTCAGCGGGGTTTTTGTTACAATAGATCTTGTAGGTATAAAAGGTATAAGAGAGACAACCTTGCCTAAACCAATCTAATCTAATCTAATCATAGAATAGGCATATGAGAAGATCACACATGTTTAATATTGGTATTCAGAGAAGCAATTCATCGATTATACATCTAAGAATGGATGTTACTTTCCGCTTTAACCCAAAAACTGAAGTTTTGCAGACCCATAGGTCTATTTGCTGAAATTCCACCTAGAGATTTATTTTTGTGCCCTAGGAATTTTAAAATGTTTAACCCTCTAAAAGCGAAACTATAAACGATATCCTGAAATTCAAGTAGAGAAAATTCTCTGTGGTTTCGTTTGCATGGACTCGATTTTCGAAATTTCTATATTTAGAAAACCGTTGCACCTGCAACTTAATTACAGAATTTTGACTTGATTTTCTAATATTCAAAAAGTAACCACTGTTAGCAACGCTTATATCGGGCTTGACCATAAAAGCCCGTTTATAAGGTTGCAATTGTAGTTTTTCGTTTTTCGGAAATGTAAAAATCGTGATTTGACAATTTTTTTCACCCCTCAACCGGTATGCTCTTTCACTGTTATGCATTCCTACTGTAGCTTTTTCGATGCTCTATCTCGTGGCGTTTTCCCATTTTGATTGGGACTATCGCTTTAGTTGACCTTATTATTAAAAAGTTATGAACTTAGGAGTACTGTAATAAAACATTGTTCTGCATGTAAGTAGGTACTTTATTCGCACAGATTTCCAAGTAACTGATCTAATATAGTTTAGAATATATTTTAAAAAGAGCAAATTTACAATTTCCTTGGATTTTTTCACTGGGCAGTTTCATATAAGTACATACGGGAGTTCTAGAATTTTGTGCAATAAGCGAATGTTGAGAGCAAATGCAGTTGCTCTCAATCGCAATTACAATACTTTTGGACGATTTTCGTGTCGTTAGGAACCTGCAAAAAAATTCTGTTATTGTTAATGCAGGCAATAGTTTGCTATAATTAATTTTTTAGGAAAAATAAGTGTGAATAGCAATTTTCAAACTTTGTTTTCTTATATTTAGCGGCACATGCTGAAACGCCATGCAATATTTTAAGATAACTTCAGATACATTTAGAGTAGCCTTTTTAACTGAAATCTGGTAATCTTGTAACCAAAGACGTATGCAATGGGCTTTTTCAAAGTCTATTATTTCTAGTGTAATTACATTCTACATGGCTATATCATCATTATACATTCATTCCTCTTAAATAATGCACAACACTGCATGCCGTGTTAAATCGACAAAAGTACCAAGGCTACATTCAACGGTTTATCATCTTCGGGTTTTTGTAAACAAACTTTCCATTACTTTTAATAGCGATATTATCGCAGAAAACAATTACTTATTTTGCCTATTGGTTGTGTTTTTTAAAACTACGAGCACAAGTACATTTCATTTAATAATAAGACGGGTTAGGAGGCTGTAATAAAGCCTTGCTGAATGAGCCCAAACGCTCAGTTTAAACACATCCTTTTATATTGATTTTCCGATGTCGCCGCGCACTGCAAGTTCGGATAGTATTCGTGGCAGAAAAATCTGCGCGAAACTTTAAATGCGGCATGCGCCCGCGGATTACAGTTATTTGTTTTTTTGTTTGTAATGGACAAGGTCTAGGAATGCGGAGTACCAGGTACCTTAGACACCGACAGCTTTGTTCATATAGTCAAAGTCCTACTTAGAATTTTGCCGAGACTAAGGAGTTTCAACCCTAGCAAAGGATCTTTTACATAATCTCTGAAACTTCTTTGTGGCGTGAATCTATAATTCATATTCTTTTTTGGGTATTTCGCCACTCTGCAAATTAAAATTATTAAATAACGGACGTTTCGAGGGAGAATCTGCCCTCGTTGTCAACGAATAACAATTAAGAAGGAACAAGAAAACTTAGAGTATTATATGTTTGAGTGTCTCTAACTATACCTTATATTCCAGGCATATCTGACAAAATTAGACGAATTGGGAATAGATTCAATGTTAGGACGGTTATCAAAACGATGAATACCTTACGGTCAGTTCTTACAAAAACTAAACCGTTCAACGAAGAACAACATTCAAAGAATTGTATATATAGTATCCCATGTGAATGCGGGAAATACTATATCGGTGAAACATCCAGACCTTTAGCAGTTAGAGTTAAAGAACATAAAAATATGATGAAAACCTATCAATTCAATAAGTCTAAGCTGGCAGAACATGCTTGGGATAATAATCATAAAGTAAACTGGCATAACACAAAGATCTTGTCTAAAGAATCAATGTCAACTAAACGTAAAATTAAGGAGACGGCATATATTTTACTTAACGAAGAAAAATGCGTGTCGTCTTTCTCAATATTTTTAGACACTAGTTGGCTATCGATTCTTAAAGATCAGATCAAGTAGGTTTAGACAATCAACAAACGTCAATGTCAAGCAATTCATTGGAGGTTGGTGGTTTTCAATCTCCGTAAAAAGGCTAAATTTTCTTGTTCCTTGTAATTGTTATTCGTTGACAACGAGGGCAGATTGTCCCTCGAAACGTCCGTTATTTAATACGTTATTTAATAATTTTAATTTGCAGAGTGGCGAAATACCCAAAAAAGAATATGAATCTTTTACATGCTACACATCACAGTAATATGGAACCCACGACCCACGGCTTTACATCACTTCCGAATGATGGCATTCTGTAGATGTTTTCATCAGCATTTTTTTTAAATTTTTAAAACTTTACCGGGACCGGGGCTCGAACTCGCGACCCTTAGATCAGTAGGCAGAATGCTTAACCACTGAGCTACGGAGCCCAGCATGGACTACAGTTAGTTTCTTATAAAGTAAAAACAGATCAGCATAGGTAATATCAAACAAATTACAAATTGTGGTGTATGTCATTTTGACAAGTTATTGTTTTCGAAATTCATGTTTACAAATAAGGAAAAGCAGATATAATAATAATAATAATAATAATAATAATAATAATATGGTCTTTATTTACACATATAATAATGAATGATAATTTACATAAAAAGAATTGACAAGATTAATGTGGAACTGGAAAAAATTACCAAGTATTTAAATACAAATAAACTAAAACTGAACACTGCCAAAACGAAGGCAATGATAATTTGCACAAAATCGAATTATAAAAAGGTTAACAAAAATCGTATAAAAGTTCAGATTTATGGAGATGTTCAAGTTGTGGAAGAAATTAAATATTTGGGTTTTATTATCGACAACCATCTAAATCTTAGTAGGCACTTTGAATATATTCAAAATAAAATTTCGAAGACAATGTTCTTCTATTCTAGGCTATCTAGTCAGTTGTCTATATATTCTAAAATCACGGTATACAATACAATTATTAGGCCACATTTTGAGTACTGTCCTACTCTTTTATATTTTCTTGGTAAATATGAACTTTCTAAATTACAAATATTGCAGAATAAAGGTATGAGGATTATTTTGCGATGCAATAGGTACACACCAATTGAATTTATGTTAAATGCGTTATGTTGGTGGCCCATTGCAACTCATTTAAGATTTACAGCCAGTCTTATAAAGGCCACTAATCTGACGTTAACTTTAATTCGCTGTTAAAATAAACAAAAGCGCATCAAAATTTGTTTACTAATGAATAAAATGTCATAAGCACTGACATTTTGATGTGCTTTTGTTTATTTTAACAGCGAATTAAAGTTAACGTCAGATTAGTGGTCTTTATAAGACCGGTAGTTAATATGTTAACTTTTGTATATAAAATTAAAACCAATTTACTGCCGGGATACCTTAATAACTATATTACCATAGGGTCACATATTCATAGACATGACACACGAAACAAACAAAACTTATATATCACAAAACAGAATTTAACACAAACTATGAATTCGCTATTTTATAAGGGATTTAACGATTACAATACACTACCGATCAGTATAAAACAGGCTAATAATATAAATAGTTTTAAAAGAATACCTCAGTAATGTTCAACAATAGGCTTATACTGTACATTTATGTATTTCATTTATGTATTTATGTATTTTATTGAAATAAATACTCATATTATTTAAAAAAACACCTATATTTGTCGAAGCCCACAAAAATGCAAGTGCTGCTCGTACTATTCAGCGTTATCCTACCCGCATCTGGAAATATACAGGGTGTTTCAAAATTGCACGGAACAAATATAAGGGTGTTATTTTATATCAAAAAATAAGATAAAACTCTAATAAACATTATATCCTAAAATTATTCATTTCAAAGATATCCTTGATCAAAGACTTAAAGATAGCAATCAGTTTTTCACACCTATAAGATTTAGTAGGCTGGTGTTCTGTTCCAACGCATGTTTTATGTTTACATGCGTTCCAAAATAAATTATTTAAATTTTTTTTAAAGTAAAATTTATAGTAACTGTTCGAAGTTGTAATTGTAAGTAAAACATACAGATAATGAAAACCAAATACCAGCCTACTGAATCTAAACGTTTTAAAAACGAATTGCCCTCTTTAATTCTTTAATCAAGGATATCTTTGAAATGAATGCTTTTAGGACATACGAGTATGTTTATTAGAGTTTCTCTTATTTTTTTATGCAGAATAACGCCCTTATATTTGTTCCGTGCAATTTTGAAACACCCTGTATTTAGACGTCTGGAATTTTCGTTGAACGAATATGGGAGTTTCAGCAAACCTACTAGGTCAAGAGCAAGACCTGTTACTAACGGAATTGACGAAATGGCAGTTTTACAAGAGGTAGGCGAAAATCCTCACATTAGTCAACGAACTTTGAGTACGAACTTGGAGATTATCAGAACTTCTATAAGAAGAATATTAAAAACAAATTCATTCCATCCCTATCATCTAACTTTGGTTCAAGCTTGACATGACAACGAGCTTTTACAAAGGATAGGCACAGTTTTGTAAGCTTCTTCAAAACCAATTTAACGTACGACCCAACCTTTTAAATTATGATATGTTCAGTGATGAAGCGAAATTTTCAAACAACGGTGATGTACACAGACACAACAGTCATTACTAAGCAAAGCATATTTCGGAGGGTGTGAATTTGCCGTTTGAATAAAGTAATATAATTAAAATGATAGGTTTGTGCATATGTAAAGCCAAACCAAACGAAAGTAATTGACACAATAGGTTGTCAGTAAAAATTGTGAGCAATCTGAAGAGTAGATGAAGATAAGGATAATCGAGAATATTGCAAAGAACAATCCTGAAGGTAGGCAACAGAAGAGAAGCAAGCGACGTGAAAATGGTGGACTCGGATATCAGTGAATTAAAACAAAGTGCAAAAGAGCAGAGCAGTGAAATTAAAAACGTTTGTGAGTGCAACGCTAAAGAACAATAGTAGTTATAAGCAAAAGACAATATTTTAGATTTGAGAAAATTGTTACGGTATTAAATTGACCTTACGACACTCACGGATGGGCGAGTGTCGAGTACTACACAAGGCCGGCAAAAGGGCACGCTCATCCCGAGAAATCGTTAAAACAGGTTAAAGGCCTCGGCTCGAATGCGCTCAGGGAGATGGGCGTGGTTCAAAACGGTACACCACAGGGCAAGCATGTCGAAGTATATACAGGGTATTGTTAAAGAAATGGGCGCCACCAGATCCAACTTAAGATACCCACGTTCAACCGGACTTGGAGGGTTAAACGGGGTGGGAAGTACTCAAATATCTGTTTTGGAAGAATACTCAAATAACTATTTCGGGAAAATACTCAAATAACTATTTCGGAAAAATACTGATAAACTATTTCTGGAAGCCACAGAGCAGCGACAAGCTCGACAAACCTACTTGCAGCGCGGTTCCACTACGTTCAGGCTTCACCTCACATGGATCGTAACATAGTGACGCAGTCACCCTAAAATTAAACATGCACAGAACACTGAGAGAGAAAAATCTTATTCAGTAAAGTCAATATATCTATTGGGCCATCTCACATGACCAATTAGTAACATACAAATCTCCGACTGAGTCGGTGGATACAACAAACGGTAGTCTTTATTTGAAGGGTAGTAACTATTTTAAGGGTACGTCCATCTGGGGAAGCGCTTTATCTAAGATTACGCCGCATACTGAGGTACTCGAATCTAAATAAATAACGGCGTCTCACGGAGAAGCCGTGTGCGGTACTGTTTATTGATTGAGAGGTACACCGTCTAGGGTACTGGATCTTCGGTTGAAATGTAAAGCAACAACGGCTGCTCGCCGATTCGCCGAGTGCGGCACAGTCGTTTTAATTTGATTGTAACATAAACAAACTTGTTTACAAAGAAGCCGCCGATAGTACTAAGTCTGAATTCAAAAGGTAGGGCAAACAAGATTGTTCACAAAGAAGCGGTCTAGCATCTAATTTATGTGCGACATGAATGCACTCGCTTGCAGAGAAGTCGTCAATAGCACTATGTTTGAATTTAAAATATACGGCAAACAAGCTTGCTCACAAAGAAACGGTATAGCATCTAATTTATGTGCGACATGAACGCACTCGCTTGCAGATAAGTCGTCAATAGCACCATGTTTGAATTTAAAATATACGGAAAACAAGCTCGCTCGCAAAGACGCGGTATAGCATCTAGTTTATATGCGACATTTACGACACTAGGTTTTTACATAAATTTACCTGGTTAATTATTTCGACCTGTTGGCTATGGAAGGCGCTTGCATTAGGATCCAACTGTCGCTACGTCCTTAATTGCGTGGCAGCTCGAGATGATTCAACGTCCTAAGAATCCCCTTGCGACGGACAGGGCGAAAGAAGTCAGCTGCCCCCTCGGCTATGACTCAGAATGATAACGAGGCCATTGGATGAGTTGCTCAGATAGGGAATCCTGTCACCAAGACGCATATATATATAGGCTGCATCAGCCTCAAATAACCTGATAACCACCACAAACCCGTGGAACGGACGTCGAACACCTGCACACACACTTCTCGCCGACCAGCGTCTCGCTGCTAACTGCCTCGAGAAAACCGCGCGCAAACATGCACCTGGGCTCTGCAGGCTTCGCCTCCACCAATCACAACGCAGAATACGCCTGAGACGCGGAACGCGTGATAGTTCGTCCCGAAACAAGCATAGGCCATCCTTCTCGCACCCATGGCTGAATTTTAACTCGCTTGAAAATCCACGCTGCTAACAACGCCCAGACAGACGGTATTCCTAGGGGTGCCCAAAAGGTGACAAATTAGGAACAATGATACCAAGGGTGTACAAAATTATTATGCTATGAACTATGTCTAAAATGAACTTGAAATACAGCCAAGATTGCTCTGAAGGCTTAGGTAGTTAATCGAATTACTAAAAAAAAACGAAATGTTCTGACAAAATTTTAGATTTTTAATTTATGTAATCAAACTTTATTCTATTTGTGGCTAAGCTTATCAAAACTAATTTCCAATTGGTAATAGAAAAACACCGTATCATAGCAAACTGATGTTTTTTGTTATAAACAGGAGAACATTTGAAAATAGAAATTAATGTAGCTTGTCGAATTTGTGCTCCATATTTAACTAATGTTTAATGATAATAAACGTGTCTTTCCAATTATAAAAAGTGGTCCAATTTATTGCCCAAGTGTCGGTGCACTTGTGGGAATGTTTGTAGCGATTTTCACGACATAAAAGTTAAATTTTCCAATCTCATCCTCGAGTGGACATCGGCAGCCGAGCAACTGGACTTTACGATCTTTGACTACGACCAAAATTAGCAGCGGAACCCAGAGGTCAGCAATCAAGGACGTCAGCGGGGTCTGCAAGAACGTCGCTTTTAACATCTGCACCCAGAGGAGCGACTCTAGCAGAGCCAGAGGTAGAAAACCGGGAGCGTCATCTGCGAGCAGCATCGAAGCGAACTTCACGAGGTAGGACCTATCTGTAATGTAAGAGTTGCCGTTTGGAAAGCTATGTAAATTCGAGATTGAACCTTACTGAAGAGGCATAGCGTCTTTCCAAGGGTTCTGCTACTCCGTAATTTTCAAAAATCGAGCGGCGTCATCCGGTTTTGCAAAATTGGCGGAGTTTCAAGCAACATAAACAAATGACAGTTGGCGTGATTTCAACGTCATCCTGGGAATAACAAAGGCGAGGGTCCACGTCATCCTAATAGCGAAGGCGAGGTTTCAATTCTTGCCAAGCGGGAATATTCAAATTATTTACCTGACGCTCTCTTACATTATTTCACGATCTTAAACGTTCAAATACACGCATAAGCCATTTCGTGTTCTTCTGTCATTTTATGAGGTTGTGAAGTATCTACTGAGAACGAGCAAATGAGCTATGTTGAGACAAATAACCTAAAATTAATAAAATACAGCCCATTTCAGAACTCACCCTGAGATAAGCAGCTTTGTGTTTGCCGAGAGCTAGCGTAATTGGTTTTGCAGTTAAATAAAATAGAAAAGGGGCATTCAACAATTTTATTTGTGTAATTAATTAACACAGTTCATTTTTAACCAGTCTTAAATTACTGACGGGCAAAAAGTGAGCACAGTATAAAAATTAAACTGAGAATTGTGTGGGGATTTGCCCTAAATTTTAACTTATACTAATTTTCTAAATTAAAAATAGCTTTTGCAGTCAGGCAATTACAAACAGGTACCTGTTAGTGGAGCTATTACAACATATTACAACAATATATACTTTTTTATTAACAAATTTCTAGCCTAAAACTACAACTGCAGTGTCGATATCTTTTGAGAAAACACTATTTTTCAGTGATTTTTTGTGGTTCCTATTGCCAAAAATTTTGGGGAGTTTTTGATAACCTGGGTTGTTGGACATGTGGTTGATTCCTCTCGTTCTTTTCCATTGAAATTTCGTGCTAGCAAGTTGAGCGCCCCCTCAGCGTAGTGCTTCAAAAGGACCAATTGGTTTGGCTAAACTCCTTTGGTTATATGTCTTACAGCTAGGCGAAATTATTTGGGCCAGATTTACTCTATGAACGTTTACATTTGACTACCTATCAACCCCAGGTTAGTTTACGAGAGCTCCTGTGTCCTTATCGGGGGGCTCACCTAGAATTTGTTTGTTTTTAGCTAATTTTCACCTGGATTTCGCAGTTTTCCCCTGGATTTCGCAAGGAAATTGGAAATCGCTCTGCGCTACACTTCTTGGGAGCGCTAGAAGCATCGCCTACCTGCAGTCAGTTCGCTGTCCCCTGGCTCAAGGCAAGGCCCCTTACAATACTCAATCCGATGCCGGGAGCTGGCAACTTCTGCTCCCTGTGCCCTTGACGCCTCAGTTGTGTTCCGGAGGAGCTGGCGGTTCTAGTTCGGCATTTGCCATCCGAGCCTGTGAGGATTACACGAAATGGGTAATTTGGGGTGTGTACATGTACTAGCAAATTAATCGCATAGACAATATTAAGGCATTTTATTCAATTTGCCTAGCCTTGTATTTTAGTATAGATTTTGTGGTAGCTGCATTATTTGCGCTAGGTATTTATTAGCAGGATAGTTTAGAGGCTCCTTTCGTGGCGTTGAAAGCTACGTTTAAATTTACTCACCCTCTGTCGCATGACAGCACTAACGTTGCTACTGGATTCCTACAAAGAATTAGTAATATAGTATTTTTGGGGTCTTGGATAGACCATAAAGTTATTGTAGGACGTTCATACTTACCTAGGACACGTTTTGGCTGTGGTTTTGGGCAGAACCGCGTGTTTTGGGCCATTTGTGCTCGAGTTCAGCTTCACTAGGTTATATCATGTATGTATTATACCTATATTGCTAGTAGGGCCTCGGAACGCCCGAAAACGTTACGGCGCCGACATAGTTTTATTTAGAGTATAACGCGTCTCTTGCGCATGCGTGAGAATTCGAACTCCGCTTTTAGAAGCGAATTTTAAACTTCCCCATTGGGCGGACGAAGCCGCCGCGCTTGCGCACAGCTCACCATTATACATTGAAGAGTTGGTTGTCTGTCTCACTTCCTTCGTGAGTTTCCCACTCATAGCCGCTAGCAATATAGTAAGTATTACATATATGGGTTATATGCTAAATTAACCCGCTGTGGTTAAAGAACCGCTCGCGGACTCGTAGCGACCAAAATTTAAGTATTCGTAAAGTAACCTTGCAATTATTAATTAACACTGTTAGGAGCGTATTCAAAGTGCGTGCTAATCTGTGTGCCCATTTTGTACCCGCGTTTTCATAGCTATTTGTTCGCCGGAATTACACCGACGCGGTCGGCTCAAAATTGAGTAGCAATTTGAATGCTGTAGCTTAAAGCTTACTTTGTTTTTTATTATTTACTTTATTTGCGCTTATATTGAAATTATTTTTTTTACGTCTGGGAGCAAAACACGGTTGCTACGATACCAAAATCGTGAGACAAATAATGAATTGCTCCCTAGAGGAGAGACATTTCCCTAGGGAGTTATGTCAAATTCGAGGTTAGCAGCGTCAGTTTGTGTCAAAACTGACGCAAAACCTAACCTAATAACCTCGAATTTGAAATAATTGTGAGCTCTTGTCATAATGACTTACAGTGCCAGCAACTTTAAAATTTATCATAGGCTACTAATTTAAAATAATTATAAGTAAAATGTCAATAAATCACGTTTAAAAAAACAAGTTTTTCGTTTTAAATAGTATATAAAACTCGGAGAGACTGCTATTTTGCTTCAGTGCAATTTCTCTCCCTCAATGCATAATCTACTATTGTTTATGCATCTCGCCCCTTGTAAAATTATTCGCGCAGAACTACACTGCTTGGATGAAGTTTTATTATTATTTATGTATATATATTGTTGAGGTCTCTATTGTATAATATTTCATGTGCTTATTTAATTCAATATCAAGTTTTTTTTTATTTACTACAAATTAATATTAAATATTATTTCAATTGTATGAGTGCTCTTACTCAGGGTTGGTTCGCCAAAAACTAGTAAGTTTGTTTGTTGCTATTTTATTTATCTGAATTGAAATATTTTATGAAAGTTGCTTACTGTCAGCTATTAATGCAATACCGTGTTCAATGACACTTTTAAATCAATATGACATAATAAAATTCTTTACAACGTTTTTATGACCCAATAATGTTATGATAAGTATTCAATGATATTGTAATAAACCTTTCTAATTGTCTTTTTATTATAGATTACTTCATATCTCTTTGTATTGACCCACCTGGAAACAGCTCCAACTCACGTTGGTGTGCCTCTCTCCTGCTATCCAAATTCCTACACTTCAGCTATAAAACACTGGTCACCAACAAACCACCTTCCAACTGGTTACACCCCAAGACACCGTTAGACATTCACTCATTCTCGAACCCCAACACAGCTGTCACTCCTGCAACCTTCCTGCGTCCAATTCCTCCTTGGTAAGTATACTTCCAATTAAGATGGTAAATTAACTGTGTCCTTCCTTAGCTCCTTGTATCTCCATACACGTCGTCAGCATCCAGCACAATCTGCAACCTCCAACAGCTCCTCCCTTCGATGCAAGCAAGCCCGTCCCTGTCAACTGGTCCTTGGTATTTTGTCTTAGCCTCCAACAGCTCCTCCTTTTGATGCAAGCACACTGGTCCTTGTCAAACTGGTTCTTGGTTCCTCAGACGTAGTCCTCGAAAACTCCAAACAACTATAATACTCCAATTAATGTAACTCCTGATGACTTGTAATATAACACCAATTCAATTATATCCAAATCTATTCTTCTTGCTTCTATGCCTTGTTCATATGTAGATCCACCATTTCAGATTTTCATTTTAATTAAATATAATTTTCTTCTCGTAATTCACTTGCCCATACCTTGTGCATATTATTAGTAAACCCTTTTAATATTAATTGCATTTAAATTAAATAAATAAGGGCAAATTTATGGTTTATTTTTCACCAAACTCAATTTTTACAGACTGTTTCTCAACTTGTTATTTTCAATAATTACACCAATTTTTATTTCTATCCTAGACTACAATTATTCCTGCCTGCTACATGTTATATAAATTTGAATGGTACCCACTTTATAAATTGTTACAATAGAATCTTATTCTGTCATATGCAACATTAAACTTTGTATTTATTATTAACTCTTGTTACCACCATCAAATAGTACTCAAATGCAATACCTTTCATTTAAAATTTGCTTTGAATCTTTAGTTCCAATTATATCATTCAATTATATAAGCAGTGATTAATACAATATTCCACATTTAATCATTTCAATATAATTACTGTATTTAACTTTCCATTCTGTATTTATCTAAATAAATAGACATATTTAATGTAGTACATAGCCTCTATATACCATAGCAATATAAATATATACAGTGTGTCCCCGGATAGGTGAAACGACTCTTGTGAAAGGTAAAAAATTCACGATTTAAATTTTCATTTTTTGGGGTTCAGCCCTGCTTGGTTAAAGGCGAATTCCCAACATAATTTCAGTTCTGAGAAATCAAGTATGCCTTGGAAATTTAAAAAAAAACCTATTTTTCTGTGAGGTAAAGTACCTTTTATGTGGCAAATACGATAAAAAGTTATTAAGAAAAGTTGTTTAGAATCAACCAAATTTCAAAATCCTCAGCCAACTTTGATCTCTCACAATTTCTTTTTATGTTTAGGTCCCAAATCAAAGAATTTTACTTTTAACAAAGATTTTTATTGGAAAAACAAATACTTTTAACAAAGTTTTTTTATTATGAAATAAAATTCTTTGATTTGGGAAATAAACTTGAAAAAGAAAATGTGAGAAATCGAAGTTGGCCGCGGATTTTGAAATTTGGTATAGGGGCCTAGATGTTGATTCTAAACAACTTTTCTTTATAACTTTTTTGTCGTATTTGCCACATAAAGGGTACTTTACCTTACAGAAAAATAGATTTTTTTGAAAATTTCCAAGGCATACTTGATTTTTCAAAACTGAAATGATGTTAGAAGGATTTGTCGACGTCGAGGGCCTGGCGCTCTCTTCTATAGTTTTTTTGCAGCTTAGCTGGAACCCCGACCCTTCCCGACGAGTTAGTCAACTTAGGCGATAATTACCAGCCGGCAAAATACCAAATATGACTTTCGCCACCAGTTAAGACCGACCCTTGTCCTTTGTCACAAACGCCAATAATAAATGTCAATGTCAAAACCTAACTCTACACTTATAGCCAACATCAAATAGTTAAAATAACTTGCGTCAAAATAATGACCATTCAAAAAAAGTTCGATTGTTTCTAAAGGCACTGTATATCTCTAGGCCCAAATTTGCCTGAAAATGGTGGCCAACAATCGTATGGCCACACTGTCTTGTATATAGTCGCTGTATTCTTGGCATTCTTTATTGACTTCTTGATTGTCCGGAACTGACGTAGACGTCAGTTCTCAATAATCGTAATTTTTGACATATATATTTAATAATTTTCCTTAATGTGTGTTTGTCTGCTGTGGCACAAAATCACGTTCCGGCTTCGCAGATGTTTATATTTGTTTAGGTTTTGTTTTACTTATCTTAGCGGTCGCCTCGCAGCTTGACCTTCGGCGTATCCTATTTCACACGTACGCCACATGTGCGCGTAGCTCGCCGTTTGCTTGTATATATTTATTTATCTTAGTTCGAGCGTTTGAAAATAAATTAGCATATGCTATTCGGAGTAAAAGTGACTTTGTGTGTCTCGCCTGGACTTGTCTGATTCGCTTACTCTCGTAAGTCAAACGCGTCCGGTATCGCCATACAAAGTAATACTTTTACTCCTAATAACATAATATACTTACTATTATTATAGAATATCACACGATAGTTGCTTACCTGTTTTTGAAGATGTAGATGGTGGCGAGGGGCACTCACAATCAATGCATCTGAATATATTAATCATAGGCTTAGTATATTTTCTGTGTTAGTTTAAATGTGCTTACGTAAAAGTTTCCTCTGGCACGGAAGATTTCGCATGTAGTTGTTCTTGGAAATAATTGATTTTGTTTTCTGTGACCGGCTGGATTTCTTCGCCATTGTGCTGCACTTCTTTTGGTAATGAGTCAATTATTGCATTCATACATGCATCTGCGTTTACTAAGATATTAGAGTCCGAACTGTCGGTAGAATGATTTTCTTTGTCCTTACTATCATAACTTTTTTTAGTCTGTATTACTTTATCGATAGATTCAATACTTTCTGAACAATATTTACGTTGGAAACATAACTCCTTTATATCTATGGCTGTGTCAGAGTTACTCGGAGATTCGCAGCAAAGACAAGTTCTCAGTTTTTCATCTATACTTACAATTTTTTTACTTAAATATTCTCGTTTTAACTGTAATACTTTAAGATTCTGATCAGGACTATAATTACAGCATTGCAAAGCACAATTAACTTCATTTGATTTTTTAATAGTAAATGTTTTATCATTGTCTCTTACGGTTTCATCAATGGCTTGCTGTAGTACAGGAGAAGTATCATAATAGAAAAGATATTTGTTAAACGTTTCTATTTGACCAATCATTTCATCCACGGTATGGGTAGAAGGATTACCACATCTTTTAGTTTCAATGTCTTTTTTATATTGTGACAAATTATATTCTAAATTTTGCAATAATGTAATTAACTTCATTCTTATATTCAATAATTTATTAGGTGTATTTTCTGTATTATCGTCCTCTGCACTTTTTACATTCACATTTTCTGATAACTGTCTCACATTTTGTTTTTCATTTTCTTTAGCACACATAATTTCTTTCAAAAGTGTTTGGTCTAGGTTAAATAAATATCTATTTTTATCTATTAATTGCCTAAGTAAGTTATTTTCTTCTTGTAATTTCTCTAAAATAATTTTATGTTCTTTAAGCTCATCATCTATTGCTGAAATTTCATTTTCCTTCGTTTTAAACAAGCAACTAATTTCTTGGAAGGACCTGTCATTTAAATTTTCTACTCTTTCGTAAACTAATTTTTCATTATTCAATTCAGTTGTTATTTCCTCAATTTTTTGTTTTAATTTGCCAATTTCATCATCTTTCTGGTGCACCCAATTTAATAACTCCTGCTTCTCAACATTCACACTGTCGATATCTTTATAACACATTTGCAGATTTTTGCATTCTTTTGTAAGTTTAATAGCCAATTCCTTATTTTTCTCTAACTCTTCTTGATGTTCTTTTGTATTATGATCAGCTTCCTCCATTAAACGTGATAAAAGACATTCTAGGTGCTGTTCATTTTTTATTAGCTTTTCGTTTTCCATTGTCTTGAATTCCGCTACCTCCTTGTACTGTTGTACAGTTTGATTCATTTCTTCAACTTTTGCAGCTAATAAATCATTGTCGTGCTTGAGCTGTGGAATTTCATTTACTTCTTTTTCTAGCGTATTTAATTTAACTTGAGCTTCCTCATAACAAGAGCGCTCTTGAATATATTTGATATTTTCTTCCTTAAGTTCATCAAGGATTTTCTGTGACTGAGTAAGTTTCTTTTTTAAATCTTGAATATCTAATTTACTTTCATTTAACTCAGAAGTTTTATCAGTCAATGAAGTCGTTATTCTATTATTTTCCTGTAACATTTCTTTATAATCTTGATGTGCTGAATCAAGTTGTTTCTGTAATTGCTGAATTTTACCCTCTAATTCTTTAACAATTGATTCATTATCACTTCGATCTGTAGCAATTTTTGTTTCTAAAACAGTGATATCGCTGTTCATCTTGTTTAGAAGTTCCTTATAATCATCTTTTAGTAATTTATTTTGAGAAGTTAATTCATGAATAACTTCATTTTTCTTCTCCAACATAATGTTAAAGTTGTCTGTTAAAGATTCTTTCTCCTTTACCTCCTGTTCGAGCTTCCCCTGTAAATTATCTACTTCTAAATTGAGTTCCTCCAATAAATTACTTTTGGTATCCTTTTCTTCATATATTTCATTTACTTCTTTTAAATGCATCCTTTCAGAATCGGTAAGGGCAAAGCTAACTCTGCTGCTGTCCCTTGTACCTCTAATAATATGGACAGATTTAGGAGTGCTAATATTGTCTCCTTCCTTTGAACAAATGCATTCTTTAAAATTTGGAATGAGTAATTTTCGCAGATACTTCAAGCTATCGATTTCCTTTCGCATTTCTTCCTTGTCCTGTTTTAATATTTCTATGATACTGTCCTTGGCTGTTATATTTGTATCTTCCACTATAACCGAGTCTAACATTTCTGATAGCTCTTCTGTCTGTATTTTGTTATTTTCGTTAATTCGCTTTTGTAATTCAATATTTTTCTCATAGAGTTTTTGTATTTCTGTTTTCAAAAATTGAATTTCATCCTTTAATTCTTTCATTTGAAAACTATCACTAGTAGCACTCAAATCTTGATTATAAAGTAACTGACTAGCTTTTTGATTAACAAGTAGGTCTTGGTTTTTTGTTGTCAGCTCATTTACTTGTTCTTTCAGGGTTTCATTTTCTTTCAATACTTTATCGAAAGATGTCTTTGCAGAACTTTCTGGTATATTTGTAGTTAACTTATTTTGAAGAATTTCCAACACTTTCCTTAAACATTCTCGATCATTCTCAGCTTTTTTTAGGTCTTCTTGGAGTTGCTCCACTAAAAGTTCTAACTTATCGTTCTGATTATGCAGCGTTTTTTCTAATTTTTTATAATGATCTTGAAACGTTTCCATTGTTTGCTTTAAATTTTCATTTTCTGGAAATTCAACTTGTGTATCTCTTGATGTAGTTTCAGCTTTTTGTACGATAACATTTTTTTCCATAAGTTCAGTTTTCTTTGGTACTTCTTTGTACCTGTTAACATTTAAATTATAAAATAACACACCAAACAACAAACAATTTACTGAAAATGTTATACGTAATATATCATGTGTTTAAAAACAACTCATTCGCAGCATGCCATGACCAAATTGAAGTTTGTCATAACTTGATAGATACCAATTGAAGCAAATGAACTACCATAAGTAAGGGAGAACTAAATTACATCTTGAGCTTGAACTATTTTCCTAAAGTATACAAAACACATAATAAAAACAAATTTTATTGGCTGTTATGATTAATACACTCGTTGTTGTAATTGTGTAAATGTCATCTTATTTTCCTTTTTGCATGATACAATTAAACTTAGTGCAGTGTAAACTTTTGCCCGTCACAACGGGAGATGTTTTCATAAACAAAATGCAAGCTGACATTCACCTACAGACTTAAGACATGACTAGATTTTCTATCTTTCTTTCCAAGGCCTACCCTAAATGAGTGTTTTTTTTAACACATGATAGAATATCATCAGATATTACTATACAGTTTGTTCTTCCCATATAAAAAGCTTAAATCGTAAGGCCATAATCTTTTCGAATATAATCAGTATGATTATATTGTCGAACATTTGGAGGATATTTCGTTTCATCCTTCTCTTACATTTTGTGACTAATCTGTTCTTATTGAAATGTGTATGTTCTATGAACCCTGCTAAACTAGAATAGGATAGCCTCTAGTTTCGAGTAAACACCGGAATATTTAGTTCAATGTAGTTTCGAAAACAAAATTAATAATGGCTCATACAAAAATCTTTAGAAAAAGATCTATTGCAGTTATATGCTATGCTAGATGTTTGAACAATGCCGTTGTCCATTGATGATATTGTACAGAATTAACAAAATAATCGAGAAGAAAATATTTTCGCTTATATTTTGCCTTATAAAACCAGGATTCTTAGTAGTATAGCAATGAAATCTCATATACCACAAAGATAAATGTTACTAAACAATTAAGAAACATAACGTCAGTGAAGTAACAATACCTCCTATCTCCCTTTACCTAAATTTTACAGGAGAGGGTTAGAAACTGATTGCCACTTCGGGTGTTTGTGTCGTTTGACACATACAATGCTATACAGATAGAAGGTATTGAAGTTAAAATTTCAAGATAGGAGGTATCGTTTTTTCTTGTTTTTCCGACATTTTCAAATTATCTGCACATAGTAGCTATTGAAATTATGCGCAGTAAAGTTAGCAATCAATTGCTGTATAAATCGTAATTTTGAAAATTTTCTCAGATAGTAGGTATTGTTACTTCACTGACATAAACTGTGTACAGCTTACAGAATCCATGGTGTAAAGAATACAAGGTGAAACATTCCCGGAGATGCGCAGTCGTTCAGAAAGTAGAAGAGAGATATCAACCAATCCCTCATGGGCCTACACAAGAAATCTATTATGGCCGCGATCATGGTGTAACCATGGATGCGTTTGTATATTGTTGCTGGCACTGTCAGTCGATGTCAAATTCGAGGTTAGGTTTTGCGTCAGTTTGTGTCAGACTGACGAAAAACCTAACCTCGATTTGACATCGACAGCGTCTTCAACAATACACTTCAGTACTACCAATCGTGCCATTTGTGGGTCCATGTCCTATTGGTTGAATTTGAGGTCTGCCCACATTCTGCGGAACGTTACGCCTTGTATTCCTTACACCATGACAGAATCTAGATTGACTCTCAAGGTAGGCCATGAAAGGCGCTGTGATCATATTTGATTTCACTGAATTGGCAATATGTGGAAATAAGTAATTGTCAAACATACAAAGTTTGGTTATATTTTAAAATTTAAATAACAAGTATAGTATTCCAACCAGAAATTGGAAAGCTATTTAAAATCAGGCCAGCATTGAGAACAGTAAGTCACTTCGTAATTTAATTCATAAAATGAATGTTTGATTGTCATTCAGTGACATTTCAATAATAACTTTTAAAAATTGCGGTTAAACAACCTAGTACCTAATTAAATCATGCAAAATGGTACTGAAACAGTTAGATGTACAATTTACAGATGAAGTGATGAACTGTCATTAGGCGAAAGCTGCTTGACATTAGAAAATTATTTTTTGTATTCGCTCCCCAAACTGGTTACTTTGTAAACTGTCTAGGATCCTCAAAATTGCCATTTAGAGGCCTTGTACTTAAAGTCGTCATGGCAACATTTTAGCGGACTCAAACATTAGTTGCCATGACGACTTTAAGTACAAGGCCTCTAAATGGCCATTTTGAGGATTCTAGACAGTTTCCAAAGTAACCAGTTTGGGGAGCGAAAAATACATTTTCGCGCGGCCTCCTAATATAATGCCGCGTTAATGGTAATTGAAACTTCATATTATAATGTTTGGAGAGCTAATACAAAAAAACGTTGTATGCAACACGTCCTCAAACGGCTTTAGAGGACTCATCTTCATATTACGGACTCGTCCCCTAAAGCCTTGCTTTGAGGACTAGTTACATAAAGTACTAATCTTGATTGTATGAAACCAACTTAGACATGACTTACACTTTCCATGATGTACTTGATTTTAAATAGCTTTCCAATTTTTGGTTGGAATACTATAATCAGTAGCGGTGGGTAGAGGGATTTCGTTTGCGCAGTGATTAACGTCATATGACAGATTCTTTGTGTTCTAAAGTGTGAAAATTGCCGTTGCTGTTGATTTTGTTAATTCTGTTATTGCTATTGTTATTGTTGCTATTTTTGTGTGTTGTTAATTATGTTTTGAAATGCGCTATACCACAATATTGATTACGCCTCTGATTTATTGTGTCATTTAGCTTAAATAAGGTTAACAATTTAATGTGAGTATGATAGATGTCAGAAGTGTTACCAATACAAAACTGGAAAATTACTAGATTATAACATTAGTTCAGATTTTCACCGTGCTTCAATCTAGAACCTGTAAGCTGTATGTATGCTAAAATTAGAGAATCTGTATATAACTTATTAAGAGTTGGGCAAACAGCCTGATTTGACATACATTTTTTATTCAAATTAGATATTTGACATATGTCGAACGAAGAGGTTATGTGAACCAACCTTACTAACTTGCCTTTGATGGGAGAGTTTTCAGAGTATCGAGCATTGTTAGGATCTCTAGAACCGACTATTAGGAATATACGGCCAATTTAGTTAAGATTTAGATTTGCATGTGTGAAACTATCGGTCGTAACATGTTACAAAATATGTAAAAACGGCACTTTTATCACACATGCCTTACAAAAAGTGATCCAAACCAATCAAAATGTATCCCGTTGTTCGCCCAACTCTTAGTAACCTATATACAGGGACTCTAGCTAAAATTAGTAGATTACTAATGGTTTCTTAATTAAAATAGCTATTATTACTTTAGCACCCATTAGTTTTATAATTTATGAAGGAACAAAATAATATTGATTGACCTGCTCAAAAGTAAATGTTAATAATATCTAAAAATTTTATCAATATTTGTAATTATATCATTATCTAAGTGCCTTTATATTTTTTATTTCATACTGCATCGTAAAACCCATGTTTAAGTTAATGAGTTTAGTCCGGAAAATGAGGCTTTACGGTATCAGGTCCGGTAAAACATTTTACCGGACTCAAATGAAATAAACAGGTCCGGTAAAACATTTTACCGGACTCAAATGAAATAAACAGGTCCGGTAAAATATTTTACCGGACTCAAATGGAATAAATCAATAATCAAACTATTTATTATTTTCAATTGAAAAAAAAAAAATTTGTAGTTTTAAGTAAAAATTTAATAATTGCAGTATGAAATAAAACGCATTACGTCATACGTCCGGTAAACTTTTACAGTAGCTCGTGTCAACATTCCAGACTCGGCTCCTACGTCGCCTCGTCCCGAAACGTTTGGACTCGCTACTGTAAACTTGCGTTTACCGGACTTATAACGTAAATTACTAGTTCGCCAGTATTTTAAATAATGTATATTCATATTACTTACTGGAACTTCCTATTATCTGCATCTTTCTTTGCATTGATAATTTCTTCATTTGAATTACAAATACCCTGCGATTTTGTTAGAAGAGCAATATCTCCCCTATACTGAAAAATAATTGTTATACTCTTTTCTAAATTTCTAAAATATTCAAAACCTTCTCACAAATCCTTTTCAGATTGCCACATTCCTTTGTTACAATGCAATATTTAAATCTAAAATCTTGCGTATCGTCCAAACTCTTCTTATAAAGATTTTCGACCTTCTTTAGTTGTTCTTGTAAAATCACAATAAGACTATCTCGACTTGATAACGCCTGATCAGCTTCTTTTAAACGATGTTTGTAATGTTCTTTGCTATCATATTGTGAACATGAAGCACTACAAAAACTCTTCTCTTCCCAGCGATAGATATCTGATTTGTTCGTGATAGTATGGGCACTCTATAAATCACAGTAATTTCTTAAAATTAACACATTTCTGTATTATTAATAAAAACCTTGAGTTGCTTATGTGATGCATTGGATGAATTGAATGATACATCAGATACGCATGATGTTCCCTCGTGCCTTGATATTGGTTCACTACCGGCTGCCTCATCAACTTATGAAATTAAATAAATACATCAATAAAAGCAGCTTATATGCTCAAAACGTCAACAATTTTACGAAAAACGACCATATAATTCCATACATATTGTACTATATTAAATATAGAAGTTAGCGTTTTTACCATTAGGTAGTTGATTGCCCTCATTTTCATTGTTACTACTGTGGTTGCTCATTCTACACAAAATTTTTCAAGAACCTATACATTTCTACTAATTTCATTTAAATTCACCACAATTTTTAGTTTTCCCATGTATGTATGTGTCAAATTACTTTGAGTTATGAAATTTTTGTTTTTGTGTGACATTTATTAATACTATGTGAATCTACGTTTCAAAATCACGATGAACCAAAAAGTTAAAAAATTCCGACTATTCAAGGTGCCCCGTTATTTACCGGGGCAAGTCAAAAAAGCAGTTCTTGTCAACGACTTACGAGAATACAACAAACATAGATACAATGTAGGCATTTGAGTAATGGAATATCTTACTTTCCAGTAAAAATACGATTATTGTACAGGTATATACGGCAAAACCCAGAGTGGATGATAAACCGCTTCCAATGAACCCTCATAATTATGTCAATGCACAACGTCTCGTTAACGATGTTTTTAGGCTAAAACAAATCGACAAAGAAAATAAAGACATGATTAAAAAAATCAATACAATTAATCGGATGGGGGTAAGTATTTACTTAGGAATTTGACAGTAAGATCATTACAGCAACAATTTTTAAGGGAAGAGTTGACACATTTAATCCCATAGCTTATGCTAGAAAATCAAAGTGGAGAGCACATGAAATTAAAATGAACGAAATTGCTCGACATAATCACGATATTTATAAAAAGATCGTAAAAGCTGTAAGTAACTGTCATTCGTAGCTTATCTGAAAATGACATGATCACCATGCAACTTGCCGTAGAATTACATATTTTGTAATTTACCCAAAAACACAGTTATAAAAGAAAATTTTAGTAATTTACGATACAAGTGCGTAACGCTACTCTTTAGGCACGAGTGGGGTAGAGTTAAAACGCGAGTGAGCGACTAAAGATGCTTTATGCATTTGTATCGTACAATATTTTTTCGACGACTGACAGCGAAAGTAGAATTTTCTCACTGCCATTTGACAACAGGAAGTTGACATTTGCCGCTGAGCGTGCGTTTTCATCACTTTGCCGCTCGCCGAGCGTTTTGGGTTTCCGCGTGAACAAAATAGGTAGCCACGTCCGAATGTTTCCTTGACAACGCCCGTCATTTGAGGAAATAATCGCGTCACACGTCATAGACTGTGCGCGTAATGTTAACTTGATTGTCAATTAATTTTTGCACTAAACTGAAATATGATATTTTCCTTTAATAATATGCACAGTCGTCGAAAAAATTGTATGTATGTTTTGAGCTAAAAGTGCGCTTGCCGCTTTTGCATGATTGCTGGTTGAGGCGAAGCCGAAACCAGCAATATTCATGCGCAAGCGGCAAGAATGCACTTTCAGCTCTTAACATACAATATACTATTATCTACGCTAGAATCTAGAAAACACGGTAAATATAAAAACAAATTAAATGTAAATTAGGATTACCAGCAACCGGTCGTAATTTGGCGTGTTTTAAAAATTTTATCTTCATCGGTGTTGTTATAGCCTCTTAACCAAATTAATTTTAGTATCGGTAAAAGCTTCATAGTGCGGTAATGGATATTACCGCACTCGGTGCGGTAATGGATAGATATTACCGCACTCAGTGCGGTAATGTATATTACCGCACTCTTTTTATATTAAAAAGTGCATTGAACTAGAGTTTATTGATGAAGATAAAATATTGAACAATACACGTTTGCTTATGGAACACAACGAAACTCGTAATCAAACCTGTATCGTTAATATCTATTAAAACACGTTGTAGTGATAACCTGCCTAATGAAATCTTTTAAACGCGTTACAACTGGCGACGTAAACTAATGAAAACATGTTATTAAACAATCGTTTTACAATCTTAAAACTGCCAGCTAAAAGGCAATTTTACACACTATCGTAATAGTAATTTACAACACAAGTGCGTAAAGCTACTCTTTAGGCACGAGTGGGATAGAGTTAAAGCCCCGCGAGTGACTAAAGATGCTTTACGCATGTGTATCGTAGAATATTTTATCTACGATAGAATCTAGAAAACTCGGTAAATATGAAAAAAAAATGAAATGTAAATTAGGATCACCAGCAACCGGTCATAATTTTGCGTGTTTTAAAAATTTTAAAAACGTTGCTACTCACAACGTGCCTAATGAAATCTTTTAAATACGTTACTACTGACGACGTAAACTAATGAAAACATGTTATTAAACAGTCGTTTTACAAACTTAAAACTGCCAACTAAAAGGCAATTTTACACACTGTCGTAGATAAAAGTAATTTACAATTTCAAAATTCAATTCACATTTTCTTTATGTAAGTAACAACAATTTTAATTACATGTAGTAAATGAAGAAATAGACGGCAATTTCAGTTTTACTGTACTAATGATAACTTTATCAGCAAAATCCCTTATGTAAGAAATTAAGCTAGGTGAATTTTACCGCAAAAAATAGCCATTAGACAGATTCAGTTTTTGCAACCATAACATAAGAATTAAAATTAAACATCGTTCACGTTGTTTTGGCATAATATGAGGCCATGAAAATTTGGCATTGAAGTTGGCAGTAAAGCTGTCTGTTTAATTAGGTTATGTTTTTCTAAGTTTGAGGTTATACATAGCGTCAATGTCTTTTTTAATCTAATTTAACACAAACCTTGCCCAAAGCAGGAATAACCCGATGAATCACCCAGTTTTTTGTTTATTTTATGACCAAACAATACCATCTCCTTTTAAAGGCGTGTATGGTCGCGAGAAATTCAGCAACACTGTAAATATGTTTTTCTACTCCTTTATTAGTAAATTGCTCATTAAGCACTGCTTACTTGATTAGTAAATTCGTTGTTACAAACAGTGTTACGTAATGATAATGACTAACACGTAATTTTTTTTATTACGTTACAGTTAGCTTCTGTTGTTTGTACGAAGCGGTGTAGGGATGTGACTGCAGCCTCCTAATTTTTAAGATGGTGTGACATGATTTGACAGTTAATAAAATATTTCTTTTTCGTTTAACGAAATGAGTGTGATCGTAGAAAAAGTATAGTACGCAACTCGAGCTATAGAGCAATTACACGCTCTTGGAATTACACACGCGCCGCTACGCGGCTTGTGCGTAACTTTTCCAACTCGCGTGTAATATGCTTCCTACAGCTCTCGTTGTGTAATATACTATTGCATGTCAGGCACTTCAGTGTCGCAAAATTGTGCACGTAGAACAGTGTGTCCAATATTGAAAAAATAAACCATGGCCTCCTATTATGACAAAACAATGGGAACGTACAGCTTACAGAATCTAGATTGACTCTCACGGCAGGCCATGAAAGGCGCTGTGATCACATTTGATTTCACTGGATTGGCAATATGCGGAAAGAAGTAATTGTCAAACATACAAAGTTTGGTTATATTTTAAATCATAAATAATCAGTAGCGGTTGGTAGAGTGATTTCGTTTGCGCAGTGACTAACATCATATGATCGGCAAAATTCTAAGTAGAACTAAAGTACCTGGTACTCTGCATGCCTAGACCTTGTTCACGGGGTTGGACAAAAGAGCTTATAAAGACCTACTTGCTAGACATGAGTCTCCCCACAAATAATACTATTAATACTACTAACATTCTGACTACTGATCTAAGGGCCGCGAGTTCGATTCCCGGTCCCGGTTAGGTTTTTCAAAAATAAAAAATGCAGTGTGAAAATTGCTGTTGCTGTTGATTTTGTTAATTCTGTTATTTTGCAATTGCTATTGTTATTGTTGCTATTTGTGTGTGTGTTGTTAATTGTGTTTTGAAATGCGCCATACCACAATATTGAGTAGTCTCTGATTTATTGTGTCATTTAGCTTAAATACAGTTAACAATTTTATGTCAATATGATAGATGTCAAAAGTGTTGAGAATACAAAACTTGGAAATTACTAGATTCTAACATTAGTTCCGATTTTCACCGCGCTTCAATCTACAATATGTAAGCTGTAGTATACCGGGTGATCATAAATACTTGTGATTTTTTTCTTACGTTGTCACTGTTAATGTTTGTTACCCTACTGTCAATTTTGGTGGAACTGTAAATCTATGTCAAATTCGAGGTTAGCAGGTTAGGTTTTGTCATATATGTAATACTTACTATATTGCTAGCGGCTATGAGTGGGAAACTCACGAAGGAAGTGAGACAGACAACCAACTCTTCAATGTATAATGGTGAGCTGTGCGCAAGCGCGGCGGCGTCGTCCTCCCAATGGGGAAGTCGTCAAGTTTAAAATTTGCTTCTAAAGACGGAGTTCGAATTCTCACGCATGCGCACGAGACGCGTTATACTCTAAGTGAGACTATGTCGACGCCGTAATGTTTTCGGGCGTTCCGAGGCCCTACTAGCAATATACCTATGTATAATACATATAGGTACGGGTTTTGTGTCATTTTGTGTCAAAACTGACGCAAAACCTACCCTGATAACCTGCATGCCTAGACCACATGTCCACAAGGTTGGCAAAAAGGGCCTATAAAAGCCTACTTGCTTGACATCAGCCTCCCCACAAATACTTCTAACTAATTAACTAATACAGAGCGATCAAATATGAAATGGATCGCTGGAGCCCATGAAAAATATGACCATTAGATACTAGACCACAAATCACTGAACTTTTATACATAGCTTACGCACATGTTAGCTTTTGTAGTAGAGACCCTGTATAAAAATATACAGGATCGCTATTTTGTAGACGTTTACAGCGCCTCTGGTGTTTGAAAGCGCAATTAAACCAACAAGCGGCAATTTTGAAATTTATAAAGAACAAAATACACACAATTTGTTGATTAAAGTCTACACATTACCCTTTTCCTGTGATGCAATATTTTCTATCTTTATTTAACTACAAGGAACTGGCGAAACAAAAAATCTGCAACGTTTGGTGAGGTCGGCTTCAAATAGCACTTATTTTATAATGCTGTCAATGTGACATTTGTCCAAAATTACACTCTAAATGCCACGATATAATGAGCACGTCCAAAGTCTTATCTTAAAAACGTAAGAAGTTTCTTCAAAAAGGAGAAACGTCGGATAGGTCAAACATGTCTTGATATGAATAATGACCTATTTAAAACAATACTCGTAGAAATGGTTTGGTCGTAGTGCAAACGAACGTATGATTAGTTAATAACTTTCGCAAATTCAAAACCAGAATTAACCATTCGTCGTTGGGACAGTGTACTTACTTACTGAGGTTACTGTTGACCACTGAAAGAACTATGTCAATCATGTTCGAAAATCAATTTGAGAAGCATGGGATACTGTGAAAGTTTGCGACGCTTCTAATATTGACCAAATAAGTACTAATGATGACGATTCATCAGACGTATTCGATTTTAATTATTCGAGTGACTTAAGTATCTAGTTTTTGACTGTACTTGCAAAATAACGTGTTTTTCTACAGCCGTGATTTTAAACTGTTTCCATAGTCCAGTCAAGTTAAACATGAAAAAAGGGGGTCGTGCTTGCAAAAGGTCCGGTCGTTCTGAATTTTTTATATGTTGTTAGGACCTAAACCAACATTAAAAAACCAGATTTGCAATTTCCAAAGTGCTGTGCGAGCGGCGGTGTACCCAAAAAAACATGAAATTTTCGGACTTTTTTCAGTTTTTGCTCAATATCTCAGTGAAGGAAAGGTCTGACCGGTATAGTCATTCTACATACTTTTAAAGTATACTGAATTTGCTACAATTTGAGACTAGGGCGAGCTCTATACAGCCGTTGGTTCCGAAGATACAGTTCTCCGAAGATAGGCAATTTTTTCCAAAAAGTGAATTTTTGTCGAAATGGTCACCTATTTTGTGAAATATCTTCTAAAATAGGCATCCCACGTCAAATATATGAAATGAAGTTATAGTAAATTTAATTAGCTTTCATTTAAGACCAGACTGGTACCTGTAGGCCCAGCCCAACCTTCATTTGTACACTGTCCACAAGATGCTCCCTTTTTTCCACGCAGCTGGACATTTTTTGTACGCTAAGAGCGCGCACCTCTACCTTCAGGTTATGATGACTCTACAAGATCGGATGGATAAAAGTGAATACGACATGTTCACAAAAGGATCCTTCACCATTCGCCGGTCTGACAAGTTTTGGTCTGGGTTGTGGTCAGACCTAACAATTGAACAGAAGCTGATGCGATCCATGAAGACCTACGGTGGGTTGACTCAAGGAAGAGGAATCTCCGACAGTGTGCTGGCAAGGTGGACAACAGGAATGGTGTTTATGGTGAGCATATGTGAAGAACTTGAAAGTTTTTGCAGCATCTCATGTCCTACTGGAGAGCAGCATGTAGACATGAGACCTTCTCGAATCATCCGAGATAACAGTGATGTGGAAAAACTCAAAAACTGGTTTGCTCTCCACCCTCCATTTCTCAAAACTGAAAGTTTGATTTCTATCAGTAGTGGTTTACTGGCAGGTCCTGAGATTAATTGCCACGCGGCCCAGAGAGTTGGAACGGAGGGAGTGATGAAAATTGTGGGGCAAATGTACGACAAGGTAGTAATAAACGGAAAAACAAAGTTACTACGCTGGCATCGATCACCTCATCCGTTAAATTGCCGGACATAAACAGAAGAGTAGCTGTAGATCCGCTCACAATTTTCCAGCGAGTGTGTATTGCAAAGCAATCTGAACAGGATTTACAGGATGACTTCAAGTATGAGTTGGCCCCGTTCCCGATGACTCTGTTCAATGAACAGGGGATGCGCAAAGGCACAAAATCAACTCTGTACTCTGCCTTCACTCCTCTTTCCAGCCACACGCCGATAGATGGCAGCACTCACGTCGTTTTGGATGGTGGCTACCTCTTGCACAAGGTCGTGTGTCAGCGGAAGAGCACAGTTCGAGCACTTTTGGCGCGTTATACCACCTACGTCCTTAACCACTTTGGGAAGAACGTCTCCATTGTTTTTGACGGCTACCCCGAAGATGCTAAAAACAAAAACATCAAAACAGCGGAACGACTCCGGCGCTACGTAGCTCATTTCAGCTACGAATTGACGTTCGATGAATCCACAGTAATTCAAATTGCTCAAGAGCATGCATTGGGCAGCGAGAACAACAAGAGACGCCTAATAACTCTTCTTTGTGACGCCTTTCAGAAGGAGGGAGTAGAAGTAGCTGTTGCCGAAGAAGATGCGGATCGAGAGATCGTCATGACGGCACTTTCAAAAAGATCAGTAGCCGATCGGGTCGTCCTAGTGGGAGAAGACGTCGACTTGCTCGTTCTTCTCAATGGTTTAGGCGCTGAAGAGACCAACGTCTACCTTCAGAAGAGCACGAAGGGCGAAGCTGGTTGCTGTCACTACTCTACGACCTCCAACAACCACCAGCACTCCCAGCGATCACCAGGGACGGTACTATTCACCCACGCGTTTACCGGATGCGATACCACCTCAGCACCTTTTGGTCAAGGAAAGACCAAAATCACCACACTCCTGAGCAAGAGTGAACCACTTGCTGAGCAAGTGGAGGTCTTCCTTCGGCCAGACTCTACCCCACAAGCCGTGAGAGAAGCAGGCATCAAGTGCTTTGTGGGGGTGACATCGCGAGGGATACTTTGGATTTCCTGAGGTATAAGACGTTTGTCACTTCAACGAGCATAAGCCTCGCCAGTTTTCCACCGACGGAAGATGCCGCAGGCCACCATGCAGCAAGGTGCTACCTCCAAGTGCAGAAGTGGCGGGGAGTCAACTTGAATCCCACTGATTGGGGGTGGAAGCTGTCTTCTCAGGGACTCACCCCCATCCCCACCATCATGGATCCCGCACCTCCTGCCCTTCTGCGAAAAATTTCATGTAAATGCAAGAAAGGGTGCTCTTGGAGCTGCTCGTGCAGAAAGGCTGGGCTCCACTGCTCAGTCCTCTGCCAGTCATGCGGTGGCAAATTGTGCATTAACGTCCCGGATGTCGAGCTGAAATGCTCGGACGATGAAGATGACCCGACTACAGACTGGGCGCCTCTCCCAGCGTCCATCACAGCCACCGAGACACCATCTTCGTGCGAGTCCAAGCCCGGGCCATCTAAGATAAGAAAGACATAAATTGGCAACCAAAACACAATACCTACATGATTTACATTAGTTTTCTTTTTGTGTAAATGTAATTTGTCCTTATAGTAGGTACCATGATGTTTGCACAAGCATTTTAGTATGTGGGTATATAAAACAATGTTTGATGATGACGTAATTCTCGATAGGTATATTATCTCTTTATTTTTTCATCAAATAATTTTTTAACAATAACAAAAATAAATAAATTGTAACTGTTTGATAAATAAAATCATAAAAAGACGTGAGAACAGTTTATTTGCATATCCCCCCAAAACCCACTTATGACTGTTTTTGGTTATCTGCCGTTTTTGAGAGAACCGCTGGGCCTATAGGTACCAGTCTGGTCTCAAATAAAAGCTAATTAAATTTACTATAACCTTATTTCATATATTTGACGTGGGATGCCTATTTTAGAAGATATTTCACAAAATAGGTGACCATTTCGAAAAAAAATCACTTTTTGGAAAAAATTGCCTATCTTCGAAAAACTGTATCTTCGGAACCAATGGCTGTATAGAGTTCGCCCTGGTCTCAAATTGTAGAAAATTTAGTCTACTTTAAAAGTATGTAGAGTTACTATACCGGTCCGACCCTTCCTTCACTGAGATATTGAGCAAAAACTGAAAAAAGTCCGAAAATGTTATGGTTTTTTGGGTACACCGCCGCTCGCACAGCACTTTGGAAATTGCAAATCTGGTTTTTTAATATTGGTTTAGGTCCTAACAACATATAAAAAATTCAGAACGACCGGACCTTTTGCAAGCACGGATGTACATCTTGACTGGACTACCAAGGGTCATATGCGGCGTGCTTTATGTTGTCTATAAAACACGCCATTCCATTTAAAGCACGGAGTACTTTAAGAGGTCATAAAACCTTATTTGTGAAGATTAAAAGTACAGTTATTATATCGGACCGATTTGTATGCGGAGCCCCGAGTGCCCGATTGGAGAGGGGCGGAGCCCCGAGGGCCCCCTTGGAGAGGGGTGGAGCTTCAAGAGCTCCCTTGGAGAGGGGCCGAGCCCTGAGGGCCCCCTTGGAGAGGGGCCGAGCCCCGATGGCCCCCTTGGGGAGGGGCGGAGCCCGATGGCCCCCTTGGAGAGGGGCGGAGCCCTGAGAGCACCCTTGGAGAGGGGTGGAGCTGCAAGAGCCCCCTTGGAGAGGGGCCGAGCCCTGAGGGCCCCCTTGGAGAGGAGCGGAGTCCCGAGGGCCCCCTTGGAGGGGGGTGGAGCTCCGAGGGCCGCTTTGGAGAGGGGCGAAGCCCCTAGGGCATTTAAGCTAACAAACTCCTCGGCTGTAGAAAAAATATTGAAGCCAACTCGTGTTTTACAGTTTAAAAATCTCTGTAAAACACTAGTTGCCTTAATAGCTATTTTCAGACTGTAGCTACGAAAAGGTCAAAGAAGAAAATTGAGGTTATGGTTTAAATATTGTTTAAATCAAAATAGTGAGTGAATCAAACATTCAAGTAAGTTCAATTGCAAGTGATGTGCATCTCCACTCTTCTACATACTCCATTACAAGAAACCTTAGTACATAAATTGACAATAATTGATTTGAAATTTGTGACAGATAAGAACTTACAAGTAGCGCACCAATACGATAAACTAAAACTTACTTAGTGAGAAATAGCAGTAGTGCCAACTTACTGCCTATTTGACAATGTAAATGTCATATGATGTCAACTATCGGCGATGTATAATTTAATCATATATATAATACACATATATTGCTGGTAGGGCCTGGAAACTTCAGAAAACATTACGGCGCCGACATAGTCTCACTTAGAGTATAACGCGTCTCGTGCGCATGCGTGAGAATTCGAACTCCGCCTTTAGAAGCGAATTTTAAACTTGACCACTTCCCCATTGGGCGGACGACGCCGCCGCGCTTGCGCACTGCTCACCGTATACATGAAGGAGTTGGTTGTGTGTCTCACTTCATCGGTGAGTTTCCCACTCATAGCCGCTAGCAATATAGTAAGTATTAGATATATGAATTTAATATAAGACATACGTTTTTAACGGTATGTTTTGTTATTCCTGACGTCACAGAATAAGGATAATGTGTAGACCTTACGAGTATACTTTATGATATGATTAAACTCCAAATCGATACTAGAGGAAGCTACCTACAGATATTTGGATTTGTTGGTGATATAAAGCAATTCCGAAATAGTCATTAAAAAATACAATTAATTATAAATAATAGAGAAAGCCATGAATATCGAGAAGTTTATTAATGTTGTACATAGATTATATCGTGTTTCAAAAAAAAAACTCATTCGCAGCATGCCATGATCAAATTGAAGTTTGCCTTAACTTGAGATATACCCATTGATGCAAATGAATTACCAAGTCAGAGAGAACTAAATTACATCTTGACCTTGAAATATTTTCCTAAAAATATACAAAACACTTAACAAAAACAATTTTTATTGATCGTTATGATTATTACACTCGTTGTTGTTGTGTACATGCCATCTTATTTGCCTTTTAGCTTGATACAATTAAACTTAATGCAGTGTAAACTTTTACCTGTCACGGTGACTGATGTTCTCATAAACAAAATGCAATCTGACATTCACCTACAGACTTAAGTTAAGACATGACTATAGATTTGCTATGTTACTTTCCAAGGCCTACCCTAAATGAATTTGTTTATTCTTTGAAACCACTTCTCGAAATAGGCAGAGAACTCCGTTTTTTAGAACGTCACCAAACATCCGTTAAAATTTATCAACCGCGCATTTGCGTCGGACGAGCTCTTATCAGTTATCACTATCACTTGTGCTTTTCCTATTCTTCAGAAACAAAAAGAAATCGCTGGGGGCAAGATTTGAACTGTATGAAGGGTCAATGACCAATGACCATCAAGTTTTTGCGAGCGTATGCAGAGTTGCATGGTGTAACAATGCCAGGAAAACTACATTTTTGACGATCACTACACAATTTTTCGAAAACTGGGCGAAGTGAACTTCTGAATACGAATTAGAAGTTACAGTTTCATGATCGTCAAGAGGAATCACTGTTACCACTGCGTCTAGAGAAAGCAGGCATCACTAATTTGCTTCTGTGTGCACTTTTATGGGGAATAACTTTTGTTGAAATTTCAAAAATCTAAATACTTGATTGTGGCCAATCTTGAATTAACAATAATTATAGACCCAATACTCATCACCCGCAACAATATTACACACACGCTTTGATGATCCTGCATCGAAGTTTTTTAACGGAAATTTGTACGAGTTCTTGTTTTTTCTTGGGTTAACAAATGTTGAATTCACCGACTTGTCAGCTTTCTCACACACAGCTCTTGTTGTAAAATGTTATCTTCCTACTTCTTGTTGAATCTCTTTATGTGTTATATTCATGTTACTTCCCTCGCCTAAAAGACGAAGAAAGCATTCTAATCACGAAAAAATCACCATGCGAGATTTCTTCAGATCTTCACGTTTTACAATTCCCAATTCCGCACGTCTATCTGTCTGTTGGCGGTATAACTCAAAAACTATTTGGTGGAGAAAAACGATAGTTTGCACACAGATTATATGTATACCTGGCATGAAACTGAGGAAATTTTCGGAGAAATATATACCGGGTGAGCACATTCAAAAGTAAAATTTTGTTTATTTTTGCTTTAACTGAGGTATAGATAAAACGAATACTTTGCACGTATCCCAAGCTTTATCATTTACGAAAACCAGACCTAACAGATACTGGGTTAACTTTACAAATGGGACAGCATAGTATGGTGGGTTTATAACGCAGCAGAAACTCGTGCATAACGAGCACGATCGTGGCTCAGTTGCTCAACCGGCAACAAGCGGGCGGCGCCGGCAGACCCGGGCGGCGCCGGCGGTAGAAACTGGGCTCGAGATGTTAATCTCATTCACCTGGGAGCGCGGAGTTCGAATCCCAGCGGACTACTGGTTTTAACTCTATAATGTTATTAAAAGACCAAGCTCGAACACACATTAGTGTTATTAAAAGTCGTCCATCTTTTAATGGTTTGTAATAAGACAAAGGTGTGAAAAATAGTTGAAATTATATAAAAAGTATTAGCACTGATGGAAGCATTCTTTTTCAAATATTAATATTGAAAGTATGTAAAATTTTCTTAACGTGCATATACCTATTTGTTATTTACGTATAGAAAGTCGGAAGAGTAAGATTACGCAGCAAAGTTACTTTACTGCCGGCGCTTTTATTTTACCTCCCGCAAATAATAATATGGGGATATAGTAAATATAGCACTAAAAAATGTTGAAAAAGAGTCTCCGTTATCAATTTATTTCACTATTATTGTAAAAATAGCTATTAAAAAGATGAGATGATGCAAGCATCTTATCGATACTTCGGGAGAGCGTTGGGTTGCAGTGGTTTTTGCCATCCGCTCTTTGGGACCATCGCTCTTTAAGACACATTAATATAGTCTTCATAATCTGTTGAAACGGTGCTTTCAGCGTGAGGGCATAAAACACCTATAATGTGGCATTCCACATTTAAAGGTGATAACGGATAAAAATTTGCATACGAATCTTTCAAGACTTAAAAAAAATGCATTCGGTGACCAGTTTCCAACTTGCAACCTTAGGTTCAGCAGCCCAACTCTGTATCATTACACAATCGTACCTCGTAATTACACGGCCGCTTAATGGCCATTACTGGTATCATAAATACAAATCGAAAAACAAATACAAAAAAACAATCTAGCCGAAACGCACAAACTGACGCAGAATTTATTCATCCGGTGGGATGCCTTCACTAAACTGCATTTTATAACGTTCCGGAGCGGTTGCTGTCTTCACAAAAGGTTTGCAGTTTTATATGACACCTTTCATATAATTTTAGCACGTCTGCCTAAAAGTAGAAAACAATCAAAAATGTATTAGAGTACCTAGTGATCACTAATTTTGATAAGGTGTTTTAAACGTTGTTTTTTTAGAAATCGTTATATGCTGCCAAGGAGATGGAGGAATTTTGGCAACATGTAATACACAAAATGCAATACACTTGTAAATTTCCAACTGTATTATTGGAAAAGAAGTCGTTAGACCAAATAATACGAGATCAACCTTCAATTAGCGATGGTTTAGCGGAAGTATCGGCTGATAGACCTAGGTTTCTATAGGTTCGAAAAATGTTCATATGTAAACACTAATATTCTTCTTATAGATGTTTTATGGATTTTCGAGTAAAAGATGGTGTTTATCTTGGCCGAATAATAATAGAATTGTATTATGATTACGTCCCGGTCACAGTTCAAAACTTTTTATCAATATGTTGCAATGAAAATGAACTGACATTTAAAAATTGCCCCATTCATAGAGTTAATCCCGGGAAGTGTATAGAAACAGGAGATATAACAAAAGGAAATGGAAAAGGTGGAACGTCTGTATATGGAGATACATTTGCAGAAGAGAATCATAAGTTAAAACACACCAAAGCAGGTACTTCGTACGATTTTTTTTATATTTAGGGTGAGTCAGGAGAAACGCGCCAAATTCCAGTCGTGTATTCTACGGGTAAGAATAATGTAAAAAACTCAAATGCTGTTATCCCGTTTTTATTTGTTTTCAAGTTAAAGCATATTAAAGAACATTTTTTTATGGGGAACTTTACTGAGTTTGTTACACTATCAAATTGACTTATTGACACTCACGGCTTTATGAGTACCAAATAACTAGACAAGTCAGGGAAATGTGCACGCTCACCCTGAAAATCCTAAAAAACAGGCTAAAGGCCTCGGCTCAAATACGCTCAAGGAGGGTTCAGGGTCCTAAAACGAGACACCACAGGGCAAGCGTGTTGAAGTATATATACGGTGTTATCAAATAAAAGGGCGCCGCAAGATCCAAATCAGGAGACCCACTTTCAACTGGACCTTGAGAATCAAACGGGACGAAAAATACTCAAATAACTATTTCTGGAAACCACAGTGCAACGACAAACGCAACAACCTACACGCAGCGCGCGTCCACCACGTCCGGGCCTCACCTTACATCGATTGTAACATAGTGACTCAGTCACCCTGTAAACAAACATGCACAAGACACAAAGGGAAAAATCATAAGACGGTACAGTTAATACATCTATTAGGCCACTTCATATGACCAACTAACAGCTTACATGGTACCGACTTGGCTGGCACGTATGACAATCTGTACTAACCTACTTATGGAATACGCCCAGCTGAGAAGCGCTTTACCTAAAAATTACGACCCATGCTGACGCGTACACAAAGACAAAATTAGTTCTAGCTAAATTATGACAAGTATATTACAAGTATATTATGAGTACATTACGCACGCGTGAGGTTCACACGTGGGTGTACCAGACGCGAGAATGCGAATTTAATTATAAATTACAAGCAAGACGTCTCGCAACGGAGCACTGTAAGTAAGTACTGTATATGAGTTTATTGCCAGACAGACAAGAATTAATTTAATGCAACACAAGCAAGACAGCTCGCATGCGAAGCCGTGTACGACACTATATATGAATTGAACTTAAAACGAACACGACAGCTCGCAGCGAAGCAGTGTACAGCACTAAATATGAATTAGATGTAAAACAAACAAGACAGCTTGCAGCGAAGCCGTGTACGACACTGTATATGAATTGAACGCAACACAAACAAGACAGCTCGCAGCGAATCGGCATGTGCAACACTAACGTTAATTTAAGCATATGCTAGCGAAACAGTTTATCAACACAATGTGGTTACCTGATTACTAGCTCGGCTTCGAAGACTGAAGAAATGCGCTACTTGTAGGCGTCGTCCGTTACTGCAGTGGCATCCGGATTGTTCCCCTATGCATCAAGCGTAGGTGTAATGTGACTGCCCCTTTGGCGAAACATGAAAATGGGCAAAGCCGTTAATTGGATCACTCGACGATTAATCGCGCCGAAACCTTGACGGACAAACTTAGGCGAAACCCACCTTCATACGGATGAATGAACCCAAACAGCAAACCCCCGTTCGGACACTAACAACGAAACATTCGTTACCTCCAAGCTAGCCCAGCACTGTCTGACACATAACGAGAAGAACCCCAAGAAGCTGCAACAGCACGGGAAGAGGCCGCCGGCCCGAAGGCACAGTAGCCGTCGGGGCCAAGACGCTCGCAGCGTCTCTCCAGGAACGCCGGCTCGAGACTAACTGAAATCGACACGTTAAACTTTCCAAACAGACGCGTTCTTACACGCCAAAAGGGACCAATCGGAAGCCAGGGCCACGCGTCATAACGCAGCTGTCTCTGCTCGAGCGAAATCGACAGATGATTCAAATAAAATTCGGGAAGGTTTTCTCACTCGCTCTCACGGGCTAAATTTTAAATAACTTAGAAAACAGACGCTTTCACGATTGAAGGACACGCAGCTGCAGAAGCGGGACCAAGAGCCACGTGCGGGCTAGGATTTTGCGGGATGCGGAAAGCTGCCCTAAAAAGATGCTATAATGCCAAAACGGGTCTGAAATACAGGCGGACTCGCCAATTATATACCAAAACTGTTCTAAAGGTTTGTTTAATTATCGGAATTAAAGAAAGATAGAAAGTGACCTGACAAGTTTTTGTAAAAAAATCGTTGTTTTTATTAATGTTTTATTAATTTAAGACGTAATAATTTGAAAACAATCGAGAAATGTAAAGGCTAATATGAAAATACTGTGTGTGCGGAATTTTCTTTATGACGACAAAACTTGAAAATAAATGAAAATCGGATAACAACATTTGAGTTCTTTTACATTATTTTTACAAGTAGAATACACGACTAGAATTTGGCGCGTTTCTTCCAACTCACCCTGTATATAAAATGTTTTAAACTACTATATATACAGAAAAAATAAAGTATCTAAAGCGTACTAAACGTTTTCGCTTATTTAGAACTGAACAGCTGGATAGATCGGAATGTATCAGCTTACGATAGAATAGCAAATTTTGCAAATAGTTCATAATATTCAAGTTTTCATTGCATTCTCATTTATTGCGATCCATTTTATTTTTTTTATTTCGATTCAATAAGAGATAAACATAATAATTCTGCATTTTTTATATAAAATGTTAATTGTGATGTAAGGGAGTAAACTACGATTTTAATTCTAAGACTGTAAGTAATTTTGAAAACGACCGAAGAAATTGGTTCTCCCGACCGTAAATCTAGATTTCTTGATTTTCAATTAATAATTACCTAATAATCTCTATTATAGTCTGATTTTTTATTATAGAAACAGAATATACTGTGGCTGCAAATTATTTCAACAGTATATCTAGTGTGACATTTAATGTCACGATAAGTACCTAACTAAACTCAAAATGACAAATTAAATAGGATTTGTAAAACCGAGACATCATACTATACTTCATTCACGGAATCAAGGCAATTAGATATGTAACCCAAGTTACAAATATCTTGTTCTTATTCATATAGCCCCCTGCGGGCACCGTGGCAGCGCTATTAGGAATTTCCGCAGTTGTCTACATGTCTTCTACATTCTTCCCTACTTTTTGCAGTTTTGATACAGGTGTATACTAAACTGTCAGTGATTTTGGCTACAGTGTCTATATGTCTCTGTATATAAACACTGTAATTTTGGCTAGTTGGTCGATGTAGCGAGATGGTGAGCTTTCTCTTAGCCTTTTGTCTTCAACTTTTCCATGCACCACTATCTTCTCCAAAGACAAATGATATTTCCGCATAATATATCCAAAATACGGGAGCATGGATTTATTTATGGCCGCATTGAGCCGTTCTGTGATTTGTAGTTCTCCTTGTATGAAGGTATTAGCACGGAACAAAGCAAAGTGCTTGTTTGTTATGTATGAGCTCAGAAGTTCAAACATCTGGTAGGGTAGGTATTGTTTGAGCTTGTAGCATAAGCCTTGATGCCAAACTCGGTCGAAAGCTTGTTTGACATCCAAAAACACTGCAGATCAGTATCTTTTTCCTTCCAAGTCTCTGTATATCTTGTCCGTTATTCTGTGCACCTGCTCCACGGTAACATGTTGTTTATGGAAACCAAATTGATGGTTAGGGATTAGTTCTTGGTCGTCTAAAATTGGCATTAATCTATTCAGAATCAATTTTTCAAGGACCTTTAACAGAATGGGAGTAGGCTTATGGGCCTGTATGATGTAATTTCCGTTGGTGGTTTACCAGGTTTCATAATCATGATTATTTGCGTTGTTTTCCATTGACTGGGAAGTTGCCATCGTTGCCTGAGGCGGCGTTTTTCGGCTATTTTGTCCTTTATGATGATAGGTGTATCAACTTACTATTTTGAACCATGGTGTATACAGTATACAGATTTGCAGGTCTGCGAAATAGAACAGACTGTTCGTATGCTTAAATTTAAAGCATTGGCAACTCTCTGTAACACCAAACCATTAGAAAGTTGGTCATTATATTACGAATTATTATATTACAGGTGTAAATTACTTACTTGTCTCACAGCAGTTAGCGGTATAAGTGCACCATCGTTGTCTCTTTCTCGTTCAAAATACCTTATCAAAGCGGCAACAAGCTCTTTTGACCTTCTGGGTAAGGCGGTCGACATTTTAGCTTAAAGATCCCTATACGTTTCCAGCAACTAAACTCTTCCCCAAAGTAAGTAATTTGTAGCAGCGGAAAAACAACAGTATAACTTGTTCCCAATGCTCCTTATGAAAACAACGGATTTTTAAAATGCAAACTAAACTATATGTCACTGTCAACACCTGTCAAAACCACTATAACAAATAAGTCGTTTTAAAAAGCGACATGCGTACGTGTTAATTCCCTGAGCAGAACTTGAAAACACAAAGTACCCCGACGTATTATAGTTTTTGCTATTGTTCATGGAAATTATGAAATATTAAAACAAAAAATGTACGGCTATAGCAATATATGAAGCTATATTATTAGCAAAAGCAATATTAATCATTATTTTATTGAAAAAAGGAGTAGTTTTATATTTTTCAAGTGTTGGTACTGAAAACCTTACTAAAAGGCGGATTGATGACGTGCACGCACGGGCTCAAAAATTCAAGTATAGTAGTTATCGCTATCGTATTAACGAAATATGCTACTGCAGTTTTAAAGTTTAAAAATAAATTTTTGTAATTCTCATTATCAGAACAGAAATTGTTCAGGATAATAAACATGCCAACGTCGCAGGTGCACGTGTTAGTTCAAAAAATGGCGGTGTTTGTTTATATTCAAAAGTGAAAACACGTGTTCTATTAAAACTAAAATACAAATTTACAAATGGCTCTTACAAAAGGTATTACATACTTCACATTGTTTCCAGCTCGCATATATTTAATTCTTCAGTAATTCAATTTAAACAGTATAAAACTACTTTAAAATACCTAACCTCCAATTATATTTTTCCTACTTTAATAAGTATATGCTGAACGCTTACCGTCCTCACGAAATACTTACGATTTGTTTCCTAACTTAAACTCTTGTCATCTCACAACTGCAACGTATTAAAATCCAAGATAATTGTGAAAGGCAACATAACCTCTTCTGCAACAAGTTCACCCAATATGTGCTTTTAGAATTGTTAAAAGTGTTGGATGACGACCAGGAGCCATTCCCGAAGCGCCTAAAAATCGCAGACAACGCATTCAAGTCTGCCGAATTGCCAATACAGCATCGTGAGGCAATTCTACTAAAATGGCTTGGAAAAATCACCGAAGAAGGCAGCCACGAGGCGTGGAACTTACTTTTAAGCTGGCTCAAATCGCAGCAAATGCAGAACTTAAACCGGAACGACATCAGTCAGGAAGACGTTAGGAATTTAATGAATGTAAATTGCACGCTAATTCTTGAACAGAAATATAAATGTTTTTTTCAGATAATTAGTGAGAATGTAAAATCTCAAAAAGCAGCAATTGTTAGCATCGTTATCGACTGCTTTGTAGCGCTAATCGAGAACAGAAACTTCCAATTGTTTTTTAAATTTGACTTAGAAGAGTATTGCAAGTTTGTAGCAACCGTACTGTTGGAAATAAATGACGTGGATCTCCTTCACAGATGTGTTACTAACGAACAGTTATATAATCGCAGCATTATTTCTCACGATGAATTTTACAAGTATTTCATAGAGAATAATCTGGAACACTTCGGACGAATAGTTGAAAAATTCAAAAACGACGAGAGGATATTTCAAGCAATTTCCAAACTACTTGAGAGGGTATAACCGTTACAATAAACTTGCAACAATATAATAAATTTTTTATTCGTAGTGTTTGTTCCATCGAAACTTTAAAACGTTCTTGGCGTATGTACGGCTTTGCGTAGAAGTGGACAAGCAAGACGAAACCGTTGACCATAGAGCACCACCTTTACCAAAACTACTAATTAAAACAATGAGAAGCTTCTGTAAGAACGACCAGTGCCCCAAATATGTTTTTAAGCTAATTTTCCATAGTTACTGCTCCTGTTATGGCAGCAGTTTTGAAACAGTCTATAAGTTCTTCGTTGTGCTCTCACAAACTTTAGGCTTCGATCTAACTGAATATTTTAATATGTGTGCAGTTAAGACGATAAAACAAAATTCCTTAGACAAATCTTTACCAATACTAACTGGCCTTTGTCACGTTCTAACTAACAATTCGAATGAGCTGGGTTTCAAAGTGAATGAAAAAACGTTTAGCGAATTTTTACAAAACTTAACTCTGAGTGTGATTTCGTTAACGAAGCAGCCTGACCAAACGTGCTACGAGTTCCTCATGTATATCATCAAGCTTGATCCATTAATCATTGAAAAAATCTTGAACGAAGTTCTAGTTTACACCATGCTGTCAAACAAGGAAAACCTCAATGCACATTATGAAAAGTTCATAGTTTCCACGTTGGAGGTGTTTGTAAAATTGCACCGGGTGCCCAACTTGATATCCAAAATGACCCGCGTCCTGAAAGTTGCTCTTGTAGAGGACTTTAAGTCCACGGCGAGTCCTTTTGCATTTTGTGGCACGTGCAGCTGCAGTGAGGAGACGTCGGATATCGTGGTAACGGATATGCTGTCCACTACCATACTCAACTACTTTGCTCATTGTATCACAGGCCTGGCCAGCTGGCAAATTATAAATCTGTTCAAGACGCTGTTCTTTCATTTAGAGGAAGCCGTCAAGGACGACTTACCAGCTGTGATTGAAGGTGAGTTTTGATGTGCAACGGCGTTAAGTTCTAATTTTTGTCGTTTTAGCTACTGAAAAAGTAATTTACATGGAGATTGTCAGCACGTTAATGTGCCAGTTCTTGCTGAGTGTTCGAGTTGCAGAGCACACGGTCACAACGGCGGTTGTTGCTAAGTTCGTCAAATCTATGGATGAGCTCAAGGAAGTTCTGGGCAGATTTGGTACGGCTCTGGTTAATGTAGAACATGTGAGTTGCAATAGAGCTAACTACTTAATGACACTAAACACTAAAATTATTCAGCTTGCTAGTCCGTCATCTACAAGTATGCAACACTTTATACATAACCGCACGACTATTATCTTAACACATCCCTTGCTTAATTATTAAAAAACTAGCGTTCTGCACCCAAATTGGGCGCGAAATAATTCATTTAATGCAATTTGTACAAGAGTGATCCATTTTGTGTGTCGAGTTAATTTTGAGGTTAGAAAATCCACATAAAAAAAGTTACTTATAAAAATTTGAAAACCCTACTACTGGCTTATTTGCGTCGCCCTGAGTCGATTGACACCAAAATTTGCCATTTCGGCCCACGGGTTCACTCTCAAAGTGGCTTCAAGCAAGCAAGCAATGAAAATTATTATGTCGGATACTTTAAAAACATTAAAAGTTTCAGTGATGAACTTGTTATAAATTAATTAGAATTGTAAATTGAATCCATATATATAATGGACTTGTCCGTCCGGGACGCTGTTTCAGCAGCCAAACCGTAAGAGATAGAGAAAAAAGTTATTAAAGTTATATGTTTGGAATGGTCATGTCAGGTCATGAACCGAATTTCAGTCTCTAACACTAATTATTATCGTAATTATCCTAATCCGAACTTTTTAGGTTAGATTCTAGGCAAATTTTATCAAGGCGAATGCGACTGGTAGTTTGCTACCAACAATGACGTCATATACGTACGTGTGGTGAATATGCGTTCTATTTGCAAAACGGTTTTTTTTGTTTTATTAAATGAGACATTTGTCTCACTGCTCTGCTAGTTTCTAGATAATTCATTAATGACGTAATGCCTTATACAACAATACTCTTGCAATTTATTTGAAACTTTATTTACACCTTTACTTTTAAATTCCTCAGTTCCATTGTTTATTTTTAAGTTTACATTAATTGTATCTTTAGTAAGATTTTCTTCATTTCTTCAGACAGGACCATGCCAGGTTATACTTACACCGGGGTGTAATGGAATAACACATTATAAAGGTATAATTTTTTTATTAGAAACACAGTAAGTAGGTAGCTACATTACAAAAAAAACGGGGCTGTGGAGTCAGTAAAAAAAAATGTGACTTTGACTCCTGATGTTTTAGTAGTTTGAATCTGACTCCGACTACCGATTAAGAACATACACAAAAATAGCAACAACAACAGTAGCAATAACAAAATAACAGAATTAACAAAATCAACAGCAACAGCAATTTACGCACTTTAAAACACACTGGTTACTTGTCATTTAAAATATAACCAAACTTTATAAGTTTGACAATTACTTCTTTCCACATATTGCCAATTCAGTGAAATCAAATATGACCACAGTACCTTTCATGACCTACCTTGAGAGTCAATCTAGATTCTGTAAGCTGTACATTGTTTAATTTTTGTTTTAATGTTAATATTATAAAATGTTCGTAAATCACACAAAAAACTGAAATTATCACAATACTCTTTCATGAGAATAAATCTTTCTTCAACTGAATTAATTGTAGTATCTAAAATGCAAAAATAATAATTTATTTTGAATTCCAGTTGTGTTATGAGTCGTTTATTGGTTCATCTTTGTGTTCGTAATCAAAACAGTTTTTTTTTGTTCTTCTAATACTTGTGGAAGGCGGAAAATTTGGTTTAAAATCTAAATTTTGTTACTATTTCTCTAGCAACAAATACCATGTCACTGAAGCCTTCATCAGATCTTTTAGAAGATAAATATGTATGCAGTATGTGTACTTGTTAGGTACATTCTTGAATGGTATTTATTTGAAGAAGTTTGCTAGCAATATTTTCGTACTTTAGTCAAAATTTCATACCATACGACCACCATACTAACAAACTTAAACGAATTATTTTTATTGACAACGATGTTAAAGATTTAAGATTTGCTTTCAAGATATACCACCTTTGGGTAGAAGCAGAAAAAAATACAAACAACTCATTAATAATACTGATAAAATATACTATTTCATACGATATGTTAACAGCGTCATTAATGACGAGATAAAGACTGCGATGTGCAAGGTATGAAAAAGGTTCTTGGATTAATATTTAATTAAAATATGTTTTTGAAGACCATGGTGTTTTACTTTCAAATTATATTATGTTATGAGTTCACTGAACGAAGCTGAGTTCAAGACTGATTTTATTTACCAAAATACATTACAGTATATGCAACCTAACATACACAACTACAAATCTAATTACATATACAGGCTGTTTCCTAAAAAACGCCGCAACCCATAACTCCGTTGTTTTAAATTTTAGACCCAAATAAAAAAGTTGAACGTCGTTGCTCAAAACAGTTGAAAGATATTTACGAACGGACAAAAGGTAGCTCTCGTCTTGCCATTTAAGAATATATATAGTTTGTTGGGTCTAAAATTTAAAACAACGGAGCTATGGGTTACGGCGTTTTTTAGGAAACAGCCAGTATACAGCGTGTCCCCGAAAGGTCTGTACAAAATAATAACACATATTCCTGAGGCCAAAATAGGACGATTTAACCCAACTTACCTCTATTCAAAGTTGCTTCGTTTAGCCACCAGAGGGATACAAATTCCCTGAAAAGAAATGGCTTTTTCGAGATAACTTTGTAACGCTTCTCGTGATTGGGGCCAAATTTGGTATATGGATTTGTACTAAAAGAAAGCATTATTTGAAATGTTACTTTCTTTTCTGTGTGTTTTGTAAGTGGTCAAAAAATGGCCATCCACATCTTAAGAAGCTCATATTTTTTTTGTTATTAGATGAATACTTTTGAAACTTTTTTGCTGATGGTCATATATGTCACCTACATTTCTTGTCTCTTGCTCCATTTCGTCATTTCTCATAGTTTATGTAGAAAAAAAAATAACCCTCAACATGATTCAGCATTCCCGAAAAACGTACGTATGTTTCGGTATGGAAATGGGTGTATCAAAAAATGTAATCCATAGAACTCTTAAAGAACAATTACCCTTATCATCTGCAACCAGTACAAGATCTTTTACCAGTTGATCCCCAACAACGTCTGACCTTTTGCCAATTCATTAGAGAGCAAATAGCTCACAACGCTTTAATTAATTCCGTAGTTCTTTCATTAGAGATTTATTACGTGAGCTTCACGCTCCAAACTGTCATATAATTTTTTGTTTAAATTTAACCGAGAAAGTGTATCGGTAATAACTAGTTCTTCTCGGGGTTTATATGTTAATTCTTTGCCATACTTTTAACATACAGATAACATCATGCGTTGCAACCTGGCTGGACATGCATTCATTGATTTTTTTAAAATTGACAACAAAGGTTTGTGAAATGTTTGACAATACAGCTCCCTATGCAAATTTTGAGGCATCTACCGATATTGTGATGCATTTATTTATGTCAAAATAATTTAGAACGGGTCTACTGCATATTCAGTTTTTTAATTCGTTAAAAGCAGTTTTCTGAGCATTATTCCAAGAAAACTTGCTATCATATTTAATTAAATCTCTGAGCGGTTTAGTAATTTCGGAAAGATTATTAATAAATTATCCTACATATGTTACAGGCCTAACAATTTTTGTATCTCTTTTTTTTGTCTTTTGGAACGGGCATTTTATTTATGGCCGTCATGTATTCCTCATCTATTTCTACACCGTCTTTTGAGAACACATGACGTAGATATTTTACGGATTGTATACCCAATTCACATTTTTTCTCTAGCAATTGTGAAAATTTTTCTTAATGTTTCATCGTGCTCTTCTTTAGTTTGCGCATGAATTAAAATATCGTCAATATATATCTAAACATTTTTCAAATTGAAAATATTCCTGAAACACCTCAGGCAGTCTTAATTCCAAAGGGTAAATATAAAACATTTAAATCTGCCATAAGGGGTACCGAATGTACATAATTTGAACAATTCCTCGTCAAGTGAATGTTCCAAATCCCAATTGTAGCATCTAATTTTGAGTAGTACGATGATCCATTTAATTTTGTACAAATTTCTTCCAATGTAGGTAATTTATATGTGTGCATTTTAATAGCAGCATTAAGGTCTCTAGGATCTAAACATATTCTTAGTGAACCGTTTCATTTTCAAACTAATACAAATGAATTGAGCCAATCTGTACTGCCATGCACCCTTTCTATTATTTGTAAATTTACCAGTTGATTCAAGCATTGTTGGAACTAATTCTGTAATGGAATTGGATTAGACACCGGAATAGCAATCTCTTTGAGTTCAATCTTATAATTTCTACCAATTTTGCCTATTCCTTGAAAAATATCAGTGTATTTATTAATTAATTGTTGATAATATATCTTAGTTTCATTTTTGATTACTTAATAACTTTAGTATTTGGGTTATTTTCTATTTTAATTATGCCTAATTCTACACTAGTTCTTAAACCTAAAATGGACTCATGTCTACCTACTGCCACGTTTAATTCTGCATTTCTGTAATATTTTTCATGGAATTTTAGATTCAAAAATCATTTACCTACAATCGGAATTTTCTCGCCTGTGTAGGTCACCAGCGTTTCCGTGTTTCTCTAAATTCTCCTCATGTCGAACTCTGCTTCTCGTAATTTACCTAATGTTATTATATTTGTACATGCTCCTGTGTTCGCCTTAAACCTAGTTTTTAACTTAATTTACTATTAATCGATAAATCTACAAAACGATAATTAATATTATTTGAATTAATAGAATTTATTGACAAGTTTTCAACTTCAGATTCATTTTGCCATTGATAAATTTCATTGATGCGCTTTGATTAGCTTTTACACATGTTGGCAAATGATTTGGAGCCAAACACTTGTTACACGTTTTACCATAGGCCGAACACCCATTAATTTTGTGGTTTTTACCGCATCTCTTACAATCTCTTATTGTTCTTCCTGCATTTCTTGATTTGGACTTGGTTCTTGAGAATTGCCCGCCATTCAAATTTGAACTGTCCTTGAGGTTCCGGTCGGCGTGTGAGTCATGGTAAAGTCCTTTTTTTTTTTTCTATAATAATTTTCAAGGTCAACTTTCTAGGGGATAAGTTGCATTGCTGCAGGGTCCCTAGTTTTAATAATGTTGGTACATAGATTTTTAGTTCTTTTTTCCACTAAAAAATGATTTGTCATTTTGACAGATATGTCATAATAGTGGGTAAAACGAACAGCATAGTAAAATATTGCAAATTTATTAATTATTAAACTTAGGTACAATATTTGAAAATAAACATAATGAACGTTTGATTCCATGTAAAAAAATTAAATTTGTCGAGTTCAAATTAAGAAACTTTGACATTCAAAATTGACACATAACCATAATTGTGAAAAAGTTCTACTAACACGAAGTATACAAATTTCCTAGCATTTTACTCACATATCTACCAACACAATTATTATAGAAAAAAAAGTGCTTTAGCTTTGCTCTACTGCGTCCACCTTCAAGTTGGTAAGTTTCCATCAGACGTTGATGCTTCTTTGTCCTTTACGAATTTTAAATTCTTTCAGGAACTTTTCGTTATTTTACAGCATTCAATGACCTTGTCCAGGGATGATCCTTCCTTTTCTAGCAATTTTTCACGGAGTGGTTCGTCATTAATATCAATTATAATCATGGTTTTGATCATTTTGTCCATCAATTTTGTGTCTCCAAATTCACATTGTTTTGCCTGAATTCTTAACTCCGTTATAAATTTTTCTACTTGATTACCATTCTGTCTCGAAGTAAAGAATTTGAATCATTCATACGTCGCTTTTTTCTTATGTAGTGGTTCGTGATTTTGTTTTCAATTCTGCTATTTGGTTTGTTTGACCTCAAAAAGTAAACGTGTTATATATATTTATCGCTTCTTCTTCCAGACAGTAATAATTGTGCATGCTGAACTTTTCTTTCACGCACTTTTATTTTCAACGTTCTATCTTTAATTTACATACCTCGCGACTGTGCCATGTTATGAGTTCACTGAACGAAGCTGAGTTCAAGACTGATTTTATTTAGCAAAATACAGTTACAACTAAATACATTATAGTATACGGGCTGATTCCTAAAAAACGCCGCAACCCATAACTCCGTTGTTCTAAATTTTAGACCCAACAAACTATATATACTCTTAAATGGTAAGACAAGAGCTACTTTTTGACATCGCCCGTTCGTAAATATCTTTCAACTGTTTTGAGCAACGATGTTCAACTTTTTTATTTTAAATGTATATTTTTAGATATTTGGATTCAGGATGAAATTCTGCATGCAGTATGATGCTTCATTTGTTTTTGGACACTTAGAAATGTTTAAAATAATTTTTTAATATTGCATGTAGACAGTCGTACAGTACCATAAAAGTTTCAAGTGTGCCGTGGAAAACAATCAGAATGTAGAAATATTTTATTGGAAACATATTTAAACAAAACTACTAAACGTATCTACAAGTATTGCTCAAACTGACCGCCACCTTGTTGAACACACAACTGACATCTTCTAGTTACTCCATTGGTCGCATTCAATATCAAATTGGGAGGTATTTCGTGACAAGCATTAATAAATCCTCTGCCTCAGAATTTCTTTGTTTTCTAGACGTGTTAGATAAAATATTTTAACATTCTGATTGTTTTCCACGGTACTGTACGACTGTCTACATGCAATATTAAAAAATTATTTTAAACATTTTTAAGTGTCCAAAAAACAAATGAAGCGTACTACTGCATGTAGAATTTCATCTTGAATCCAAATATGTAAAAATATACAGGGTGTTTCATTTAAAATAAAAAAGTTGAACATCATTGCTCAAAACAGTTCAAAGATATTTACGAACGGGCGATGTCAAAAGGTAGCTCTCGCCTTGCCATTTAAGAATATATATAGTTTGTTGGGTCTAAAATTTAAAACAACGAAGTCATGGGTTGCGGCGTTTTTTAGGAAACGGCCTGTATACAACCTAACATACACAACTACACAAACAATCATTGAAAATGAACAGGGCTATGCAACCAACATTATGGCCCCATGCAAAATTTCAGTAATATTGGGCTACTTTTATGAGACCGTGTGCATTAGATGAAGTACTTTTCGGATAACACCATTATAGTAGCCTTCTAATAACATTGTTTCAAATGTGTAACATGTGTTGCATAACCCTGTTCATTTTCAATGATCGTGTGTGTACAAATCTAATTACATACATACATATAACAATATAATAACGGATGTTCAAAAAGTCTTTTCGTCCTGGGCGGCGCTGAAGAGTTCATTGTGAACATATCACAAAACGTACCTAACCCTACTTTTATAAACATATTTAACAACAACAAAGCAATCAAATGCAAACGTTTAAAACCAACTTTAAAACACTACATTTTTATCAAATGGTAATAACTTAACTGTAATTTATTGCAATAAAAAAAGGATTCATAACAAATGATCAAAATTTATTAACATATTTGGATTGTTATTGATTTCATTAGTTTTCTCCAACATTCTGTGGCACAGTTCATTTAGGTTATGCTGGAAAATCAAGTTCTTTAAATACAGCCATTGAAAGAAATCGCTTTACGTCAGGTCTGGCAGGATAAGGTATTGGCATGTTAAAACTAATAATCCATCTGTCGAACAATTTTCGTATCATGTGTAACATGTGCAGTCTTTTTAGAAAAAACTAAACCTGAGTTTGTCATGAAGATCTTCTCGATACCTTTCTGCAGTCAAAGTGCCTGAAAAAATCTTCGTTGATTCTTCAACAAATAAACACTTTTGTCTTACTTTTACCTTCAAAGAAGTAGTCCCCACACTCTTAATTTTTGAGGATGAAGAGTTGTCTCTCCAACGCCACCAACAAATATTTTAAGAATTAATGTATCCATCTAAATAAAACCAGGCTTCGTCCGTGAAAAAAGTGTTTGCCAATAAGTCGTCATCGAGGGTATTTAGGAACCACTTGACAATATTCGACACGCTAAGGATAATCAGCTTCGTGTAATAGTTGTACAGACTGCAAACAGTAGGAGTAGACGTGAATGTTTTTTTTTAATATTTTGTGGCAGGTGCCTAATGAACTTGTTGAGCCAAAAGGCATACAGAAGTTCGAGGGGCATCTTCCATAATCCGTCTTACATTTTCAATTATTTCTGCCGTTTTTCTCGGAGGATGACCTCTGCCTTCTTTGCGTAAATACTTCAACGCAATGATACAAAGAACAATGAAAACTGTTATAATGTAACGCAAGGTTTGGAAATTCCTACCGAAACTCTTCAAAACATATTCCATCAACTCGACGGCCGTTACGAAAAGATTCGATCATAAAAATGTTATGTTCTTGTAGCAAAACCATTTTAATTGAAGAGGTTACATTACCAAACACAAATAACTGACAGGTCCAGATTAAAATTATTAAAACAAACTGCACTGTACTTACAATTTACTAAAAATGAACAAAAAGTGACGTTCGGTTGAAACAGCTGATGTGGTACATTCACAATGAACTCTTCAGCGCCGCCCAGGACGTAAAGACTTTTTGAACACCCGTTATATTTGAAGGGTTATTATTCTGATATAGGAATAAGCTTTGGGTGAATGCAAATCCTTTTATATAACTTTGGGTTGGTCATGACTGATTGAAAAGTTGCAACAAAAATTCTAAATTTATATAAAATGGCCAAGGTCAAAACCAATAAGTAAAAAGCTGATTGTAACATAATTTTTTTACTTAATAATTTTATTTTCTGTTGCATCTATATGGTAATTGACTTAATTACTAATTTTTAATGAACTTCGATCAAACACTAGTACATAAATTTTGAAAGAAAATGTATTTTTTTTAAATTAAATTGTTTTTAGAATCCTATATTAATGAGGACCTACCTGAATATCTGCTATGCTTGGGGAGAAGTTTATATAACCCTTGCATATTATTCCATTAACAACGAAGTGGTGCTGCAGAAGACTATGGATAGCGACTCCTCCGCCTGCAACATCACGTACTTGCACCCCTACCTCACACGAGACCAGTGGTGTCTCATCGCGCAAAGAATCACAAACTTTGGGGAGAAACCGTGCAAGCTGATAATGGTATTATTCTTACCACAACTCCTGGCCACTTAAACATATTTACACATTTTAGCACAAGCTGTACATTCAAAAGCTAAAAGCGATGTTGTTGTTCGAGGAAGGCATAAACGAAGACGTAGCAAGTGCGATCAGAACCGGCATTTTCTCAATGGTGGAGGACTACTGGGAGGATTTGATTCTCGACCACCTCGCCCTAGAGCAGATCGTTGCCAGATCAAAGAATGCTGTTCGCATTTCAGAGCTTATCTTGCAGGATGTAATTGAAAATCGCAATTTTACGAACTTGGATCTGCTCTTTGACCATCAGGAGTTAATAGGCCCAATGCTTTATACAGTTTTGGTGAAGCTGAACAAAACTTTTAAACATAAGAAAAAGAAACAGTCGTCTTTGGGCTCGAGGATATTTCCATATGTAACCGAGGATTTGTTCTTAAATCCTAAACAGGCCACCGAAGGTGTGCAACAATTGTTTGAGGTTTTTGTTCAAGAGCTCACCTTAGCAGCTAAGCGTTCTGAAGCTGAAGTTTTGTCCTCGATTAATGAGAGAGACCTGTCGAATTATTTTGATGTGATCCAGGCCATTCCTATTGTGCAGTGTGATTATTTAAGCATTCATGAAGCTTTAATTATTTATCTAGTGAGTGTCTTGTTTGACCTGAAGGCTGTACAGAATATGGCACTAGTTCGAAAATGTGAAAGTATTATTATCGGTAAGTTTCTTTACATTTTTCTAGCTTTGATTCGTGTTTATATGGTGTATTTTTTCTCAATAATAATTTGGACCCCAATAAAATGATTCGCAAAAAATGCAAAAAGGAACAGAAAATTTATACAAATTGCATGTGAGCACAGTAATTCACACAAAGTTTTTAATTTGAGTGTTTTTAATTTATCTCATATACAGGGTGTACAATATAAGAATGCACAGCATGGTGATTTCTAGATGGTAAGAGATGCAAATTTGGTTAAAACAGAAAATATGCATCATTATTAGAAGTATTCTTGTGAACAATTAAACTTCTCAAATTTTACTTGATTTATGCTAATCAGCTTAAAAAGTAAAATTTTTCGTAGTCGACTAGTAAGTTACAACAAATAGTACATATATTATTAGTGAGTCCGATAACTACAGATTAGTTATGAAAAGTGCATTAGCTCTGAATAAAATATGCTATTTTTTTCTCCCAACGTGGAAATAGCTACCTTCAATAATTATGCTCCAGGCGCATTAGGATCCGCCTGCCGAAAAAATCCAGCTGAAATTTTGCACATACCTTTATTTTGACATTACAAATAATGTCTCTTGTGTTGTCAGTTATTCAAGGTCAAAGGTCACAGAAATAAGTTTTTCGCAAATATCTCACTTCCTATGGGTGGTATAACATTTTTAGTTATTACAAAGGAGTCTCTCGCGAGCCACGTACGCGAATAGTCGTGCTACTACTGCTTAGTGCTTAATATTTCACAGTAATTACAATAACATTACATAGTTAGTAAATAATAAAATATTACCTTCAACTAGTGAGTGCATTATCAAGCCAGCTGGCCGCGGCCGGGTCAACCGACCGTGGTCCACTCAAAACCCACAGTTCGTGATAGTCGCGGAAAAACATGCTTAACTCTACGATAAAACAACCAACGTTAATATATAAAAGAAATTCTGTTCCTCTAGAAGATACCAATCAACTCACGAATAATGCGGATATGGATACAAGTGCCAATCAGCCATCAAATTCAGATGCCAAACGGAAGTCAGATCAAATATCGCCAACAATTCATAACGACGTGCAAAAAAGGTATATGTGGGATTCAGATTACCTACTAACACAAAATAAATACTATCTCCCCAATGAAATCGGAAAAAAAATCGAGGGCGAGAGCCCCTCACAATCAACACAACTAACAAACACACCAAAAATAAAAATACAACCAATTTTTCTTCATAATGCTGATAAAGTAAAATACACAGAAGTAACTAACGATATTAAAAAGACAGTCGCTAATAATTTCACAACTTCATTTAATGGAAACATCCTTCGCATAAACCTCACTAATGAGGATGATTATCGAAATCTCACTAAATTCTATACAACTAATGATATAAAGTACCACACCTTCCAAAATCCAAATAATAAACCAATTTCAGTGGTAATTAAAAATGTACCACTGTCCTTGACAACGGAAGAAATTCAGAATGAGTTGAAAAACTATCCTATAATTAAAATAACTCGTCTTTTAAACAAAGATAAAAAACCTTCACCTATTTGCGCAGTTGATCTTACTAACAACGACAAAGCAAAAGAAATCTACAAGTTAGATAAACTCTTTTATTCTATTGTCAAAGTAGAAACGCGAAAAAAAACAACAGATCTCCCCCAGTGCCACAGATGTCAGCGTTTTGGCCATACGAAGAATTACTGCCATCTTACCCCTAGGTGCGTTAAATGCCGAGGCAACTATCTCACAAGCGAATGTCAAAAACGCCTCAATGATCCACCAATCTGCGTAAACTGTAACGAGCACCACCCAGCCAACTACAGGGGGTGTAAAAGCTATAACCAACAGCGAAACATCCTAGCACGTAGCCAAACCCCCAGTAACAGATATAACAGCAGGAATACACCCAGCGCGACAACAAACCCAAACCATAGCTATTCTTACATACTTAAAAATTCTTCAAAAGAACCAACTTCAAATCAACAACAAAACTCAACAATAAACGCTACAGACTCACCCATAATAAATAACCTCATAAAAATCCTTCTTGATTTTATAACTCCCCTCCTTCCTCAAATTAAAACATTTTTAATCAACACAATACTTCCTAACATTATCAATGGCTCATAAAATACTACAAAACTTAACAATCCTAAACTGGAATGCGAACGGAATAACAAATCAGCGCTCAATTTTTATTGCATTTCTAGCCAGATACAGCATTGATATCGCATGCATATCAGAAACTCATCTTACTGAAAATGATGTTTTTAAAATACCTGGATACTACATTTACAGAAGGGACAGAAATGCTAGAGTAGCTTCGGGGGGAGTCGCAGTACTAGTTAAGAGACAAATTACCCATCACCCACTAATCATGGAGAAGACCACAATAGAAACGACTGCAGTAAAAATCACGCTGTGTAATAACGACCAGGTGACTATAATCAGTGCATATAAGCAACCCAATAAAAAACTTACAGGCGACGACATACAAATTCTTTTAAATACCAATGGGGGCTGCAGAACCACCAATCCTGCAGGAGCTCAACTCCTTAATTACTCGGCCTCGTACAATTTCCAAGTGTTAGCCCCTACCGAACACACATACTATCCCTACCGAGCGGATCACCAGCCGGACATCCTTGATATAATCCTACAAAAATGCTTTACCTAACAAATACACCAAACACCCATCGAAGAACTCGACTCCGATCACCTACCCGTGGTGATAACGTTTCTGAGCGCTCCACACCGCAACCCTCCTAACCCCAAGTTAATAAACGGCGTTGTCAACTGGAAAAACTTTCAAGCACATCTTGATCAAAATATCAAACACCCGCTTAATCTTGAAACCAGAAAAGACATTGATCAGGCAGTTGATGACTATACTAGCAGTATACAAAACAGCATCCAGCAGACAACTCAAACCAATCATAGGAAAATACCAGCAACGTACAACATACCGCCAAATTACATCATTGAGCTAATAAAACAAAAAAGCAAAGTACGGCGTGATTTGCAAAGAACTCGAAACCCGACAACCAAAAACATCTTAAATAATCTAGCACACCGAATCAAAAGAGAACTTGAAAACTACAAAATTCTAACATATCAAAGGTATATCGAGGATTTAGAACCTGGAGATCCAGGTATGTGGAAAGCCACGAGAAGAGTTCTAAAGGAACCTCAGCAAATACCCCCAATTACAACCAACAACACAACTTATTATATGGATGAGGACAAATCTGCGCTATTCGCTAATCACCTAGCACAAACATTTACTCCCACAATCGGTAACAACTATGCTTTCACTAACTCGATCCTAAACTACACTGAATCACATCTCCCAATTCCTGACCGTATACAACCTACCACCCCCAATGAAATCAAAGCAATCATTAACACCTTACCCAGAAGAAAGTCTCCGGGATATGATCTTATCACCAATGAAATTCTGAAGCGACTTACAACGAAGGTACTCGCATTCCTGACGACACTGTTTAATGCTTGCTTCAGAAAGGGATACTTTCCAATAGCATGGAAGCATGCCATAGTTGTTATCTTTCCCAAGCCAGGAAACGATAACAAAAACCCTAATAACTATCGACCAATAAGTCTTTTAAATACTCTCTCAAAAATACTTGAGCGAATAATCTACTCCAGACTAAATGACCAACTGCAAGAAGCAGCTATTCTTCCACCATTTCAGTTTGGGTTCAAAAGCGGACACTCGACCTGCCACCAGCTTCAACGGATAGTAGAAATAATCGAGACCGGGTACGAAAACAAGCAGTATACCACAGCTGTATTTTTGGACATCGCAAAGGCATTTGACAAAGTTTGGACTGAAGGTTTTAAATATAAATTCCCCAACTGCCAATACCAAGCTACCTTAAAGCGATAATCCACTCATTTTTAGATAACAGGACCTTCGCTGTGCGAATCAACTCAACTGTCTCTGATAGCAAACCTATCAAAGCTGGAGTGCCCCAAGGGAGTGTTCTGGGACCAATATTATTTAATATATTTGTTAGAGATATTCCACTTACACGCGAAAACCTTGCTATGTATGCTGACGACACTGTGATCATATCGCAAAACTGGAACCTGAACGAGTCAATCTCTCAACTGCAATTAGCTGTCGACGAAGTAAACAACTGGCTAACTAAATGGAATATAACACTTAACCCAACGAAATGCAAAGCCAAAATATTCGCCCTTAGAAGGATTAAGGATCCTAATAACATTGTGATAAATGGTACGTGCATTCAATGGAATCCCAATAATGAAACAGTGAAATACTTAGGTGTACATTTAGACACGCGCTTATCGTGGAAATTTCACATTAATAAGAAGCTCAACTTGTGCTACGCCAGGCTAACAAAATTATATCCAATAATTAATCGAAAATCATCACTTAAAACTGACTGCTCCCTACTCCTTTATAAATCGCTAATTCGACCGTTAGCAACATATGCTTGCGTTATTTGGAGCAATGCCTCTAAATCCAACATCAACAAAGTACAAACACTGCAGAATAAAATCCTAAGGATATCAGTTGATGCCCCTTGGTACATCCGAAATACACAACTGCATTACGAGTTAAAAATTCCAACTATTGAAGAATATCTGAGGAAGACTACCAAAAAGTTCCTACTTAATATTAACAACTGTGAAGGTGCTGCCCACTACCGGCTAGGACACAAAAATATACACAGAAGATTGCAACGCAAACTTCCACAAGATCTATACGACAATAGTGAATACGAAGACAATTAATCCGCTAACACCCAAGAATATGCAATTCATCCTAGAGGACTACTTGATGCGTTAATTTGTGTATCTTATGATATGTGTTCTGTAAGACATGTAAACTTTATATCAGTGCCATGAATAACAATGCACTTTGTTGAACTGGCAATAAATAAACTAAAAAAAAAAGAAAAAAAAAAGTTATTACAAAATATGAAGACTAGAAAATACTCTGCAAAAAACGTTATACAGGTTTTTTATGTACAACCAGCCATTTTCATGCTATACTTTAGAGAAATTTGAGCAGCGGTACATCCATTTCCACACCACCTCAGAGGCAGGGTACAAGACGCGGTTTTTTACATGGTTTCCCTAGTAGACCTACATGTTTTAAGTACGTTCTACAGTTCGTCTTCGTTCTCATCCTCTTCCTGTCCCTCCACATGTTCCTCTTTGTTCTCCTTTCTCCCTTCGTTAACTTCTTTCTCATCATTTTCTTCTGCTTCTTTAATATTTTCTGTGATGAGATGAACAAGCTTAATCTCATTATATTATTCATATGGAATATTTTCTGTTGAGACTTCAAGAGCACTATCAACATATGCGTTGAGACGTTATTGACTGTGAAAATGACCACAAAGTATTGTACGTTTCTCGAACATTTTAAGACTTATTTTTCCTTTGTTAAACAGTGCAGATGTTGTGTCGCACTCAGTGGTGGCATGTAGAAACAATAGATGGTTTTTACAATTAGGAAACTTATCTATGGTGTTATGGTCTAAAACGACTTTTACAACACCGCACCAGCTCATATCAAAAAGTCACGAAAAACCTAGACGGTCAGCGCGGACGATATTACTCAAAATCAGGACGATGACTCACCTAGGATCCCTGCCCTGCTCGTAACAAGATATGCCAACTAGACTCAATGAAGCAAGGGGTGGTCCTACACTAGATTACCTACGGGCAACGGCCTAAGGGCTGGTAAACAGTGATAAAATAGATTGGGCGCCACCCAGTTCCATCAATCAGAGTGAGAATACAAAGGGAGCAAATGAGCCTACCTTTCCACTTTGCACCTTGACGAAATCCAAAGCTAAACGGGAAATTGCAGAATCGGTGTGTACAGCCTCACGACTCCCAGCACTGCGGCAGCGAGCGCCCTAACCTACCTACGACGCATAAGAACTTCTTCCAGGCGCCACCTTATATAAATCTTTTCACAATGAATAATTCACCCTGAAAATAAGCATGCACAGGCACGTGGGGAAATCATAAGACAACATATAGCAAACCGATCTATTGGTCTAACACATTGATTAACATATATGTACAGGCGCCGAAGTCTGTCAGCGTACAAAATAAGAACCAGTAAAAAGGGACTACAACTATGAGCTTTGAAAATTGTACAGAATCTACTAGATGCATCAGATCAGTAAACGTGCAAGTGCGCACATTTTAGGTTAGGTTACAGTAATACGCAGTTCTGAGAATATTTACTCAAATTACAGTAGGTACCGATACATCATCTGACTAACGATTGCTGGATGATAGATACTTTGGTAGATACTTTGGTTTAATTTTCGCAAATGTCTAATATCAAAACTGTATTAAAACACTGATAATAACAAGTACAAATACTCAAGATGCAAACAACGTTTTTACACACAGCCCAGACCGCGCGGCTAACATTTATCTGAACGCAAGAATATGATTGTTTACATGCTGCCCAGAGCGGGTGGCTAATATTTATCTACATTGCTACACACGCTACCTTGTTCATTGCAGCTTCGCCTGTCCTCGCCATTAGTGTCAGGAACCCGTCTCACAGTGCAAGGAAACTGCAACGCTGCAGCTATACTGGTTGACGACACATACTCCTCACAGGAAACGATACGGTGACCTTTTGCATGCCCATGTGCGATGAATCCCACGACGACGTGGTATAATGCCTACCTGGCACACAAGAATACGGGGGCGTCAGTCGACATACGAATAAAGGGTCACCAAAAACTGCACGTACTGATCCCGACGGCTGTGACTCAAGGTTAAAATACAGTATCTCCATTCTTCTTTAGCAGAAAGATTCGCAAAGCCATTGATATTTACAAACACCCTAACAATCTCCCCAATCTTACAGCCAGTTCCTGATCTTCCTTACCTACTTAATCCAATTCCCTTCTACCGTTCAGTGTAGGGTTAGTTTGGAATTGAGTTTAGGGTACACGTTTCCTCTGTACGTCTCACCATCTTTTGTCTTCTGCTATTTTTCGCACCTTCTACAACTTAATTCCTTTTTCCTCCACTTCCTTCTTCACCCCATTCTTCCATGTTCTTCGCCATCTTTTTTTTTCTCCCTCTTTCACCTCATACATTTTTCTGACCATTCTTTTCTCGTTTCAACACTTTCAGTTGTTCTCTAGTTTTGTCCTGGATTCTTTTTAAAAATCTCACTTCCATATAGGCTGTTATAATTGAACGGAGACGAATGATACGTTAGAAGAAGATAACTATTTCACTTTGCTTTATCATACATCAAACACGTACATAACCTTATTTTTCGTGTATAATTTTTATTTTTAAACTCGGGTACAACTTATAACACACTCAAAAACAGACGCTTACAAGCTGCTATGTGTACCGTTATTTATGATGGTTAGTTTATGTAATGGTTTGGCAGGAACAGAAAATGTCAACCACATCTACCTGAACTTAGCTGCACACTAACTCAGCTGGTCTCGTAAAATTCACGTGGATGGACACGGAACGGATCGAGTTTCCATTCGATAGAAGGCCCGAGATAAACTTAATGGCTTCTGCTTTAACCTCTTTTGCTATTTCTTTTTTATTCAAAAAGTTTGTGTTTATTAAGTTAGATGGTCTGCCTGTTGCTACTATTCTTTTAGGTTTCCTGATTTGTACATATGTATTCACTATTTAAATTTGTTAACCCCCTCGATGTTTTGGCCTGTATTGGTATATTGTTTTGCTATTACCATATTCTTCATCTTATCTATCCTTATTGTCATGTTTATTTCCTTGAACTGTTCATTAATTAAGTCGATCCCTCTCAGTGTTCCTCAGTATTACCATGTCATCTACGTAGCACAATTGATTTACTTTCTCTGCATTGTTAGATAGCCTCATCAGATTCTTTTCTTTCTTCTGTTTTTCTTGTGTTACGTTAGCATCGTCATTCCTTGCTTCTTCTCTCATTTCCTTCACTACTTCGTTTTTTTCTAACAAACTTTGGAAGTATATTTTCTTGCTATTCATAATATCTTCTTCTTTAGTTAACGGTTTTCCTCCCTTATATTGTTTTTAGTGTATTTTACCTTGGTGTTTCATAGAATAGCTTCTGGTTTTTGTAATAGTTTTTTGTGATCTTTTCCCCAAATTCTGCTCGTGTTGTTTCTCAACTTGCCTTTACCGTTTCTTTTGAAATTTGTTGTCTTTTCTAGTATATGTCATACTCCATCTCTGTTGCAGTTCCACACCAATTTATTCCTTCTTTTGTTTATTTCCTATATTAGTGACATCAACATTATCCTTTCCTCCACATATCTCTTTTTTATTATCTCTTTTATTTTTGATTTATCTTGTTCTGCCATTTTTGTCTAACCCTGTCCACCATTTCTTTTCTTTTGGTTTTCTACACTTTCAATATATCTACATTCATTTTTTCCATTTCTTTTAATAGTTCTATCTCTTTTCCTCTTGTACTTCTAACATTCCAGGTTTGTCTTCATAATATTAGTATTATTCCATTTATTATCTGTTATTATTGTAAATTTCTTCTGTTCTTCCAACTGGTCATTCACTATCTTATTAAATATGCTGTTAACTATTTTTGTTTCACTTATCTATTACACTTGCACGTTCTTTCAGTCTTTGCAATTTAATGAAAATTGAGGCTTTTAACTGTAAATTCTAGTTCGTGTTTTGATTGTTTCTACTTATAATGCCAATGTGGTGTTTGATATTCTTGCTTTTTCATGCATTTTCCACATTTGAATCTGAAAATCTATAATAATATATTTGTGGTGCCATGTATTTGTTGAAAGCCAATCACAAATTGATATACATCAGCTTGTAACACTACTTCTACGTTTCCCTATACTCTACTGTACTATTAATATATATTGCCCTGGGTTTCGCTACCTTAAACAGTCGTAGAGACATAAAACTCTATTAACATCATCAGTGCAGCTTGTAACACGGCCTTTTGCCTAGCCCTACACACTACTGAATTATTACGTTACAATGCCCTGGTTTGCTAGCTTATTCAATCGGTGAGCTATGAGACCCTATCAGCATTATCAGTGCGGCTAAGGAAAAGCTAATAATGTTTGAGATCAGCTCGTTGTCACGTGAAATGTACTTACATAGGCACACACCAATGGTAATAAAAACCCAACAGTTTAGATGAATACATATAATCTGTAAGAAAACATAGACACACAAAAAAAATACATAAAGCAGTTGTGTGCTGCACATGGGAAAATGCCTTAACTGGATCCTAAAAGTTCAGTAGTTCATGCACAGCAAAGTCCACGAGCGCAATGTCTAAAATAATTCCGCACACACGAATAGCTTGAACGCGAAGTTATGGATTCTTCAGGATGCATTGCTGTTTGAAGCCCCTGGGTTCCGAGTCAGCAAATGACGTGAAGCCTACATGATAGCGGCCGGTACTTCTCCGTTATCTGGACCGCAAACACATGGCCGCCAGTTACGCAATTATTTATTACAATTGCTAACTGCTTATTTCGTAGCGCGATTTCAAGTAGGAACTAACCTTATTTCAAGACGTCTACCAAAGAGTCGGGACCAGTGCTGAGGCCTTCTGCATGTCGAAATCGCAGCTTCTATCGATGGCGGATTGAAACACTGGCCTCACTTATGTGCTATTTAGCTTAAATATCTTGCACCTAGGCTAAAGATGCACGTCTTCGGCGGTTTGCATGCGCAAATGTTCAAAACACTTTTAAAAGGTTGACCCGCGCCCTTAACCAGCTTGGGAGCAAATGAGTTTACTTGCGGGCCACAGTGTCGTTTCGTATCCGTGGTTCTTTATTCCCCGAATTACATTGTAGGGTTTGCACATTCCCGCACGTTGCACTAATGAATTCGCATGCGAAACCGTATAGTTTGCACTCGCCTACAACGAGTTTCTTACTTATAATGCGCTGCTACTTGAATAGGACATAGTAACACATACTGTCAGGTTTTATTGCTAATCATGTATATAATAAAAACGTATGAAATATGTAAATACATGCAGTGCCGGCGCCAGGTTATTTAGCGCCCTAAGCAAAAGTTATTAAGACGCCCCCTTTCACTCAAATTAATTAAAAAAATAAATATGTATAAGAAAACAATAAATTTAAACTGACATATTAATTTATTATCAATTGCATAAACGTTACAAGTAGACTAGAAAATCAAAATTTAATTTTTCGTGCCTTCTTCCTCGCAAAAGTTTCTACTAATTCCTTCAATTCCACTGTTGAAGCGTAATCACATTCTATAGAAATTGTTGCTAAGTCCACGAGTCTGCTTTGCGACATAGGTAGTTGAACGAAAGTAAGTTTCAATTAATTTCAATTTTGAGAAACTGCGTTCTCCACTAGCCACCGACACTGGAAGTGTTAATAGTACTCTCAAGGAAACAACAACATTTGGTACACAATCTTCCAATTTTTGTTTTACTATATAGAGAAGCACATCTGATGGTGACATAGGTTTTGGAAGCCTTCGAGCTACTACTTGAAGCTCATTGGAAAGATCATAAGCATCAATATCTTTATTAGCGTTATGCGTCAAAGACGTTTCTAAATGTTTGCAGTCAGTAAGTATATCCGCAGGTGTCTTTTTGTTGATATTGGATATATCCTAAAGGAAGCCAAATAGAACATTATGTTGTTCCAATTGTTGAAACCTCTCTTCAATAGACTGTAGAGCCATGTCCAAGATAGTGTAGTAGAATTCTACTTTGAATTTCTGTTTAGGATCTTGTGGTGCCACGTCTTGAGCTTCATATTGAAACTGCAGTTTATGTCTCCTTCTACATTCATCGGGCTCAAATTTCACTTTTGTTTCTAATTCCTTTGCAATCTCGGCAGCATCAATTAAAACTTGTTCAAAACCATCATCACTCCTACATTTTAAGAGGTAATTCTTAGTCACTTGAAGTTGTTTTGTAGCTGAATTTATAGCAAAATCCTCTTTTTGTAGTATTTTGCTTGTAACATTCACTTCATTAAGAATGTTGTACCATGTGACAAGGGATATCATAAACTTGAATTTACAAATTGTATCAGCAAGAGCCTTTCCGTCCGTTCGGGAAGTATTACCAGATGAATTATTTAGTCTTGGGTCATCAAAAATCTCCATTAAAGCATCATATATTGCACCAAGCTGATACCTTATAGGCTTCAAAGCATCAATCCTACTTTCCCATCTTGTTTCGCTCAATGGTTTAATTGTTAAATCCACGACATGGCTAGTAAACACATGCCAACGTTGAGTCGATGCAGAAAAGTAATTATAAATCTGTTGAACTAAACTGAAGAAATTGGTCCCTTCTAGGCAACATTTAGAAGCCTCATTGAAAACTAAGTTTAAAGAATGTGCATTGCAGGGAATAAAAAAGGTTCGCGGATTTATTTTGTACACCTTTTTCTTTTCCTTTCATATTACCTCCATTATCATACTCTTGCCCATGGAGATTTTCAATTTGTAATTCCATTTGCTCAAGCTTTTCAATAAAAGTTTCTGTTATGAATGTCCCAGTAGTTTCGTCTAATGGAACAAATCCTAGAAAATGTTCTCTTATTATTACTGCCAGCTCGAACATCTCACTATCTAACGGTTTGATAATATCAACAAAATGTATAATCATAGTCATCTGTTCAATATAACTAACGTCTGGTGTGCAATTCAAAATAATTGAGTAATATTTTGCCGATTTCACAAGTGACCAAATTTTATTTTTTATAGCTTCTGCTAGGATCTGCATAAGTTCATTTTGAATATCTTTCCCAGGTAATGAACCATAATTTCTTGATTTTTGACTCTGCGCAAATGTTCGTTCATTACAGGGTCAAAGAGGGCTAGATATTCTACAAACTTAACAAAATTACCGTTGTTGTTACTGTACAACTTTTCATTTGTTCCACGAAATGCTAAGTTTTGAGTGGCAAGTACTCTGATCAAAGCGATCAAACGTTCTAAAATTTGCCAATATTGTTCTTCTTTGATACTTTTCTGGTTAATATTATCAATTGTTTTTTCTTTGGATATACGCACATCAAGTTCTTTCCAGGCTTGTCTAAATGGAAAGTATTCCTTTTATGTGACGATAGAATTGCTCCAATATTTTTAGAGTCTTTTGATCCTGATTTTTCTAGGATTGACGAGCTGTTTTTGTTAAATAAGTTGCAGCAAAAACAAAAAACCGCATCTGTTATAGTTGAATATATCAACCATGAACGGTATACTTCTTTATACATATAATATAATCAAAGTTATTAATTATTAGTTATTTTTTAATAATGGCGATTACACATTTTTGCGCCCCCCTATGGATAGCGCCCTAGGCGACCGCCTAGTTCGCCTTAATGGTAGCGCCGGCCCTGAATACATGTGGCACGAATTGTCCCGTTTCATGCTAAGCGAAAGCTAATATTGTTCTGGAGTTGCTTATTGTCACCTGAAATTATGCATGCAAACACTGCCAGCAATAAAAACCCAACAGTTTACATAAAAAAGATATATAGTCTAAGAAAAGCACAAATACAACCGAATAATGTACATAAAACAACAAGAATGAACGACGTCCAAACATACAGTGAAGCTGTCAACAATGCTTTAATTATCTATGAGCGAAAGCTGTTTCTATTTGCGTTATTACGGAAAAATACATGTAAAAATACTCCCTACTCATATAAAAAGAATGTACGTTACATGCATGAAAACACCTTAAATAGTGCGCTAATGTTCAACTGTCGACGCAAAGTCAAACGCCGATAACGCGAAATGTATTTAAATTCCGTGTACAAATACACCAAATGCGAAGCTGTCTATTCTTTAAACGCTCTGGTTGCGGGAAGCGCTGCCTGGGCAAGTTCGATTCAAGCGGCCATAATGTGTTAGCAAATGACACAATAACTGCGTGCTGATTGCAGAAAATTCCCCGTTACCTTGGGCACGAGAACAACACGATATCGCTATTGCTTCTTACTTCGTATTGCAATTTTAAGTAGAAACTAACCTGGCTTTAATATTTCCACCAAAGACCCGGGCCAGCGTGGTGTGCTTCGTTGAGGCCAAAATTACAGCTTCGGGCTGTGTTGAATGGAACACCGCCAAGGTGATTATTCGATTTTGAAAACTGCACCTCGGCTTGAGATGCAACGGGCGTCAGTTGCTTGCTAACGCAAATTCACACAGGCACTTGATATTGCACTTTTAAATCAGGTGTCCTTAGGATTTTAGGACGCCGCATGCACGTTGCTAGCTTGGGTGCGACTGCTTCGTGGGCAAACACCACGCAGTTTGCTAGCGCCCTGCGCATCACGGGCTTTTTCTATTTATAACTCCAAATTCACTCACGCACTCGCGAGACACTTACAGCCGTATGCATAGTCGTTCGCCAGCAGCTCGCCGGCGACTCGCCGGAGTTTCGTTACGAATAGTATGTTGGCGGCACTGTACGTCCATGTCAAATTCGAGGTTATCAGGTTAGGTTTTCCATCAGTTTTGACAGAAACTGACAAAATCTTAACCTGCTAACCTCAAATTTGACATAGACGTACAGTGTCGCCAACATACTATTCATAACGAAACTCCGGTGAGTCGCCTGCGAGCCGCTGACGAACGACTATGCATACGGCTGTTAGAGTGCATGCTAACTTAATACAGTCGTATATGTATATACAGGGTGTTTCATAAATATACCGACAAACTTTTAGGGTTGGTAGGGGACATCAAAACAAACATGTTTTGCTTGATAAACATATGTCCGAAAACGCTTCATTTTCGAGATACAGGGTGTTAAAATCTGTAGAAAAAAACTCTAGCCGATTTTTATGAAATTTTCACAGTTGGCAACTTTATGAGGTATCTTTTGGATCTATTACAGTTGATGTAGTAATTCCAGGGGCGTGCTCACGGGGCAAACTGTTAGTGTTTGTGCATAAAAAAAATAACACCAGTAGTTTTTTTGCAATTTTTAAACTTGTTTAAGATGAAGCAACTAAAAACACGACTTTTTTTTCACTTGAGGGTTTTGCGTATCTTGCTTCGTTTTTGAGGAAAAAAATTTGAACCATTTTTTTTACAAATTTTAACACCCTGTATCTCGAAAATGAAGCGTTTGTGGACATATGTTTATAAAGCAAAAATTGTTTGTTTTTTGTCCCCTACCACCCCTAAAAGTTTGTCGGTATATATATGGAACACCCTGTAATTGTATTGTAATGGTCTTAGGCCCACGACTCGACTCTGCTAGCAGTACAACTTAAAAAACAAGTCAATAAGCACGGAGTTGGGGTGTTTTATGTAACTGCAATACTAAGTTTAAATTTCAATCAGTAAATGCATTGGAAAAGAGATGCCAGTATTAATAAATGAATTGAGTAAGGAACGCAAAGGGCAAAGCTTGTTTTTCACAGGGATCGAGTTGACGTTCAAATTAATTAAATATTAGGTATGTGCAGAATGAAAAGTCACAAAAAGGTTTGCTATGTGCATGTCAATGAAGCGTAGATTTCAATATAGTTAAGCAGGGAACTTTGTGAGCAATCTAAAAAGGTAAAGGAAGCCAGAATAAAATAATAGTACGTTGCAAAGAGCAATTTAGAAGGCACGCAGAAAGACAGGAAATAGCAATTGGAAAAGCAGGCAGCAAGTGAAAAGCAGACAGACGGACATGGAAAAGCAATTGTGAAGAAATGAACTCTATAAAGTAATCAGTGCAATTAACGCGAGTGAAAAAGAGCAGAGCAAATAATAAAACGTGTTTGTGGCGCAAAGAGACAGTTTAAAATTAAGAAATGGACAATATTTTAGTTATAAGAAATTTGTAAATTTGATAATTTGTAATCAAACTTATTTCCAAAATGTACTTCATTTGATCAAAACTAATTTCCGTCAGCTTTGTAACCATAGTAATAGATTAGAATCTGTTTTAATAACGGACAGGAGAGAACAAAGGAATTAATTAAGAGCTTGACATGTAGTTTTTGTGCTCCACTTTAATTGAAGTTTTAACATAATAAATTACCATATTTACACATAAAAAGTATATCATTGTGTTGGGCAAGTGTCCTAGTTTATGTGGGAATGTTAATGGCGTTTTCCGCAACGAAAAAATAAATTTTCATCGAGAGCACCTCCGAGGTTTTCCGGCAGCCGATCACATCGGGATTCTGACCTTTGATTCCGGCCAAAATAAGGGTCTTGAGCCAGGGATTTCCACTGCGACGCATTAGGCAGGACTGCAGGAGACCGACCAACAGCATCAACACCAGAGGCAGATATTAGCTGAGGCCCCTTTCCGAGCATTGCCACAAACACCACAAATTTTTAAGGTACCGATTTAGCCTAAAAGTATCAGCGTTAGCATCCGGAAATTTGTGTGCATACGAGACCAGACCTTGCTTATCAAGATTCGAGCATATCCTAGCATCCAGCGAAGGCTCAGTTCAAATTATAAGCGTTTCCCAAATTTGAGGTTAGGCGAAGGTGAAACAATTGCGAGATCGAGACGGGGTCCCTTCTGACACCATGGAACAAATTAATGCCTGAAACAAAAGCTGTTAATTACCGCCAAAGCGCAAAGATTTTAATAAATACCTCTTCGAATGTTCACAATTTTGCTTATTTTAACGTCAACAATGCTGACTGCACGATACGAACCATTTTGTAGGTTTTGACAGTATTGCATACATTAGCTACCGCCAATTGGAACTAATTTAGGTGTACAGTGGCGCACCAGATCAAGTAAAAATTACAATCTATTAGGATTTCACCCTGGGATTAGAGTTAATTGTTCTACTGAGCTAGCGTTTCGATATAATAAATTGCAGATAAATAAAATATTAAAAGGGCATACTACGATTTATTTTGGATCAAGTAAATAAAAATACAAGACAGTATATTTTAATCAGTCTAACTAATTTTTATATGACAATCAAGCAATATTAGATGACTTGGCCTTCAATTTTAGAATTTAATTAATAATATAAAAAGCAATCAAAGTGCCATCGCAAATTTATATAGCAAGCCCAACGTGGAGCTTTCAATTCATCGCAGTATATATGTATATATAGGGTGACACAAATTGGTCTGTTACAAGCTTCATACCCTTAAAGTACATTGATTACATTGACAAAGTTTTGAAAAGTAATAATACCCTATAAAAACTGGTAAAAATTAAACGTAAACTGTACTAATGTAATCTTTCAGGTCTAGCCCAAAACTTCTCAGGATCATTTAAGCCTCTAGTTGAGCCATTTGCGACCACACAGACCATCATTGACACGTTTGAACGATATTCAGACATATTCGCATGTATCCTACAAAATATCTTTAGGAAAGAAGAAGACATTGAGCTCCTCAAAGCTGGAATCAAACATCTTTCACAAAATATCGAACGAGAGCGGTATCTCCACTGCACGACACTTGTTTTAAATTGCATTAACAAGGTAAGCGTCTAATTCTATCACGTGAAAATAGCTCAAACATAAATTTTAGAACAAGAAATCAAAACATCCAGCTCACATCAAGGCTCTACTGGTTACGTACCAGGAAGAGATTTGTAAAAGCATCGCAGAGCTCGTGAAGAAGCACAAAGATCTGCCTGATATAGTCGAATTGGTAGAAGCGTATGCCCTAGCACTGAAATATTATTTGGCGAAAGAGTCGGACGAAGGGGTTAAGCAATTGTTGCCTTATTTAGATAACTTTGTTACAGCAATTGTAAGTGTAATTGCTTATTTTAATCATTGATACTTACAACGGTGTTTTTCAGCTTGGTAAACATAACCAAACTAGCTCAAATATCAGAGGCTCTCTGTTACTGCTCACCAGTATAATACACAACAAATCAAAACTGAAAGAAGTGCAAGAAGAGTTCGTTTTCAAGGCTTGGAAATACTGCCAAAATTTGAGTACCGAAGCCAGGGAAAATGAGAATTATTCTAAGCTCGTCACTTTAATTTTTGGCCATATACCGAGCCAACAGTTTTCTACCATATCGGCGGATTTGCTCAAACTTGCAGTAAGTAGTTACGGTGAATTTAGCCATGTTTCTATTGTCTTGTTTAGTCCCAGGTCATAAAGGACGATCCCAAGCAGTTTTCCGAGCAGTTGAAGATATGGAATGCCATTTTGGGCTGTGATTTTAACCAAGAAAAGACTGAAATGTGGCAGAGAACTTTGGAGTCGCTGTTGTTAGAGACGATACTTATGCATCTGCAAGATGACAAGCATTGCCAAAGAGAAGACGTGTTTGAACATATCGTTAAGTTTGAAGTTAACATCATACAAAATTCGCATGTAAGTGGTACAAACTGCCTTTATACTAATTCTTTCCATGCAGACGTTAATAGTTTCCTTTAGCACATAATCTTAGTACTATTGACAATTTATCTGCAGGTATTGCAATGGTTTACTGCCCACAGCAATTCTGGTTGGCTAACACAAAAATGAAAGAATAATTCAAGATGAGCACAGAATTAATGTTTTATTTATCGCAAGATAAAGTCAGTATTTTACACTAATAAATGCACGTGATATGATTAGCAATAACTATAATTTGATTGGGAAAGGTTAGCATTAGATAAGGCAGAATCAAAAGGGTTACGTTGAGCGCTTTATTCATAATTGGTGTTTGGAGTGGCAGTCGCAGCTTAATTTATGTAGCTGACAGATTTGAGTTTGGTGAAATCAATACAATAATATGAATTTTGATATAATACATAGATGGTTTGTGTAGTTACAAAAATTATATGAGCGTTATGAGTAAAAGTTTGTATCATCAGCAAACGGCAAGACAACTGACGGGTAAAGAAACGGTGCAAAGCAGAGAAGAAAAAAAGATTGCAAAGAGCAATAATATGGCTAACTATCAAAGGACGCAGACATTGTGCAGTGCTAAAATAAACATGTGAAACAGTGCATTTAAACCTGAAGTGATTAAAAGCAGAGAAAAGTGTTACGTTTGACATTTTCCAAGAAAAAGACAATTTAGTTCCCAAGTTAAAGACATTACATCAAAACTTTAGTTCTTAAGGAAAAACATTAAATCAATACTTGTTTCATAAAACAATTGTAAATCTAGGTTACTAGGGTACGAGACAGTCAATTGTTAAAAAAAAAGAACAAAGCAAGCCTTGTAAAATTTGTGTTGGTGCAAGAGGTGCTCCCACTTTTCATGTGAATTTAAAAATAAAGGGTTTTTTATATTCACCAGTGTGCAGAGCATCTTTGAGTATAATTTTCATCGTGGTAACACATCCCAGTGAATAGGGATTAGCTCTGTGAGGTATCATACAAGTGCGTCGGACATCAGGGCCTCTTTTCCAATAGTTGGAAGTATTGGCCAGCAAGAATCATATATGTAGCATGTACAGCCAGGGTCGGCCTAAGGCGTGTGAGACGTGTGCGGTCGCACACATGCGATTTTGGAAGGGGCGCCGAAATGAGAAAAAAGTATAAAAAATAATATGATAAAAAATTTACTTTTTATGTACTGTAATTTTGAATGCAAATTAGCCATTTGAATATATTAATTTTGGTTCAACAAATAGAAAGACTAAACAACCTTGCAATTTTGTCCATTGAAAATGATATTTTATCGTAATTAGATTATGATGCACTAATAAAAACATTTTCTGCTGCTAAAGCTAGGAAGCTTCACTCCAAGTGTTCTTGATATTTTACACTACTACTATAATTTTATAGTTATATTGATGTATCTTTTCTAGAGAAGTGAATACCAAAGTTTATATTTCTGAACTTTTTCGTACTTTTGCTAATGTAATGACGTAACTTTTTAATATTAATATATTCAAACTGAAATATATTTTTCATGAATATTAAATCAAATAAAACTTTTGTTGTAGTAGAAAAATGTGTCTGTTATTTTGTAGCTGACAAAACAATAAACTGAGTAAAAGAATTTGTTAGGAGTTTGCTCTTTACACAAGTACAGTACAGCACGCTTATTGAAGTTTGAATAAGTCAGTTAAAAGAATTAGTACTAGAAGAAGTCATTTAAAAAAATAAAAGCACTGTAAAGGTACTAAATACTTTACTTTAATATTTACTATTTATGACTAGTTTTAGTTTTTGGTTTTTAATCCCTTTAAAATGCCAACTTCAAGTATTAAGTTCTGACAAATTTTAGTTATAGAGCACCCATACCATTTTTTGGCGGGTTTTCTATACTCATTTTCATTGTAAGGGGCGCCAAAACTCATTATTGCACACACAGCATTTTGCTCTTAGGCCGGCCCTGTGTACAGCAGACGTTCCTGAGTGCCTGGGTGCAGAAATTTGGAGCAAGAAGCCATCACCAAGTCCGTAATTGCCGTGGCGTCCTTTCATTGTGTGAAGCCAGCCAAAGAAACCCACTTTGCAAGGTAAAATTCACAGGGAAGCTGTTACCGAAGGCCCATAAATTTTGGGTCAAGATTAAACATCGTATGAGGTGGTGAACATGCTCCCAGCTGCATAGATTTATCCAGATTCGGTTAATCGAGGTGGCGTCCCCAGGAAATGCAGAGATTTGGAGATTTGGCAGGAAATTAAACAAATGCACATCGCACGTCGTTTTGCGTCACTGAAACAAACCAGGTTAGCCGGAAACTATGTCACATAATTTGCATTATATTTTACCTGATGTTATTTTTGCCATTTTGGTATATGAATTAATTTCACAAATTTTTATACGTGCAGATCATCTTTGTGGTTACAGTCAGTTTTAAGGTTAAAGCTGTCAGATACGAATTTAAACAATTGCCATACTAATTAATTTATCCTACACAAAAGTATTTGTAATACAAGTTCTTGAACCTACCCCTGTGACAGGAGTTTTTGTTCTCGTGCTAGACTGGAGCTTTAATTTATTGATTGCAAATGAATAAACTAGAAAGAGCAATAAACCATTTATTTAGCAAATAATTACATCATTTTAATAAGCCCTGATATTAACACAGAAATTCATGATTAAAGCTGTTTAAGTTATAAATTGTGGTGATTTGCTCTAATTATTATTTATATTTTTACTAAAACCCCTTATTACATAGTTAAGGGCATCATTACAGTATGTAGGTAAGACTCAGTATTGTCAAAACTAAGAAGTTTTATGTAGGTTGCGTTGAGTATTACTTTGCAACAGTGGTGCAATTTAAAAAAAATGGGCAAAAAATCTAAATTATCTTATACAGCTGAAATTTTGCATATGGGCTAAAAATTGCACTTAGAAAAACTTTTTTTAATAACTTTTTTCGATATTTTGAGAAATAACCCCACTTTTGATTTTTTTTTTAAATTTAAATTTGACAGATAATGCGAATGACGTGACTATAATTTTTTTGGTTAATTTTCATCTCGATCGAAGCAGAAATTGATGCCAAAGTCAAATTTCGAAAAAAGCTATTAATAAAAAAATCCCATATGATGCGGACTTTACTGGTCACACTGTATAACTGACTGGAATAATTTATTAGCCTCAGCTTCAAACTTTATTATCGTCCGTTATATGCTCAATATCGGCGTAACGTTAAATACAATTTTCCGTTGATCGTTTATTTATGGGTTTCATTAATGCATACAAAATCGTCTATTAATGACCCTTATTATTGAATGATTCTTTATTAAAAGACGATTTTGGTATAGGTAATCAAAGATACCATTAATGTCAAAACTTTGAGTGTCAAATTCTTTTTATGGAATAAAATGTTTTTTTTTTAAATTAATAAGATACAAAATAGCTTAATTGAATTCAAAATTACCAACAAGTGATAAATTTCACATCAGATACAAATAATAGTGACGTAATACGGCTAACCTGATTGTTTCTGTGACGTATCAGGGACGCGGACTCTCTTTTGTTCAACTTCCTGCAACTCGATCCAAATCTGATGCCTAACTGCAAAATCAAGGGACGTTACCTCAAACAAATTTCTTTGGATGAATCCCCGCAGCTGGAACCACGTTCAGAACTTCGTACGGTATCTCCTGCATGTACAACACAATTTTGAAGGCCTCTCGAAATCCCCTTGCTGGTCAAAAATACCTCGAAATGTGGGCTTCGTAGGCTGGCTACGTTTCCAAGGGACGCCACGGCGATTACACAAATCTGGAACTCTTCTGGCTTCTGATATCTTTACATAGACACCAAGGAAGGACTCCTCTACACGATGCACATAAAATTTCAGCTGGCCGATGCCTCAAACTGCTCGAAAACCAGCCCTGAAGTTGGATTCACTTGGAAAAACTTGCAATTTCAAATCCCGCTTTACTGGGAGTTTCAATCTTGATGAAAATTTACACACGGGCACTCTGCGGACTGGTGATTAAATAAAAACAGCTACAAATACTTTTATATTAAAAAATGACAAGTTTATAGGAGCCCTACTTGTACACCGCTATCTTTTATTATGGCTTGGGTTAACAAAAATAACAAACGAACATCAGGTAACTTAGCAACTAATTACAACTGTTTTAGAAGTGAGTTTTGATACAATGTTATTCAGAAACTATACTGTTTTTCAATAATTGTCAATTCGTGGCACTTTATAACCTTACAATTCTTTCCTTTTTTTCTATTAGTTTTAATTGCACTGTTGTCACGAGTTTTGATTAGCACTGCACTATTGTTTTCCTTCTCATCTAGGTAGTTTTATCATGATCTTTGCATTCTATGCTTCTTTAATATCGCTTTTCACCTTTCAGCTGCGTTAGCGTTTGTTGGCCTCATAATTTTTAACACTAACGCTGCAAATAACTTTCGTACGTCTCAAAACATCTCTGTATCTTATTAAATTCATCTTCTTGTATTGACGTTACAAAATCAAATCTGTCAGTCACATAAATTAAGGTGTGTTTGCCACAACGAACATCAATTATGAATAATTAAGCTAAACGTAACCCCTTCGATACTGCCTTAATCTAATGCTAACTTCAGTCAATCAAATTATAGCTACTGCTAATCATATCCTGTGCATTTATTAGTGTATAACCTTTAATGTTGCAATAAACAAAATATCAAATTCTGGGCCTATTTGAATTTTTATTTCATTTTTATGTAGTTATGCAACCAGAATTGCTGTGGGCATTAAACCATTGCAATACGTGTGTGAAAGTCACAAACGACTGTGTAGCACGAGTTATGTAAGCACACAAGTATATTAATGATGCACTATCACACATGTATTGTAGAAAATTTTATCTACGACTGCCTAAAATTGAGAGAAGTGCATTAAGAAAAACACCAATTCTGTCATTTACAAAAATATTGTAGTAGACAAATGTCATTCATTAACACTATTTCAGTTAGGTAATGAAATTTGAGTTACGTAATAAGTTTCATCACTTATAATCTCATAAGAGCATTAATTCTTTCCGGTAATTTTTTAGAGTGCACAGAAACAACGTATTAATCGGCACGAGCGGTACGCGGTATTGTAAGTCTATGTCAAATTCGAGATTAGCAGGTTAGGTTTTGCGTCAGTCTGTGTCAAAACTGACGCAAAACATAACCTGCTAACCTCAAATTTGACATAGACTTACAGTGCCACCAACATATTAACAACAGTGAATGTCAAAAAATTTCCACTTATTAATCACAGTTAGGTTAGTCTACCTACAAAAAATTTCCAAGAAATTTTGTTGTCTTGGTTACGGCTCGTGAACTAATTTTTCTATTGATCATTAATGAGTGTCGTACGAATTTCATTAAAATAATTAAACTTTGTTTTAGCTTCTTTTAACGGGACCTCTGGTTGAAGCAATGCTGATCACAGCTTCCACAATACTATCAAGCACTTCCTGTGCGTTCATACCTAAATACATGCTTTGTATTTCATTGCTGGAAGCCTTATTGAAGCACAGAAAAGCATTAATGATGGATTACCTGCCCACATACCTGCAGCGCTACAGAGCCCTCCTGAATGCTCTGTGTGCCCAGAGCAATTCGGACAAGAAACTGGAGGCCAGCCAAGTCCAACAACTGGCGGATTGTGCCCATAAACTGGAAAAGCTGACTAATATTTTAGTTTCGTACAGCAGACCTATGGTGCGGCTTTCTCCCTATTTAATTGCCGAGATACTCAAGCAATATGAGGAAGTCACTTTGTATCCTAATATTAAGGTGAGCACTGTTTAATGTAGAATATGTCAAAATTAAATGTAATTTTTTCAGATCCATTTAAATAACTGTTTGTACAGTTTGGTGGCGCTGTGTGACCAACATGCAATTTCGTATTTAATGCGGATTCTCAGCACGGCTTCGACTGAAATGTTTAAGGTTATGTTTGAAAATTATAAGAAGTATTATAAGTATACTGGGAAAGTATAACTGTGTGCTTAAGTTTGTATAATAAAAATTTTATATTCTGGTCTTTGTAATTTATGTAAATAAATGATTTATATAAATATAATATCTCCTTTGTAGCATAAAAAATTAGTAGCAGCTTGTAAATTAATTTCAGAGAGGTAAATGTTAAACTAATATATGTCGTTTAAAATCTGAAAAATACAAAAAGCAAGTTAGAAGGAAAAGAAATGAATTGCAAACTTCATAAATAGCAAAAAGTTCAGAAAGTACCGGGTGACTATAAATGATTGAAATTTTTTTTCTTAGGTTGGCACTGTTTATGTTGGTGGCACTGTAAGTCTATGTCAAATTCGAAGTTAGCAGGTTAGGTTTTGCGTCATTCTATGTCAAAACTGACGCAAAACCTAACCTGCTAACCTCGAATTTGACATAGACTTACAGTGCTACCAACATAAACAGTGCCAACCTAATAAAAAAAAATTCAATCATTTATAGTCACTCGGTATTATTTATACAGGGTTATTCGGGAGGAAATGACCATTCTCGATGAACGTGTTCAGGAGATCAAAATAAACAAAAAAAGTACAGAGTGATTTTTAAAAAACTGAATAGCCTGAATCAGTTGGCAGTACTGAAGTGCATTGTCAGTCTATGTCAAATTCGAGATTTACAGGTTAAGTTTTGCATCAGTGTGTATCAAATGACAAACAAAACCTAACCTGCTAACCTCGAATTTATATAGACTGACAATGCACTTCAGAACGGCCAACTGATTCAAGATATCCAGGGCATGCTGTAATTTTTTAAAAATCACTCTGTATTATACAACTGCCTTCGATATGCACAGGTTCCATGCTTGATGATGCTGTATTCTGTAAATAACGGGTGTCCCAATAAGAGTGCCCGATTTAAATTTTGCGCAATTTTTTTTTGTGCAAGTGGCAGCTCTGAAATTTGACAGCTGCCATCTACCATTGTTTCGATTATTAATTATGGAGCGCTACACAAAGGAACAACGCGTTATCATTTTGAAAACCCATTACAAAAATGGGGAAAATTACGCTGAAAACGCTCGCAAAATTCGCGGAATTTTCAGTCGTGAAAGTGCACCAAATGTGACAACGAATCGAAGACTGATCAAGAAATTTGAAGAAACTGGGTCGATTATGAACAGTATGTCTTCTGTGCGTCGACGTACCGTTCGGTCTCTCGAAAATATCGCTGCTATAAACGAGAGTGTCGACAAAAATCCGGGAACATCAATTCGGCATCTTTCACAACAACTTCAAACTTCGAGAAGCACCACGCAGCGAATTCTCACGAAGGACCTCCATCTTCATCCATACAAGATTCAGCTGACCCAGGAGCTCAAACCAACAGACCACGCACAGCGCCGTCAATTCGTTCAATGTGTGATGGAGCAAAATGAAGTGAATGCCGATTTTTCGAAAAAAATCATCTTCACCGCACTTTCATTTGAACGGGTTCGTTAACAAACAAAATTGTCGAATTTGGAGCTCAGAGAATCCTCACGTGATCCAACAGAAACAAATGCACCCCCAACGAGCCACTGTTTGGTGCGGATTTTAGGCAGGCGGCGTGATTGGCCCGTATTTTTTGAAAATGAGGCTGGCAATGCTGTAACTGTCAACGGTTTGCGGTACCGCAACATGATCTGGAAGACATGTGGTTCCAGCAGGACGGCGCAACCTGCCGCACCGCGCATGAAACAATCTCATTTCTTGGAGGAACTATTTCCGGACCGAATCAGCTCCCGAAATTCTGATGTCAACTGGCCACCGAGATCGTGCGATTTGACGCCATGCGATTTCTTCCTCTGGGGTTTTGTGAAATCTCACGTCTATGCCAATGCGCCACGGACTATTCCCGAGCTCAAGAACGAGATCCAATGCGTCATCGGTGAGTTAGAGTCGCAAACTCTGCGAAAAAGTCATTGAAAATTTCACTAAAAGAGCAAGGGTCTGTGTTCAGAACCGTGGGGCCATTTGCCAAATATTTTATTTCATACTTAATCGGAACATGTATACTTGATAATGCAATAAAAACATCACCACTCGCTCAAAAACTATGCGTTTTATTTTTAAATTAAATCGGACACTCTTATTGGAACACCCGTTACCTATGAAGTGTGGAGTTCTAGGGGATCATCTCATTGGTCCACATTTTTATGAGGAAAATTTTACAAGAAAAATCTCTTCAAATTGTCTTCGTGACGCATTACCACGCTTATTTGATAGTGTGCATACATGATGTACTAGGATAACAGTGGTACCTGCAAAATGGTACCCAAACACACTAGTGTGTGGATATAAGAAGTGAATTGGTAGAGGTTCTACTTTTCCCTGGACTCCATAGCCCTGAGCATATTAAAACCCTTCTAAATTAATAGATTGTTGTAGTTACTATTTTATGATAGTGGAAGTACTTAAACTTAGATAAAGTACTTTTTTCTATAATAATTTTCAAGGTCAACTTTCTAGGGGATAAGTTGCATTCCTGCAGGGTCCCTAGTTTTAATAATGTTCGTACATAGATTTTTAGTTCTTTTTTTCCACTAAAAAAATTATTTGTCATTTTGACAGATATGTCATAATAGTGGGTAAAACGAACAGAATAGTAAAATATTGCAAATTTATTAATTATTAAAATTACAATATTTAAAAATAATGAGCGTTTGATTTTATGTAAAAAAATGAAATTTGTCAAGAGTTTAAATTAAGTAACTTTGACATTCAAAATTGACACATAACCATAATTTTGAAAAAGTTCTACCAACACGAGATATAAAAATTACCTAGCGTTTTACTCACATATCTACCAACATTATAACACTTTGACAGTTATTATAGAAAAAAACGCACTTTATGTATTTGTAAATAACACTTTGAAGTTTTTGTTCGCATTTTATTCGATAGGTGAGTGGAATAAAATACTAAATGTTAATGCTGGGCATGGCAGCTCAACATCCTGACTACTGATCCAAGGGTCGGAACTGTATTTTCCAGGTATGCCGAAGTTACTGCTATGTGTAGCATATAAAAATTTCTTGATAGGGTTGGTTCCTTAGTATTGGCAAAATTCTAGTAGAAATTTGACCATATGGCAACAGCAACATATCAAACAGGCATCTCTGATTCATAATACCATAATACAAATTTACATTGACAAATTCAGTGACCTGTATTTTGGGTTGCCTATTTTTGTAATGGAAGGGACCTAGTTCCTCGTGAATTGCTCCTTAGAAACAATTTTTGCAGGCGAAATAACTTAATTAGTTATTTATGCATCCACAACAAGAAAATTATTTCGCGCCCGAGGTGCATAGAACGTGTTTTCTATAGCTTTATCAAATAATGAAAAATATCCATCAACAATAGTAGACAGATTATTTTACGCCTGATAATGGCACAGTGTTAAAGGTCATGATTTTTAGCACAGTAAGAATTGTGAGCCCTGAATGCTCGAATAAACGGAAAGACAAGGTACGCAAGTAATTAGGCAAACACAATATCAAACTCACGACGTGTACACGTAATACATATAACTACAACAATAAATTATAAACCCAGCTTAAACAAGAAAATGTAAAATATCGTCAGTTCATAAAGTTGTTCACGCCAAGTAACAGATAAAACGATATTATTTAAATAAAAAAAGGTAGCAATTAAGTAGCTTGTAGGAAAAACTAAGGTGAGATAAATCACAAGGGCTAACGTTAGGAAATCAAGCAAAATAAATGCTTACGTTTAAAACGGACGTAACAAATCACCGAAACAATTATAGCGTTTTATGATTTTAATATATGTATATTTTTTTGATAACGAATAGTCGAATCTCACTAGCAACATAAATAAATTAGTTATTTGAGTATCTAGTGCACTAAAATATATTGCAGACGAGATGCATATACCGTTATTTCTATAGCTCTATAAAAAAATGAAAAATATTCATAAAATATAACCGCCAAACAAGAATATCAATATTACTTCGCGCCCGACGTTGTCAATGCTAACGTAAATAAATACCTAACCTATTTTTTCCACGTTAAACTTCGCGTATCTATAGCAATGCCGGAATGTCACCTTTTCATGATGGTAATTTTCTTTAAATATAGAGGGTTATTCAATTTTGCAGGAGGAATATGAAGATGATTAAATTAGGACAAAGTTTGAAACAATAAAGAAGCCGACCTGCGATTAATTAATAAAATTAAGCAATGGTAGTAAGGAAAAATCGCAGATCAACCCCCCTACAGTTTATACACCACGGCAGCTCTGAAAACTCTTTACTTACCGCGATGGCCGAGCTAACTCAAATTTCGGCGGCCTTGGGTCGTAGGTTCAAATCATCAGCTGTGTACCCTGGAATGTCTTCAAAAAAAAAGGGAAAGGTAATGGGCGCCAGAAATCAAAAGATTTCAAATAATAAGAGGAAATAAACTGCAAGTGACTAGCGTTTAATTAGTAAGTAATAAAAAGTCTTGAAGTGTCAGTAATAAATAATCAGGATAATTAAAATGCAAATAATGTGATAACAAAGTTGTGTACGTTAACTGAAGGTTGCGACACGCATAAAATCAAAAAAACCCCTTTCGGGTTATTCTAATAACTGTGAATTCAAATTATTCATGGGATATGCATACCTCATTCATTTAATAATTCCTTCTGTTTAGGCTATTGAAATAAAAAAGCGTGACTGTACCTTTTACAGAGGGTCAATACACATCAAAATTGCAGCTTTAAATACTGCGCATAATTAAATATAGGCATAAGAATTTAAATGTAAAAACAAGAGCATGTATGAAATCAAACATTACATGTTAATCATTGCAAAAAGTATGAATTCAAATTCCAAATACTGACGGGTTTAAAATGCACAGATGTGAATTCCTGGTATTGGAAATAAATCGAAGTAATATAAATCTCGGAGTAGCACTAACTAACCTCGAAACATATCCTGGTCGTGAACTGCTACACACATTGTCGAAATCGCCGTGGATGCACCGGTGATTGCAGCGGAAGCACCCTCAAATGGCAGCAAATACGCAGAACGCCAGCAAGTGTCGAAAATGCGATTAGGTTAACAACTTGTCCTCCGAGATAAACTCGTGGATGAAACTGTTAATTAAGAGCTAAGAAAAAATGTAATTACTATGGAGATAATAAGACAGAAAAGCGCCATCGCACCTGATCATTGTCAGCCCTAGGAAACACACTGCTCCTTAAATTAATTGAGTGCACGTAATTTGACTTAATTAAAATCAAACCTCAGCCGCGCCGGTGATGGCGGGCTCAGGAGAGAACAGCAAGTGCTCGGACGAAAATTTCGTTTCCAAAAGAAAGCTTGCATTACAACGGCTTGTGATAAGAGATAGCGCGGGTCAGAAAGGGCATCGAGCAAACGAATGGAACTCGATCCAGGTACAAAATAAGCTGATTTGGAAATTTGAAGAATTTCAAATGCAAAAAGTTTATAATTCAAATAAAAATATACAGGTTAAGCCTGAAATAATTGGATACATGGCGAAACAATTAGGCGAAGCCAAAAAATTGTTTCAAGTTGCACATCTAATGTTTTCCAGTTATGCCAAAAATGAAAACATTTTGGTTTTGTCGTTATTATATTACTTAAAACTATTAGAACACTTTAGAGAAGAATTCGTTTGTTTAATAATTTTCCACATATTTATACTAATGTTATTATTTTAGATAGGCTACACCGCAAGGATGGCTATGTTACTGTTGAAATAAGTCTATTTTAATATTTTTACTAATAAATCGTTTAGTAGTGCCTCTGTCGCGACGTTAAACTCAAATGGGGCGTCCCGTGCGCATCAATATTTTTATAAATTAATTGCCCTGTTGTTCACCTAGCTAGGACACGAAGCTCTTACTGTTTCTCAAATTGTGGATAGGAAAAGTTTGTTAAAACAGGAAGCGGCCTGCACTTCACTGCTGAAAACAACGTCAAACATGTGCACAAAAAGGCCAATTTATTTACACATATAAACATAAATATATTAACTTTTAAAAGCACACATATAAAACCATTAGAAAAATCAGAAAACTTAGATTGAATAGCCATTCTTAAACACAACAGTGTTAATTTCGGCTTCGCGTGCCTACACATTTAATTGTTTATGAAGCGCATTACTTTGGGCTTGAAAAAGCTTTACACATCCTTTTCGCTTAATTTGAAATCATTTCGTATATCAGGTTACCTTAAAACCAAGTATGGGAACTGCTGTGTCTCGTATTACGATATATCTTGAAGGACTCGTTAGAAATTACCCCTTAATGCTGCGGGAAAGCCCTGTCTTCTAGTCCTGGCCCCGCTCTGTCGGCTGACGTCATGCAACAATCGAAATGTCTTGAAATCCCCTTTGTACGTGTCGCCATGGCGCACTTACTTAGTACACGATTATAATATCGTTTATTTTAAGTTTAAACACTGGCTTGTAAGTTACAAACACCTATAGGCAACAAAATGTATTTTACTTCATGGCTTCAGCCGCTTCTATTTATTTCGCCGCAGGTGAGATTTACTGAGCGCCGCTTATAAGCGCGCGACTTTGGACTGAGCCCGCTTGCGACTGCTGAAGTCACAGCGAACACCGTTTAAGCTGCGTTTATCTCTGTGCATATGACATAAAGCGCTTCACGCCCTAAACAGGCCCGTACTCGCGCACTTTTACTATATTAACAATCCAATTAACAATGGAAGAGTAACAATCCAGGAGAGGGAGACTAAATGCCCATTTCATATCAGATTTGGTACACCTATTTTCATACATAACTATAAGTAATTGCTTCCTATTCACCGTATCGTAAACCTGCTTGAAGTCAGTGAACACGCATATAGCTTTATGTTTAATTTTGTAGCAGCTACTTTCAACGTACTTTAAGGTGAATACTTGTTCAGTGACTGATCTATCTTTCCTCTAAGAATGCTATGTCGCTCTTGTCCTTTTTCTGTTGCTTTCTTGTGTAGCAAGATAAGCATTGCTCTTATCCATGCTTGTGGGTTGGTTTCTGTTGGTCCAAACTTCCTTAATTAGTTCATAAATATTGTTACCAAGTTTATTTCTTCCATTATGTAATAAACTCTGCACTTGCCGTTTTCACTTGGACTTTTTCTATTATAAAATTTTTCTACTACTTTCCATACTTCTTATTAACGTTGGTACTGCTATTACTGTTGCTCCCATTTGTTGTTGGGTTATATTACTTATCTTCTTAACTCTGCCGTTTCCTACATTCTTCTATATTCAACATTTCTTACACTCCTTTCATCTGTGTAACATTTAAATTTCAGACCCTATTAAATTTCCCTCTTGTCTCTACAAAAAGCAATGGTCGAACGGTAAATTAAAACACAAGCAATGTTTGCATGACGATGACCCACAAAACTAACTTAACCTTGCAACAAGACATGCTCCAACTCACTACAGTCAAGAAATAGGCGTGGTTTTTAGCGATAGGTTTGTGGGTGTGAGATCGTTTCGGTCACAACCATACCTTTTATGTACACATTTTCTGTAGTATCTGATAAGCCTGGGCTTAATTGTTCAAATCCACCCTGCAAATTTCCCTACAATGCAAAAGTAAGGTACAAAAAAACACACACAGGGTAATATAAACAAGTCTATAGTTCCTCATGCCGTCTCTTAATGAAATCAGCAATTCATTTCACATTTAAGGACAAAATTTAAAGAAGTTATTCTCTGAACGATGTCACTGTACATACAGTCGAACTTGGAAAATTAGTAAGTATATTCGTCGGCCAGTGCCAAACTTTATTCCATAAAGCAACCCTTCTTAGTTTAATTAAATAAATACTACGGCATGAGGTGTCCACGTTATATTCGGCGGCGATTCTCAGAAAAATACAGTAATTTGAGGAAAGTATTTATCCACAAAGTGAATCAGGGGTTGATGAAAATCACGCGTCTAAGAATCACAGCACCCTGTTACTCCAACATACGAAAGAAGTCAAGTTGCTGATCCAATTTTGACCGTGATGAGACAACACCCTAAAATACCGACAGCGACTCTCTCAATTACCACTCGCGTCACCTTTAAACCTCCCTCCCCGCAATAACGTCAAGTATGCTATGCTTCTTAAACGCAGTCAACCACCCCTAGCGCGCACAATCCTCACTTAAGTGAGAGAGAGCGGGCAGAATTCTACTCCACCACAAGTGGTCGTAAAAGGTGAGTTTACAGTGGCTGTTTTACAAATTTTAAATATTATAACAAAGAATGTATTTCATGCCACAATAATTATACTTTACATACAAGCTGCTGAAGTTTAAATATGATTCTGAGATGCAACAAAATAAAAAGAAAGAGTATGAATGCGGAAGTGGTTAGGTAGTGGGATACCTCAAAATGCTTCTGATAATCTATTAAAAGAAGTACCGTTGGAGGACCTACAGACGTACCGTAAAGTGTTACGAATATTATGTAAAAAAATTGAAGAAGGTAAATTGTGTTATAAAGAAACACGATTTGCTACTTAGCTACTAGATTTCCTTTGAATCAATACAGTTGCTGTTTAGAGTTACAATCCAACACAATTTTTTCAACTCTGCTGGAAGTTCTTGGTGTGAAATGATAATTTTTTAAAATATGTTATTGAGTTTAAGCGATTACAATAATAATGAAAAGAAGCTTATCAAAAGCTAATAAAATCAGCAACGTGCGAGTTGCGAATTACCCTATCCTTTCTCAATGGAAATTCTAAATTATATAATCCACTATACTGCCGCTTCGTTGCAGTGGTTGCCTATTATAAATGGGATGGAAATATTAGATAACACCAATTTGTTCTCAAAACAAATACACCTTTCAGCAAAGAAAAGGCGCCACAGAATTGGTTGGACACCCTGTAAATGCTCAAATTCAAACTTAATAAATAATTCACCCAAATTAGCCCTAAACAGAAATTGAACCCAATAATTTTCTCAGTTTAAAATTTATTGGAATTCTAGGAATATTATTGCTTGATTTAGAAGACTTTCACGACCATCGCCGATTGTTACAAACGGCTTTCGGGATTTGACCTTATCATTGTTGAGACTTTCATAACAAATAAGAAAGCACGATAACTCCACGTGTAAACTGTGACAGATTCTAAACTCCTTGCAAGGTTAAGGGATAGAAAAGCATGGTAATTTATCATATAACCACGCTGGAGGCGAAACTCTTCTACCGATCGAAAATCTCTTAGACAGAAAATGATTACCTGGTTGAGGATATACAATTCGCCATTAATCGCCATCTTCATCCACGGCCACCAAAATCTCCGAAAATCGATTCTCCCGCAGCAATAGTCTTTCTTCCTTACATCCACTAAGTTACCGATCAACAGCCAAACAGAATATGCCTTCTGGAAGCTTGATATCGTACACAGACGGTTCTAAAACTGAGACTGGTGCCGGATCAGGAATTTATGGCGAAAAACCTAAAGGGAAACTAGCTAAAAATGATTCACCGAATTCGGAAAAGACCTGACGTCTAACCCGTTAGGAGGATTTGGTTATTGCTGAGTCTTCGTTGTTTTTCCCAATTATTATTGTTAGATTAAATAAATGGAATAAGGAAGAAACACCTTATAAGACTTATATGAAGACAGCAGTTTTGATGATTTTTGGTAAGTCCTACCGTGAACGCCTATGTTGGCAATTTGGCATTACACATTGAAATTCTACCCTAGATGGTTTTTGATAAGTCTGCATTTCTTGATTATGCTGCGTAACACTGGGAAAAGAACATTAAGCCGATTTACACCAGAAGTAAGTTTTTTAAAGGTGCTCAGCTTCTGTGCGCTAATGACGTTCTATTGTTTCAGAGTTTTTGCAGGTTTATGAATTTGGTTTTCTAGTTGCTAGATTTGCTATTCTAGAGTCGGTTTGATGGATTTTTGAGATTTGGGTTTTGTGAATTGCATAGATTGGAATTCTTAGTTGCGGTTTTAGCCCGTTGACTTCATTTTCATAGGAAGCTGGATTCAACAGCTAAGCCACAATCTTGCTTACTGTAAATACATATTTTGCAGCAAGTGAAAATGTATTAACGTGAGTAAGTTTATGAGGTTATATTTATTTTTTCTGTTGATTAATACAATAGTGATTTATATCCGTACTTCCTACGGACTTTGCGCTATGTTTATTTATGCGTTAAACTTACATTTCAATTTGGAAATTACATACGTTATGCTGTGAACGCTACTTGTTGTTGAGTTCGCCCCAAGCACGTTGTAATTAGAGATTACACAGACAACATTTTATTTTGCTCTCTGATTCATGTAATTTTTAACAGTGGTCTATTATAAGATGTTGTATCGGACTTTTTCCACTGTCTTGGGCGTTTATCACACGACGTTTCCGGAGTTTTTTATGTACTTCCAAGACAGTGGATAAAACATCTGAGAATATTTTATTTCGATACGATATCACGAATTTATTGAAAATAAATAACACTTTAGTTGCGCTGCATGTATGTCTTATTGTTATAATATGCTACAGTTTATCAAAGAGTCGCGTCTAATAAATGTATTTTGATATAACCCCTTCGATGTAAGTTTACCATATCACCGAAGAATCTTCCAACTTGGATTGATTACGGGACTGTTTTGTGTTTTCACGTCCGTTATCCGGCTGTATTGAAGTTTTCTACGATTATCGTTAATGATGACCTTCTAATGAAGCTCTTTATGAAAGTAGAGAAACATTGAGTTCTTCTATCAACAATGACACGGTTCAATCCCAAAAGTCGTTCGTTATACTTAGACTGTATGATTAATATTAAAACATCAAACAGGTAAAAGGTTGTAGCTTTTGGTCAAGAATCCAAAGACGCAACCCTTGATGCAATCTGGGTAGGTACTAATTTTTCTAATTTTGAAGGTTGTCATTGCTATTATGGTTCATGTTTTGCAGCAAATATACCCATATTCAGTTTGTTGTGAACTGACTTTTTGTAGTCATCCATGCAAAGCCTCATTAATTATCTCAAGTTAGACAGGATCAACTTATCAAGAAAGCACTTACATGGTATAAACTAGGTATCTCTTAAGACCGGAATTCCCATTAGAACTTCAAATACTGTCGTTAAAGATAGATAATAAATTCAAAGTGACACAGATGGTTTTTACCAAGGAAACGAACACCGCACATTGAACAGTTAGGTTGGTTAATGTGTCAAATTCCAGTCAAAAATGGACGAGCCCGAAAATTTTGCTTGTGAACCCCTAGAAATCCCAAGCCTTATAGTAAAATAAAGTTTAGGTCGACAATTTTCAAACTTACAGCGCTGGTTTCAGAGAGAAGTCGAGAACTGTATCCAAACGCTCAAGCAAAGCTGGAGCTGCCGTTACAGAACGGAGTATGAAAACGTTGTCAAACGAGGGCGACATCAAGTACTAAGCATTATCAAAAAAATTAAAGATCATGATCATTGCCAGCAACCTGCGCTTGCCACGAAGGAAGGTACATGCATGTAAATGCAGTAGTTAGAAGATATTGTACGTATTTGTAGACAGTTCGATCTATGTTCGTCAGATCTTCTTATTGAAGACTAATATTTCATATTCTACAATTTCAGTTCCAACATTATATAATAGGAAACAGGAAAAATACACTTCTCCACAGCTATACAACATTTACTTGCTTTCCATACTCAACCTTTTTTCGTCCCTTTTAGTTGACGTCTCCTCATCCTTTTGTTCTTGTGTCCTGAGTAGTTCCCTATACCTTTTAAATTAAACTTTTCTTGCTTTAATTTCTTACTAATATGATCTGTCTAATGCACAGTATATTTCTTTTGCCAAAAATGTCATTCTTAACCTCCAAGTTATTTTTTTTTTGCTTCTGTCCTAACATTTGTTCCACTATAAATGTTGCTTACACTTGTAATAGCTTCCACGCAAAACCAAACGCTTAAGGATTACGTTGCTTGATTCTCTTCTGAGACTAACATTACAACAAATTTACCTCCACAGTTCACCACATCCCTTATCTTTTCAGAGCTCAAAAGAAACATCTTCTATGCGAAGATGGAATGCGAATTCAAAGAAACAAAAATCGCTCATTTGCGGAGAGAGTGGACCAAACAGCAAGAAAGCATGGGCAAACTGCAAGAGTCGTACTTCAAAAAGTGCAGACTTTTGTCCCTCCACAGCAGTTATTGCTCCACGCAAGGTAGCGCCCTCTGTTCAATACTTGCCGTTTTAATGGAGCGTAAGGATAGCGTCCATATTTTTTTGGCAGATGCGGTGAGTTTAAGATATTTATGAAAGAGCCATCCCTGATAGTAGTTAAATGCACCAGGATAGTTATATCAAGGATTTTATAAAAATTGCCGATGGGTGCCTATTTTCCTTTATAAGAACTTACGCTAGCGACGCTCCACTGGAAGATTCTCCCGACTACAAGTTTATTTTGGCTCTTTGGGCCTGCATTGCCTCTATATCGGTGGTGCCTGATGGACGGATATACCTCATAGAGCATGAAGAAAGTCAGAAAGCATTAAGCAGTGTCACTTATGTTCTTCCCAGGATACGCCATATTACTGCCGAAAGACTCGTCTTGTAAGAATATTTACGTTATCTTTTTTGGTGAATATATAAAAATACAATAGATATATTTGCCAGTAGATATATGTAGCGACAAATTATATATACCAGCAACAACAACTAATTCTATTTTCAATTCTTAAAGAATTTTGTGGAAAACGCTTTATAACGTATCGACAGAGGAAAAGGGAAAATTATTTTTGCAACACTGTTCTGAAATGCCCTCAACCTTGAACAATTATATATTGCGAAAGTATCACCCTCAAATTCACGCGTACGCTTTGGAGACTTTAGAGCAAATTAGCCAAAATATTGTTAGCAAAGACTTCTTGGACCAACTTATGAATTTGGTGAGACTCTCAATTAATCAAAATTGATTCTTTAAAAAGTTGTTTTTAGAATGGAGTGCAAAGGCTTAAAGAGTTATCTGGCTTCATGTATCCAGAAGTCAAACATATTCCCAAAAAGATATTAAATAGTGTTACCAAAGCAGCAGAGCGCTTTTTAAAGCTAGAAAAGGAACAAGGTGGTAAACTTCCGCAATTATCTCCTTCTGTCAATAAAAGTTTTCTTCCTATTGATAGCTGCTCAGCGTGCAGAGCGAAGACTATTTCCATGTGGGTCCAAGCAAGCTAGACCTTCAAGCGCGGTATCAGAACCATATTTGAAGACTATGACACGTCAAACTATACAAGTACCACCTGAGTCTGGGCCAGGCAGGGTTCGTACGATTCAGAGATTTAAACCCATGGAAATCCAGCAGTCGTCTGGATTTAAATCAGAGTATCAGCAAACTGGATCGTCTCCACTATGTTCACAACCTTGCAAGGAGTTATTCCACCAGGCATCATCATTATTAAGAGATGACAATGAATCGTCACATGTGCCATGTCCACAACACGGAACAGAATATGCTACCCAACGTTTCGCTTCCTCAACTTTCACTTCTTCTAGTGGCTATAGTGTATACGCTCCGGATAGTCTACACACAGACAAGAAAAAAGGGCTTACTTCGTCCTCTAGAAGCATGAAAATGCGCGTCTCATACAAAGAGTCAGACATTTCCGCCCATCGAAGTTACACTAAGATCACCACATCTGCTTCGAAAGAAAAACCTAGCACAGAAAATAAACGCCACTGTGGTAGTAAGCGTTGCAAAGGTCCAAGTAAGCCTGTGCATCTTCTACCATGCTACGTTCATCCCACGTTTACTGGTTTTACGAGCTCTCAATGTTTGTCCACTAACGAACTACTTAAACATACTTTTGCTAAAAGAAGGCCGTGGTCATCTCCCGTTGATTCTTTTAGGCCACTGCGGGAAGAAATATCCCGCCAAGTGTTGGAGGACGATTGCACAAAACCTGTTAAAGACGATGTTGGTTGCCAGACAGAAGAAAAAAAGTCTTTCATACCCGTTCCTATATCCGGAAAACAATCGCATAGGGCGGAAGACAGTTCCCTTCAACGTCAATTTAAATCTCAGGCGGATTCTGCCAACACAAGAAATAGTAATCAAATGACATCTTCTAGTACCAAAAGTTCTGCCATACCAATATATAAAACTAGAAAAAGATCAAGAGACATCCGCGAGTCAAGTAACAAAAGAAAAACGTCTCAAGAGAGTGCTCCTAAGAAGTCCTTCAGATTAAAAGAGTATAAAACTGTCATCCCTGTTCCTTCAGAAGCGTTGCTCACTAGTAGTTCATCAAATTTCACAAGAAAATTCAGCCCTTTAAACTCACAGTCCAAACAGACAATATGCAGAGGATACTATCGAGACTACCAAAAGTCTATATCTGGTTCTTTGGTAAAGGTTAATTCAAAATCACAAAATTCCTCCAGTGTGCCTACTTGCGTTTTATTACTTGAACATCCGGAAGTGTCTCCATCTATTGTGCATGGTGGAGTTTACTATTATGACCGGCAAACGGATTCAAACGAAGAAATCTCTGCAACTTCCGATCAGGAAAAGGAGGAACAAAGGGATCGTATGGGTGCTTCTATTAGTGATCGAAAACTACTGCTGTGGGATCCTAGGGAAAGATCACTTGTTCGTTTGGATGAACGCGATGATAGGTTTTCTGGGCCAGCCAGAACCATGCGAATCTTTAGCCAAGTTCAAAACAAAACAGACAAGCCGCATCAAAAGGTCGTCACTAAAATCAGAATTCCTAAAATGCCTTTTAATGCAATGCCATTTAATCCAGAGTTTTGAAAATATACATATAAAGGAAAAAACTTTCTTATTGCTTCGGCAAAAGAAAAAATTTGATTGGTAAAAAGTAATCATTGATGAGTTTATGCACATTCCTAATCGAAGTGTTGATTAAATATACAATAAACTATTTGTATATCTTGTTACGTCTATGTGTACATTAACATACAACTGCAATATCTTAGTTACTATAAGTAGGGCAGCCTCTTGTGCTATTACAATGTAACACATCAGTAATTAAATAATTGTAACTTCTAACATTTTCCAACAATGCCATTGTATACCGGGTGTTAAAAAGATCAACATGTAGTCTGAAAATGATTGGTCATAAGACACGACTGTTATGCCATGCTGGAGTCATATACATATTCATAGAAACGATCTTTAAGAGTTTTAGAAACAAGAAGGTTTTTAATGTGATTGCAGTGGAAAATAATATTCATATTTTGTCATTCACACGACTATTGTGCGCCAAACAGTATTCTATCTATATATCCGGTGATCATAAATGGTTGTAATTTTTTTCCTTAGATTGGCACTGTTTATGTTGGTAGCACTGTCTATGTGAAATTCGAGGTTATCAGATTAGGTTTTGCGTCAGTGCCACCAACATAAACAGTGCCAACCTAAGAAAAAAATCACAACCATTTATGATCACCCGGTATAATAACCAATTAATGTATGCCACGGTCCATATTAACAAAAGATAGCTTACAGCTTTAATAAAAAATGCCAAATAGAAAGAAGATAACAAAGTTCATGCGCTAAGGAAAATACTTTATTTAAATAAGTAGATAATTTAAATGTATTTCACTGGTAAAGTCCAAACCTTCTCCAATTTTCGCTATAACCGAACTTCCAAATATTCTACAATACCTGTAGCTAATTTAATCTAAACTTTCTTCTAAATCTGTAAATCTCTGTTGTATTTTTTAATAGAACGATTTTCTTTCGAATTGGGGTTTTCGTGTCTGACTTTTACAACGACAGCGCCTTAGCAGCCGTTAAGGAATACCACCGCAGATTTCCTAACAGTAGTATCGCAAATCATCAGATCTTTACTTCAGCCTTTCGAAGACTGGGTGAGGTTGGTCTTCCGCGAGCCAATACAACAGTCTTTCAAACAATGGCTGTTTATTACAGCCTCTGTCTTGATATTGTTTCAAAATTAAAATTGGCTATCAAAATCATACTACTTGGTTTTAGAAATTTAAATATTTATTTCCCAAATATCGAAAAAATTGTGTTTCATTAACACCCCGTATCTTTTTACGGGAGCATTTTGGTACTAAGGTATATTATATGAATTGCTTTGTTTTGGCCTAAAGAAACTTTGGTCAAACTTTTACGGGTAATTATGACTCACCCTGTATATGATCTGAGGGAAAAAAATGTAAGAAATGTCTTTAAAAAAATACCTTAGAAAAACAGTTATTTTTTAATATACAACAATAACTGTAATATGTGGGTACAAAAAAAAATACAAATCTGAAGAATATAGTTTGTGAGAACCAACAAGATAAATAAATAAATACTATAACGATAAGAAGTATGTAGCAGAAAATAATCTCTTCTTTAATCACAGTACACAGTTAGACACATAGTCGAGAATAGCCAACTACAAAAAATATATATATAAATAACATAGAGATTATAGGTGAAAGAAGTGAAAAGAGGAAGAAAAATATAAACATATCACTGTCTACTAACTACAAAATTATAAAGAAAGAAAAGGAACAGATAATACATATTGCTAGAGTCACTCCTTGTTAGCTATAATGTTACTAAATATTTTCAAATATCGCAACACTACGAGAGTATACTGGAGGTTCGCCAGCTAGACTCAGTAAAGACGGCGTGCAGTTCTTTAAATAAAGTAATTACCAAAATACTATGAACGCCAACAAGTCTTTAAATTGCCACAAATATACTCAGATATTTCGAGAACCTAAAACATACTTAATTAGCAATCAGGGTCACATAAATATAGCCAGTACATAAAATTTTCTACGCAAGCCAATAATTGAAATATCAGAATATTAATTAAGCAACGCTACATCAAATAGCCAGTCCAATAGTTCTTAAAGTCTTTAACTACGCGAAAAGTGCACCTCCAAATAACGATAACATACTAGTCCTCCAAACATGGGTCGCTTTACACGACCTCTGAGCTCACACGTGTAAACTTAAAGTCTTCCAAAGCAGGCTGAATCGGTGCCTTAGAATTTTCGGGGAAAAGCCACCTTCAAGGCTAGAAGTTAGAAGCGCAGGACGCAATTAGCCAAAATCGAAAATGCAAAACCACTCACCCTGAAATCGGGCTTTTCTGGGGAACAGCCATTAAATGCGCTTTGTCAATTCCAGCCCACGTACGAAAATACAAACAGAACGCTATTCAGGTCCCAACAAAATGATTCATTATCGAAAAAGATTAACCAAAAGGTGACTGTGCCAATTATAAATACGACAAAACAAAACGAACTACTTAAAATACCTAACAAGTCTGCGGGTAATGCAGATTACCAGCTATCGGTGCAATATGCGAGCGGCTGATTAGGCTATGTTCATACGAAGGGTTTTCCGTCACCAGTATCAGTTATCAGCCATATGATTTAATGCACTACATGATTTCATCAGTTCCAAAGCAGACTAGACCACCAATTCTAATGAACACCCGTTATTAAGATTAGAGTAAAATATCAAAGTTTCATTCTTTTACAGTTATCTGTCAGTTTATGCAAAATATCATCATTTTCAATAGACATTAGAACGTCCTTCGGAAGGCATTAACATGAAAGCCTTCAAATGATCTCGAGACAAATAGTTTCTTAATCTATTTGAAATAAATTTTAATTTATAAAGAAACTTCCATTTGTGATTTGGTCACGAGTATATCGTAGCCTTTTTGCTGTGTAAGGATTTCGTAGCTACGGATGACAACCTTTGATGTTGCCGCTGGAGCAAAATCACGTTGGTATCTCTTAAAGTCCCTAGCATATTTAAAATTGCCAAGGAAGCTGCATAATTTATTATCCTGCGACATTGACATTTGTCGTGTTTCTATTTATTTTTCTCTTCGGCCGCTAATTCGAGGTCGAGGACGTAGAAATGCCAGGGTGTTGTGTCGACAAGTGTAAAAATAGTGGCAGAAAAGGATTTCAGCTATTCCGATCTGTTATTTTTTCACTGTATACACTGAAATTTTAAATATGCCCCAGTTGCTCGTACCGTTTAGTAACTTTTTGTATTTTCATGTTTGCATCAGGTCTGCTCCACGATGTCGCTACTATTTGTAAATAGTAGGCTATAGTTTTCCCTATATCAGAGGCACTGAAAATGTTAAAAAAGGCAGGCAAATAGGCACAATAAAAACACAAAATAGGCATTAAAGAGTTTCAAATAGGCATCAATAATTCACACATAATACATAATATACAGTCGCGGCCAAAAAAACGCGACACTTTTTGACCTAATTTTCAAAATGCGTCAAAATGAGCAATTATTCTCGCTTTATCCGTATTTCCAATATGTGCTGACATTTTTCATAATTGAATAATCACTTTTGATGACATTTATTAATTAGAATTGACAGTGTCAGTAATTGTTTTCACATTTTGAGAAGTAGGTCAAAAAAGGTGTCCCATTTTTTGACTGCCACTCTACATTGAAGAATAACGTACAAATCTGCGACTTAACTGTTAAATTTGCCCTCAAAATAAGTAACTAATGCATGTTCTAAATTGCTTTCTCTAAAAAAGTCAACTTCTTTTTTTTTCACCACTAAGTATAGTATTCCAACCAAAAATTGGAAAGTTATTTAAAATCTAGTACACCATGAAAAGTGTAGGTCATGTCTAAGTTGGTTTCATACAATCAGTAAATAATATTCTAATTTTCTAATGTCAATCAGCTTTCAAGTAATGACAGTTCATCTGTAAATTGTACATGTAACTGTTTTGTTAAGGCATTGTAACATTGTGCATGATATAAGTAGGTACTAGTTGAGTTTTTAAAACCGTATAGTAGCATAGAAAATTTTGAAAAACTTATATATCTTCCAAACTTCCCAATGTATCTGTCAAATTTGAAGGTTATTATCGAAGTGTCACTGAATGACAATCAAATAGGGATTTTATGAATTAAATTACGAAGTGACGTACTGTTTTCAATGCTGGCCTGATTTTAAATAGCTTTCCAATTTCTGGTTGGAATACTATACTTTAGATATCTTTCTTAATACTCCTAGATCAGGATTTTTATTTAATACAGACTTCAGTTTGTCTGCTACATTCGTATGTTTTAAAGAGTCTTCGACTTCCTCCAAAATCTGGAAGAAATCAATTAAAGTTAAGCCTGCCCTCTGTAACTTAGTGATACTGTCAGCTAAAACTCTAAAATTCGAAGTAATGTAGACATGTAGACTTGAATTAGGCACATTTTAGGTGGTAAAGCTAAAAATAGGCAGTAAACTAATGAAATAGGCATTATAGGCAAAATAAAATACATGTCAATAGACGTGAAAATGTTTGATTCGAGCTTATTTATTAATTTTCCTAAGATTAAAGCTAAATCTACAAAAGGCATTTGCCTAAGAATCCACTCTTTAGTGATCATAAATGGTTGTGATTTTTTTTCTTAGGTTGGCACTGTGAATGTTGGTTACCCTGCTGTCAATTTTGTTGGCATTCTAAGTCTATGTCAAATTTGAGGTTAGCAGGTTAGGTATTGCGTCAGTTTAGACACAGACAAATTATATTTTTCATAAAGTAGTAGCAACAAATTATATATTTTTGGCGGAATGTGTGATCAACAGTATTGTTATTTGCTTCATCATCCTGTTTAGTTTCTTCTTTGGTATGTGTCTTTGGTAATTCCGGTAATAACTTATTCTACTTAGAACCAATATGTAAATGTTCCATTTGCAAAGTATTTTGCTTCACTTCAGGATAAAATTTGAAATGAACCTTAGATCCCTCGCCAGTAATGTTTATGTAATATTCGAAGTTAAAAGACAACATATATTTCTATATTTTTTTTAATATTCTTAAATTCAATATTGTATTTTAGAATTATAGATGTTCTAAAAGACGGTCCTGGATAGAGAAAACGTTATGAATTGAAATTTGTGTTTGTGCCACGATAAATGCAATGTTCCAGTGTGTAGCGGGGCGAGGGGGTCTTAACACGGGTAGATTATACGAGGAGACGTTTATATGTTCCTGGACTAGGTGCCTTCTTTTTTAGTTACATGTTCTCTATGAGTTTTTCAAATCACATATGTCTCATGCGAATATGCAAAACAATTTCCCAATTTATACAGAATATCTTGGCGTTATACTGCAATAAGGCACTGTTGCTTTAAGAAATTAGATTATTTACAGTCCAGATCCAACCTGGTCTGATTACTTTTCTTATCGAAAATTGTAAAAGATCTTGGAAGAAATATATCCCGAGATGATAACGAACTACTAGCAGCTGTAGTGGGTAATTTAAAGTCGAAGTCGAAAGATTATTTTTATGAAAGTTTACAATTGCTGCATATTATTTCTGGTGGGATTCACAAAGTAACGTTTGCTGGAGCAGGCGTCTGCTTCAGCGTTTATACTTGAAGTCAACATATTATTCACCGCGTTCACGTAAGTACACTATTCCTATAATATTTTAATGATACATTTAAAGCGTCTGTTTAGAAACACTAATTCATGCCGCACCTAGTTTAGAAACACTCATTCATGCAGCACCTAGAGTGGCATTTACGAAATTCGAGTATGTCGTTACGAAGCCGTGACGTGAGAGTTGACAGTGCTGGGATTTCCGCCATGCAGTTTGTGTTGTCTACGCCCGTTAAGGACCACTCGGAATATATAAACTAGACATTTTCACCTGTTACAAGGTCCGAGCTCACGGCAGGTTGGCTCATTTGCCTGCGTCGGGGCATCTGGATTATGCCGGCGTCCTGGAGGTTTCTCCTAATATTCTGGTAAGCCATGTTTTATGATAATTTCATAAAGAGATTATGTCAATAATAGCCGGAGCGAATCAGCTTGTGAGGGCAGGCGAAGAAAATTTCCAGCGAAATGGAATTCCTTAGCGAGATGGGAACCGAGTACACCGTCGCCAAATACAGGAAAAGGAGCAGGGCAGGAGTGCTAAGCCCCGAAGAGGCTTTGAGCTTGTAGTCAGGATTGAGAGGCCTGGTTCTGAAGTGAAGTTAACTAACTGCGGATTCTTCTTTTATACTCTTCGGCCACTTCGTTGCCGGGATATTTTTAGAGGGTTTTGGAGAAGGAATTGCGTGTCAGTTTACGTTAAGCCCTCGCATAGCAGCTAAGATGTGAGTGAAGATTATAACGGGAACTAGCGCCATTCAAATTTTACCTATTTGTGCTTTAAGTAAATTTTACCCGTGGGCTAATGTTACACACTCGCAACTTTCATCTTGAAATCTCTTTTCTTTTGTATTTTCTGAGCACCTATCTCTTTCTTAACAACAACGTCTAGCGGGATTTCATTTTCCAGCAATGTCTAATTTACCTTATTTATAAACTCTTCAGTCTCTTCAGCAATTTTATAAAATTCTTGAAAAAATTACTTCAGGGATTGTAAAATGTCCTCGACCATGCACCCTTCTTGCAAGAAATCCATACCTAATGTTTGGGACATACCGCCAACATTCACGGTATATGGGGCATTTTTGTGATCAATCTTTCGGTCGCAGCGTTCAACATGTTAATACGTGGTAGTGATTAACCATCAGAACACTGGCCCCGACGACCACCGGCATATCAGGCTGGCGCCTGATCACCCGGCCCCCAATCCGGCTCTGCTAGAACAGTGATTCAGGTAACTTGGAAGAAAGGTAAAGTTTCTCCAAAAAAATATTCTTAGAATGAGCAGATTCAGCATTTAACAAAATATTAAATAACAGACAGGAAACATATAGAGAGCTACAGAAGAAATTTAAACAATGGAAGAAGAGGAGTAGGGATCTACAGCTCTTAAAGCGCCACGGTAAGCTTCAAAATAAAATTTAAAAATATGTAAGCACAGTACTCCGAGAACAGATCCTTCATATAGGACTTCGAATCATGGGATGTGCCCTGAAATAAGATCCTGTTTCGGGGATAAAATGTTTAAGTGCACGTAGACCCTAGACCCTAGACATATCTTCTGAATATACTGCCACAAGAAATAAAATATTGCGGAGCACTGCTTACTAGCTTACCCTTTTCTATTTTTAAATTAATGACCCAAAAATATTTTAATCTACAATGATATTCTAGAAGCAAATAATTTTGTAGTCGATTCATAAGAAACGTAAATCTACTACTTTGGATAATTAAGTAGGTATGCGTCACCAGCAACTTTCTCGGAAGTATTTATTGGTCATGATTTCAAGGGACAGTTCTAGAATGCTGTTTTAAATAAATGCTTTCGTAGAGATATACTAATAAAATATACAAAGGCAAAATAGACGAATGGGCTTGTAAATTAATAATATTATTAATAAACCAACCCATCTCCACGTAAAAACAATTAGCCCAGATTGCTCACTCTAAACTTGGAGTTAATTGGCCAAATAAATTAATGAAATTGCTGTCGATTACCTCGTCCCGAATTTAATTGCTACTTTTACTTGTCTACTAATTTAAACCAATTTGTTTTTAGAAACCTTTACATACAGAAGCTTTCCTAAATAATAACACGTTTAAGGGACAATTTCTCCTACTACTTGAAAAGCTGGATTTAAACATAGCTTCAAAATGGTTTCTTTACAAAATATAAGGAAAAGTTAGAAGTTAAATCATTCATTTTAAAGATATCCTCCACAGCTCCGCCCAGGTTGAACCTCATAACAGTCATAACATCCGGCATTGTGCACCCTCCAGCAGCCTGAACCGTTGTCCATCCCCGCCATAGCCCTGTCCATGCCGAGGCAGCCCCTCGGGTTTTACTTTTTTTGTTTCTAGGCCCTGCACCTTGATCGAGCGCCTCTTCCAGGCCTTGCCAACTCCGAAGAATTCGAGCTATGAAATATATATTGTTTTAAGCCAATATAATTATAGACTACAACCCACAGCCAGATTACTAATAGGGCACGCATGAAACAAGACAATGAATGACTCATTTATGGTTCTTGTTTAACTTCGGTTAATAAAACGAATTGCAGATGAAAGTGAAGAAGGTGAAATTTATTTTGATGTATGATTGCATGGCATGAATATTAATACATTTTACGTTATTTTCGATAACTTGCTGTCGGAATTATAGGTATCCAGGGACGGATGGGCTGGGGTTCACCGGCCCGGGAAATGGCCCCAGACCGGCCCAAAGTATATATGGGCAAAATTTTTGGGGTGAATCCAATACTTCCTTTATTGTAAAAGGAAGTAATATGAGATACGTTGTATGCTAAAAGTATTTTAAATCTTAACAATATTAATATTTATTACAACAAAATACTCAATTACATAATATTATTAAATATCTTAAACAAACACAAAACATACTTTTTCCCTTTCATGGCTTTTATAATGAGGTTGACTTGATGAAACTTTATAATTGTTTATTTATAATTCGCCTAGTACAGTAACATGGTTTTTGTTATCATTATTAAAGTAATTATTAGGAATGAATAATTATAAATTAAGCACTCAAAAATTGCATAAAATTGACTTGGAGCATTTGGTGAAATATGAAATTAATAAATAACAGCCTTTGTGCTTGTATTTGCTAAGGAGTTAATCACATCTTCATTGTCAATGCTTGTTAAAATGAATTTTTTGAGGTTCATAATCATAAACGACTCTGCCTTCTCGTTAGATAACCGGTTTCTCAGTCGAGTCTTAATACATTTGAGAATGGAAAACGACCTTCAACAGGACATTTGAGATATGGGGAGTGTTAAAAGATATTGATAAACTAAAGAAAGCACAGAGTAAGCGCCTTAGAACATGTTACATTTTGGATGAGCTAACAGCAACTGGAACAATTTTGGCAGCTTTTACAAGTCGTAGTAGCTTCTAGAGCGGATATGCAATCTTCTTGAGTGGATATGTCATCATCTTCTTCATTACAGTTAACAAAATCGTAATTAATTTGATACGATTCTTTAATAACTTTAATTTGCCCCAATTATTTTTAAAACTAATTAATTCCTGTTTTATCTGATTGGGAGTAGCATGTGGATTGAATTTCAACATTTTTATATCCAAATATTCATCTTCTAACGAATAGGCTGATTCATTTAAATTCTCACGATACGAAAGACCTCATTTGCCAATTAACTTAATTACATTAATAACATAACATAATATTTTACGATTACTTGTTACTTGCTTATTGTGCTGCTTTAGGTGTTTGCTAAATAAAAGTGTATTCACAGTTTTACATTTCAAAAATAAAAAGTACGATTCACAACTTTTTTGGTGGTTTACAAATCTCTCGTGTTCATCAACTCTTTGATATACGTGCTTCTAATCGGACATACCTTGTGTAAAACTGTTTGTTCCACCGGTATTCCCAAAAGCCAAACATGCTGTACAGAACAAGGCTTTTTTGTAAAAACTGTAGGTAAGCCACTGTCTGAAATTTTTATTCGATCGAACAATAGCTATTTATGCAACAATTGCTAAAAGTCGACGTTTATGCACGAGACATGAAAATTATGAAACAAAGCCGAAGGCTGAGTTTCATAACATGTCTCGTGCATAAACGACTTTTAGCACGCGTTGCATAGAATATTTTATCTACGACCTTAATTTTACCGTTATTAATCCATAAATATCGATTTCACAAAGGTTTGCATCTGCGACACTTTTAATTTATGTCATAATAAACAGTAGGCCAAGCCGCTCGGGCGATTGTTTACCACGCCAGTACTGTCAAGGTGAGTTACGAAATGTAATTATTGATACTCCATATCTGACTGTATTTATTACATAATGCTTTAATTATTTCAAAAACACTTTACCTGTAACGCAAGAAACAACTAGAATAACTTTACAACTTCACTTCCAGTTCGAAATTGTAGTTTTATAACCTCACTTCACTTTTAGCACATGTGCTAAAAGTAAACAGCTGATTTCTTTAACCAAGGTAAACTATAAAACGTCACTTTTAGTGAAACAAGCTAGCGCTAAAAGGCCTACTTTTAGTAGTGGTCGTAGATAAAAGCTTTTTTAACATTAAATGGAATATTTTCTTGTGTCTTAAGAATCTGAGGGTGGCATTCAAAAAAATGTAACTCATTTACATTGGGTCGTTCAAAGTGGTTAAACTCAAAAAACTCAATCTATGAAGATTGTTGCTCACGTTCATATAATTTGGGTGTAGCATTATTACTTACAGCGGCTATAACCTCAACTTCACAGAATTCGTTCACAGTTTCTTTATTTTTCCTGAGTGTCGATATGAGTCGGTGCTTCTTGTATACTTTGAAGTGAATGCACTACAGACACACTATCTGCAGTTTTCGAGATAGGTTTCAAAAACACTGTGTCTAGAGATATGCACTTCCTTGCTTCTTCGTTCATTTTGCGTCTTTTTGTCTCGCGTATTTTTTCCGCGCCTCGTTTGCCTTTTTTACTATTGTCTTTATTCATTTTAGTTTTAAAACAAACTAAACTTCCAACTTCTAGAAAAACTACAATCACTCCGTTGTTAGAAAATAAGCTTGGTCTAACTTGCGCGACGGTGACTCGCTAATTTTCTCGCAAAGGAAAATAATTTCTATTGCGATTTTCATAAGCGACGCCCACTAAACTCCGTAACCAAAAGGGGAAGCCCCGTGATACAGCAAACCGTTTTAAATAGCTTGGCTAAGGTACACCTCTCACCTCTATAATTTAGTCAATCCAAAAGGTACAATTATATTTAATTTTCGATAAATCCAGATTTTCAGAAATTGTCACATATACCTAATTGTCCAAAGTAAATGGAAATTATACAAATGAAACAAAACGTTTCAGTCACATTTATAAAGACCGCGGCCCAAATTGGACCAATTGGACCGGCCTTTCGGGTAATGTCCCGAGCACCCGATGGCCCCATCCGTGCCTGTAGGTATCCAAATAAAGATGCACATAAACATATTTAATTTTTTGTGTTCCTCTCAGATAACCAAATTTAATTAAAGTTAACAAATAACTGCAAAATTATCCTTTAGAAGGTTATAAAACCTCCCACAAAAATGCGTCCAATTTTAATATCTTCTGCAAGAGTTAAGAGAAGAAAATGATGGTGACAACTTGATAATGGCTGTGGTGCTTCAAATTTTAAAGCAGCGAAAAAATTGTTTAAACATATCCAAATATTGACACGGTGTTAAGAATCTTTTTATCGATACCCATGACCAATGTAAGTGGAAAAAGTTTTTTTGGATCCTGAAAAAAGTAAAAACTGTTGTAAGGAATAGTTCGATGGACTCAAAAACAAGCGATTTGTTACTATAGTTTTTCAACTGGGAGGAGGGATAAATTTCTCTCGTCAAAATTTACATATGTGATTGGCTAAGACTGATCCAGTTCTACACAATGCTAAATTGCGTATATTTTGACTCATGTGACTGTTCGAAGCGCTTGCACGCCGGTTAGGAGTTTTTACATTCTTACTCTACTTCTGTGTAATTGCAATAACGTAGCTAAAGCGATTAAACAAAATATATCAAAGTTTACGTTTTTCAGGACAGTTGTTAATATTATAGAGGAAATAATTCAAAAGTGCCGCTAACATCTTCTATTGATATTTAATAGTGTACAGTGTGTCCCAAATTGGACACTTTTGATAGGAAACATTCATTTCTAGAGGAGATAGTAAAAAACTAACTTACATGTTACGGGCTCGTTTTTTGTGTAAAAATGAATGGCGAAAACCGCACATCGATATCTTGATCGCTTTAAAAGATACAGGGTGATTTTCAATTTGGTGCATTTTTGACTTACCCCCGTAACTTGCTTATTTGTGAATATTTTGTGTTTCTGCAAAAACATTCTTAAGGCACTTTTTTATAAGGAATCGAATGGTATGCTTAGTGATTTTGTAAAACAAATGGCGGGGAAGCTGTGACATAAACTTTCATTTTTACTTATGGTAAATTTTCGACTCACCCCCGTAACTTGCTTATTTGTGAATATTTTGTGTTTCTGCAAAAACATTTTAAGGCACTTTTTTAAAAGGAATCGAATGGTATGCTTAGTGTTTCTGTAAAACAAATGGTGGAGAAGCTGTGACTTAAACTTCTATTTTTATGTACCATAAGTAAAAACAAAAGTTTATGTCATAGCTTCCCTGCCATTTGTTTTACAAAAACATTAAGCATACTATTCGATTCCTTTTAAAAAAGTGCCTAAAGAATGTTTTTGCAGAAACACAAAATATTCACAAATAAGCAAGTTACGGGGGTAAGTCAAAAATGCACCAAATTGAAAATCACCCTGTATCTTTTAAAGCGATCAAGATATCGATGTGCGGTTTTCGCCATTCATTTTTACACAAAAAACGAGCCCGTAACATGTAAGTTAGTTTTTTACTATCTCCTCTAGAAATGAATGTTTCCTATCAAAAGTGTCCAATTTGGGACACACTGTACATATGGCTTTTCAATTACTCCTAGTTTAAAAACAGATTATAGTGTGCATATAGAGAGTAAACTCTAAAAATGAAAATCTTGAAATTACAACATTTTAACAAACGTTTGTAGGTTATGTTGATGTCGGATGGCGTTAACCTATCGCCCCGCCGCGGCCGCCTACAAAAAGTCGTAAACCAATGGATTACTTCACTGCCTATTTCAAAAATACAATTGTATTGAAAAGTCAAAATTAGTTAACATTTATCATGTAAAAGCAGACGGCTGTTCTTTTTTGTTACAAGTAGCCCTATAGGGATAGGATCGACTTTTTGTAAAGGTCTTAGAAAAAAATCATATGAATACCTATATCTGAAGAAAAGTATCGCTTTCTCCCAGCGTTTTAGTAAATCACCCGCGGAAGGAAACGATGTATACTTACTAGTACAGTAAAATTGTCGTTTTACCTTAAAATTTGGCCGCGGCTATTCCTCTTGCCCAGTGGTTTAGGGTCATTAGAAAAGTGTAAAACCAAAAAGGCGTCACCCCACCCCCTGCCAAACAGCCGCCATCTTGAAAACAATAAAATTTGTTTTTTCTCGCGATCCATTGGTCGCACAGAAAAAGTTATTGAACAAAAAAGGTTGCAAATAAAATTCTACACATTTTTTGTTATTGCCGCGATACCGAGAAGTTAGTATTGCGAACGGTAGAGGGCGACAAAGTTAACAAAAATTGTTTTTCCGCAACCGCCATTACTTTTAATATCAAAATCTGTCATTGAAGTTGACGTTACTCGGACTGACACAAAAAGTGTATGTTACTATGTAACACTTTTAGTTCCTAGTATTAAATAGTTATTTGTACAAATAATTTTGAAATGTCATACTTCTAAAACGTGTTGTACACGTAGTTTTTTTTTGCATAGTGATGTCTGTAACTCGAGATTTCGTCGAAAAGGATTTCGGAATTTACCACTTTCAAACTGACAATTCACAATCTCAATAAAATAGTTTAAAAAGTGTAAAATAACAAATTTTGTTTAACAGAATATACTTTCTTCACCATTTTTCGTTTAAAAAACACGACTTTTGTAATCACTACGCATAAAAGTACTTATACTTTCTAGGAACTAAAAGTAACTTCCATTTGGTGGGCTGTGGATGTGGTTGCCAGAATGATTTTTAAATGAGAAACATCAAAAGTAATCAATAATTTTAAATGTTCTAAACGTGCTATGCATACAAAATGCGCGATTACTGTTTTGTTTGCAAAGAAGAAGTCGGCGAGGACCAAAAAGTCGTGACTGCGCGAGGTAGAATTTCTCTAATCAAGGCCAGTGTGATAAGAGAAGATTCTGAGAACGATAAGTATCTAAAAGATCCGAAGACTATTGTTCGACTCCACAAACCGTGTCAAAAGAAATATGCCGATGAAAGACGCGCCAAACGTGCTGCACGTAGGAAATTGAAAGATCATGAAAGGTAAATTATTTCAAACGTTTTATTTTCAATACCTATTTCCATTGGCGTAACTAGGATGTTTGGCTGGGGAGGGCCAGGCCCCCCAATCAACCATCGTCTATACCTATAAAGACATGAATTTACGTACATATATAACTTTTTCGGATAAATTTATTTGCTTGTTTTTGACACTGTTATACGAAGATAACCCCATAAATTTCTGCAATCTAATAAAACAAAGATGTGTAGTCAACATTTGTTTTTATTATTGTTTCACAAAATGTTTGCCCTTAAACTCGAAACATTTACGCATTCGGTAACACCAATTTTCAAAACAAATTCCACTTTTCTTGAGTCACTTGAGAAACAAAGTTTTTGAAGCTTTCCACGGCATTTTTGAGAGTTCCAAATCGCACACCACGCATTTTATCCTGTAATGGAGGAAATAGAAAGTAATTGGAAGGTGCTAGGTCGGGACTGTATGAGGATAACTTAGCAATATTAACCCGGAAGTCTCTAATAAACATTATTTTGTTTGATGTGAGGTATGACTAAAAGCATTGTCATGGTGCAGAAAGATCTCACTTCTTAGTACCCTAACCCAGCTTTTTGAATAACGTCTGGCAGTCATACTGTTGTGTGCCATTCTGCTTTAACCGTACATTTATTTTCAAGCACAACAGTTGTGATAGGTCCTATGAAAGGAAGCAAGTAATAATTTTTTACCAACTCTTTGAGATAGCTTCACTAAAACTAGGTTAGGATCTGTTGGAAACACTCATTGTGCAGACTGCCGCTTAGATTCGGGTTCAAATGCATATATCCAGCTTTTGTCACCAGTTATAATGTAAAATGCTTTAGATCTACCTTCATCATATTTCTTATACCATTCCACATGCTGTTGTTGTGTTTCTGTTAAACTGTGTGGTATCCACCCACAACATACTTTTATTACACCCAAATGATTATGTAAAATCTTGTTTATTGCAGTCATGCCAATGTCCAAGATGTTTTTAATAATCCTATATGTGACTCAATTGTCCTCCTGAATCATTCTTCGCACAGCGTCTATGTTAATTTAACGAAATGAAATTGGTCCTAATTCGCGAAAATCATCGCTAACTGAAAATCGTTAAAATTTAAATTCATTAAACCAGCAATGCGAAGGCGCTTGGTCACCAAAAGTAGCACGAAGTCATGTAAAGCTTTTGTTCGGAGATGGGATTTATAAAGGTATGGTAAATAATGGCTCAATAATTTTTTCTTGTTAAATTCATTTTTGCTGCAACAACACTTATTTCAAAATTAACTGTATAATAACTGGTGCAATTATCAAAACTAAATTTGAACTGTTAATCTAAAAAACAACAAACATTTGTTTCATGGCAATTTTGATTTCCATGGTGTACTTGATCTATTGGTTTGCAGAAATTGTGGGTACTACCCTCGTAATATCAATAAATTATTTCTTGGTTCATCAACAACATAAAAACGTATAGATTACCTCTTGCAAATCAATGAGGTTGACGGTAAAAAATACTAATCCATGAGAAACAGATTTTATTGGGAAACACCACTTGGTTTCCATTTACATAATTTTCATTTTATTATCCGTATGGTCAAGGCAAATACTTTCTTGAAAACATCAATATCCTCTTAATTGTTATTGCCATTTCTCTTTGTTCTATCTTGGGCTGGGAACTGAAAATTCAAGCACCCAAAATTATTTTTACTACATGAAACACTATTAAACATAAAATTCTGGATCGTACTCTTCAAAGCGATAAACTGAACTCTTTAGGCAAGGCAAATATCCAAGTAGCAAGTCCCCGTAAGTCTGAACTGGATGAGCCTATAATAGGTAGCTATATGTGCACAGGGAATAGTTGGTGATGTACTCAAGTTTCCAGCTCATTGTACTTACCCGCAAATGAAATAATTGCAATTGTCTTTTTCTATGCACATAAATTGACTCTTTATTTATAGAAAACATAAGAGAAACTAAAAAAAATATTCAGACGAAAACAGTCCTTGCAACGTTAATTATTAGCAAAACTAAACTGCATTTGTGCACTAATAATGTTTTCTCTTTCATATTATTATTGACTAGAGCTATCCGTCCAACATATGGTATTCATACTATGTTTTTTAAGCCAAAAGAGGTAATAAAACTAAAGAATTTAAAACGTGTGAGGGTCAATAACAACCCCCTTAGTTTAAATAGGTTAATAAAAAAGCAAATTTTTAAATGTTTTTAACTTCTATTTTTCTGGGATGGGCCAAACGGCAGTCTGGGGAGGGCCTGGCCTCCCCGGCCCCCCCGCTAGTTACGCCAATGCCTATTTCATCTTCAGATTTAATTTGGAAATGCAATTTTTAATGTTTCATTTTCAAAGTTGTATAATATTGAAAGTCTAATTTTCAAAGCTTCATATTCACAATTCAATTTTCAATAATTTTTTTTTAATTAAACAGTTTCTGTTTCAAAACTTGTATGTATTAATTTTCAAAAGTTTTGAATTATGATCTTAACACATGCATTATGCGAAAAGTCATTTGATACAAATATTACACCTTATGTGTAAAAATCAAGAAAATATTCACAAAAAATAATAACATAATTCTAAGAATAATATCTATCCAAAACTCGAGTTATCTTTATTATTAATTCGTAAAGGAAAAGCGCGACAGCGAATTGTTTGCATTTCTGATAGAAAACTTTCAATAAACATAGTAAATTTTTTTATTAAAATCATAATCATAACTCTATAATAAAGCAGAACACTTCCCAAGGTCAAATAAATCAACTCCTGGTCTATGTGCTGTTACACATGTGGGCGGCGTCTTGATATTAGCAGCGTTGCCAGACCTGGTACAATTCTACGAATCTGGTACATTCTGAAACCGTTTCTGCAAAAGTATATTTTTAAAACGCGCATGCATTCAGTCTGGCAACCCTGCATATTCTGACCCGAGTGGTGCCGACCTACCGATGCCAGCGGTGACGTAACCGATCTTTGCGGAAGTGTGGTTAAAGTTTCGAAATAATGAATTGGAGTAATTCTTCTTCAGCTTTCCAGCATTTCACCAGTGGAAAGACCAAATTGAAGGACGCACTTTGTCATCGTATGGATAAATAAAACCATTAATGAAAAGCCTACCAAAATAGGAGTAACAAAGACTGAACTGAAACAACCTGGCGAGGTGACAAAAAATCAACAAATCACTAAATCGGATGTTGCTGTAGCTGTCCATCAAGCTGCAGCCTTAGTTCAATACAGTGAGATCATAAATCTAGGAAAATCAGAATCAAAACCTCCAGTAATAAACAACCATGAAAAACTAACCAACATCCACCCCTCAAAAAAGGACGATTTTAAATTTGTTTCGTATAAAAAACATACCAAGAGGTTCCCAGTTGTTATTGGAAGCGGTGCCCCTACTAATAACATCGCAGGGATTCCGAAATTAACAGCTCTCCATGTATCCATGTTATCGCCGGAAACAACAGCCGATAATCTACAGGGCTTTATCAGAAAACAGTTCTCGGAAGCTGTGTGTGAAAAACATGACTCAAAGAAGCCTGACTTGTATGCCTCGTTTATGGTAAAAATAAATCAAGATAATCTGCGTAAAGCCCTGGATCCTGCCATGTGGCCCCCCAACGTTCAAGTAAGGCGTTTTTTTCAGAAACGGCAGCGGAGGGAACTATCGATCTAGCAAAGAGGCACGATGTTTTCAAAGTCATGAATCTAAATATCTGTGGTATGCGTAGTAAAGTTAACGAACTGTCAATCTTATTAGAGGAGGTGCAACCTAATATTGTGTGTTTGGCGGAACATCACCTACAAAATAGTGAAATGTCGTTTTATGGCTTAGATAACTATAATCTAGTGGGTTATTCGTGTCGAATATTTTTTAAATGTGGCGGTACTGCTATCTTTGTAAATAAAGAAATTCAATCGACAAAGCTAGAGGTACCTGTTAAGCCTATTGATAAGCACTGCGAGTTCTGCTGTGCCCAATTTAAGATAAATGATAAAATATTTAATGTTGTTTGCATATACAGGTCACCATCTGGTGATGTTGGTATATTCTTAGAGACAATGAATACCTTACTAGACTACATTTTTAGCAATAATAAATAATTATTGTCTGTGGCGATTACAATTTGAATTTTGCAGAATCCGAGGCGAGTCCAAGCAGTTGCGCAGGCGAACTGACACAGTTGTTCGCTGCATACAATTTATCACCGCACGTGGAGGGCATGACTCGAGTGGCAAAAAATACAGCTACTAGAATAGACAATATATTTTCAAATTTTACTGTAAGTACACCACAGTGTGAGATAATTGCGACTCACATTTCTGATCATTACACCCAAGTTTTGTCTTTAGATAATGGTAATCTAAGTAAAAAATCGGATCAGAAAAAACCAATATTTACCTACAAACGTTATTTTAGCCAGAACAATTTAAACAATTTCGCCAATCAGTTAGATTCGGAAACTTGGCAGGACGTTTTTGCTGCGGGTGGCTCGAATGAAAAATATAATAAGTTTCTTGAGATGTTTCTATATTATTTCGATATAAATTTTCCGCTAAAAAGAACTCGAATCAATCTAACTGGCAGTCAAAAATCAAAAATCAAATTAAGTACACTCAAATTAAAAATTGGTCGTTAAGAATCAAAGATTTATTCTTGCTATATAAAAGAACCAGTGATCTTAAAATTCTTGAGCACTATAAAAGAGAAAAAAAGAAATTTCAGGAGCTTTTTAAGGGATAGCAGAATCGCGTTAAATGATGAAATGATTCAAAATTCAAAGAACAAAACAAAAACAGTTTGGCAACAAATTAACAAAACTTTAAAAAACAAAAGTACGACGGACGTAACTGAACTACTTAACGATCAACAAATTATTACGGATCCAAAAGGCATTGCTGACATTTTTAAGACACAGTTTGACTCAAATAAAATAATTACAAACCAGAACCGCTTAATACAGTTTAACCGGTCCGCTGTAAATTTCAATTTCTTTCTCTTTCCTATAGATGAACACGAAATCTTGGGTATCATTAAAAACTTGTCCCCAAAATTCTCCACGGGCATGGATAATATACCCCCTATGGTTGTTAAGTGGGTGGGCAACAAAATTGCGGTAGCTTTGGCCAACGCTATCAATGAATGTTTACAAACTGGAATTTTTCCAGATAAATGAAAATCTTCAAAGGTAATTCCAGTATTAAAAAAAGGCAGAAAGGATCTTCCTGATAACTACAGACCTATTTCGTTGTTGCCTATCTTCTCTAAGGTCTATGAAAGAGTAATTTTTAACAGACTGCTGTCCTACTTTTTAAAAAACAAATTAATATCATCAAACCAATATGGGTTTTTGCCACAGAAGTCTACTACTGATGCGTTGTGCTATTCCCTAAATGCCATAATACAACAACTCGATAGAAAACAATTTGTTTCTGGAATTTTTTTTTATCTATCCAAAGCCTTCGAAATAATAGACCATGCCTTACTCTTACAAAAACTAGAACATTACGGCATCCGTGGACTTTGTTTAAATCTATTCACTTCTTATTTGGAAAACAGAACCCAGCAAATTTGTAATAAAAGTACAGACCCCAATACCTGTGGTGCAGTGGTTTTTTCTGATGCAGTTAGTTTAAAAAAAGGTGTCCCTCAAGGATCAATTTTAGGTCCTCTTCTTTTCATAATTTTTGTAAACGATCTCTCAACAGATCTGCGGGTCCCTGCCTTAATACAGTTTGCCGATGACACATCGTGCATACTTGCAAAAGATAATCTGCTCGACCTGTCAAGTGGCTTGGTGAGATAAACGATAAAATGACAAATTGGTGTAGAAATAATAACTTAATTTTGAACTCTAAAAAAACTACTTTACTGTCTTTTAAAGACTTTAATGACAAATCTCTTTTAGTAAAAATGAGCGGTAAATCAATCAACCAATCTGAAGTCACTAAGTTTCTAGGGGTTTCTGTTGACTCAAATTTGAAATGGTCTGTCCAAATCGACGAAATTGTAAATAAACTAAACTCGGCTTGCTTTGCAGTTAGGTACCTTCGGGACAGCCTTAGTCTCAACGCATTACGGGTTTATTACTTCGCAGCGGTGCAAAGCGTATTACAATACAGTATTCTCTATTGGTACAATGCGGTGAATGCAAAACGAGTGTTTCTAGCGCAAAAGAGAATTATTAGGGCAATCATGAGAGTCCCATGCACAACTTCATGTCAAGATTTATTCAAAAAATTGGGTATTTTCCAAATCTCACAGAATACAACAAAACTAAACTACAGCGAGTACAAAACGCTTGCGTAAGATTTGTCTGTAACGTTAAATACCAAGAGCTCAATGTAAAACAACGTAGTATGCATAGGCGTAACTTTTATACACTCACCGGCACGAAAAACGGAGCACTTGCACTGCCGGATACATATGTACGCTGATGACAGTGGCGGTGATATGCATAAGCGGGAATAAGAGTTGCTTAGGGGCCCGGGCCCATAGAGGGCCCTTTGGGGGGCCCGGAAAGTTCTGTATTCGCTTATTAAGTAGCTCGATATCTTCTACTTCATTTGGGTATAGATTGATAGCACTGCAACCCCAGTCCCCACTCTCAGTTAGCAGTCATCACTGATCAGACTCGATTTGAGAGCTTTGAAAAACTAACAAAAATTTTTGAATTTTTAGAACCGAAAAACGTTTTAATAATGCAAGAAGCTGAACAGGTCCGTGGTGATTTGCTTCAGAAAAAGTATTCTGATGTCCTCAATAATAATCTCGCCATTCTGTTTGTGAACGCTATTTCCTTACTAAAAGAGGATTTATATGATAGCATGAGTGTTCCACATTTGACATGTTTATTCCCACAGAAATATAATGCTCTTGAAAGCGATTTTGGCGAGATTATTACTGGATTGGTTTTATTCTTGACTCTACCTGTAACATTAGCCACAATAGAAAGATTATTTAGCAAGTTGAAAATAATAAAACATTACTTAAGAAATTCTACGAGCCAAAGTAGGCTACATGACCTTTCGGTTTTGTCAATTGAGCAAAAAGCATCGTCTACGATGGACATAAAAATCTTGTGGAACAATTTGCTGTCAATAAGGCCAGAAAGATACATTTTTTATTTCTAATCAATTTATTTACAGGGCGTTTTACAGATATTAATGATACAAATAAATACTAAATATTTGTTAGCTATTTTGACCTGGGTTCTTAGGATTTTACTTGAATATTATATTATTTTACTAGTGTCACCTAGATAGATATTTATCCATCAGATTCTTTGTATTTGTTCCTATTATCAACTTGACGATTTTATTTAGTTCCATATTTTTAATTGATATTTTGTTAGATATGTTAGCTATAAAATGTGTTAAATGTTGGGCATTTACTACTCTATTTCTGTTGGTTATAACAGGATGTTATTTTATTTTTTGTTAAACGTTTACTTTGTATACTATAATTATAAATATACAATTCATTAGGTATATAAATCTTTTCGCAAGGGGGGCCATTTTTATATTTGCTTAGGGGCCCAAGGTGCTCTTGCATCGCCACTGGCTGATGATCTTCAGATATATATAACAACGGAAGTATCAAATTTAAACATGGCTATTCGTAAGATAAATGAGGATTTACATAATCTTACTGTCTGGTTTAGCAATAATGGTCTTAGATTAAACGCCAAAAAGTCGCAGGCAATTTGCATAACCTCCGATAAAAGAACTGGTGATACGACCCATAGAAAGCGAGATATTTGCGAAAAACTTATTTCTGTGACCTTTGACCTTGAATAACTCAAAACGCAAGCGCCATATCGATGGGGACTTTTGAGACATTATTTGTAATTTCAAAATAAAGGTGTATGCAAAATTTCAGCTCACTTGGATTTTTTCGGCAGATGCTGCGGTTGTCCGTCTAATGTAACTGGACTATCTTGCGATATTGTGCAAGTCAAAGTGTGAAAATTGCTGTTGATTTTGTTAAATCTGTTATTTTGTTATTGCTATTGTCGCTATTTTTGTGTGTGTTATTAATTCTGTTTTGAAATGCGCCATACCACAATGATGAGTACGCCTCCGATTTATTGAGTCGTTTAGCTTAAATAAGGTTAACGATTTAATGTCAATATGATAGATGTCAAAAGTGTTACCAATACAAAACTTGGAAATTACTAGATTCTAACATTAGTTCTGCCATCTATGACCACTGGTTTGGATTCAAGTTGTAGTGACATCGCCATGGATATGCCATCTACGAGTGCTGGTCCAAGTTCAGACGACATCCCCATGGACATGTGAGCTATAGGTGTCGGTTCAATTTCCAGTGACATCGTAATAGGCATATATGATGAAGAGGTTTGTAATTTTGTGAATTATCTGTTACAATGTTATGTACCTATTTTAATTATGGATTGCAGCTATGGTGTCACTGTAGGAAACCAGACGACGGCGAACAAATGGTAAAATGTTATGACAGAAAATGTAGAATAAAATGGTACCATTCAGCATGCCTACAATTAAAAAAATTCCTAAAGGAAAGTGGTTATGTGAACTCTGTAAATATACTGCTCCACAAATGAACTGGACCATTTGCATATATTGGTGCAATTTTTAAAAATATTTTCCAAAAGGGCAGTCATGAAATTTTTGGTAACCTTTCATGATTGTGTCACTATAAAAAGCATTTCTTTTCATAATTCTGTTTAAAGAAAACGAAGTCCATTAATAAAATATCATTTTAAAATTTTGAATTTTGCCCAAATATTGATAGCACATTGCATACAAAGTATGCCGAATTGTTGCCAAAGATTTTTAAACGTTCTGGAGAGACTCAAAGAACTATTAATTAAACCTTTTTTTGTGATTCGTCTTATTTTTGTGAAATATAGTTTTTTATAGTTTCATAATTTTATTAATATGATTTTGTTAATTCTTCAGTTGATATTTGAGAATAGTGAAATTAAATATGCTTAATATGAGTATACTATAAAACAAAAGCTTTTATATACAGTGTGTCCCCGGATAGGTGAAACGACTCTTGTGAAAGGTAAAAAATTCTCGATTTAAATTTTCATTTTTTGGGGTTCAGCCCTGCTTGGTTAAAGGCGAATTTCCAACATAATTTTAGTTCTGAGAGATCAAGTATGCCTTGGAAATTTTAAAAAACCTATTTTTCTGTGAGGTAAAGTACCTTATATGTGGCAAATACGACAAAAAGTTATTAAAAAAGTTGTTTAGAATCAACACATAGGCCTCTATACCAAATTTCAAAATCCTCAGCCAACTTTGATCTCTCAATTTCTTTTTATGTTTAGGTCCCAAATCAAAGAATTTTACTTTTAACAAAGTTTTTTATTTCATAATAAAAAAACTTTGTTAAAAATAAAATTCTTTGATTTGGGAAATAAACTTGAAAGAAAATGTGAGAAATCAAAGTTGGCCGCGGATTTTGAAATTTGGTATAGGGGCCTAGATGTTGATTCTAAACAACTTTTCTTTATAACTTTTTGTCGTATTGAAAAGAGAAAAAAAACCTCTACCAGAAAATGTCAAAAAATATACAGTGTCATTTAAAAAAATTGCACGTGACGTCACCACTCTGAAACAATTGAAGATAAAAAAAATTTGATAGTGTTAAAATGTAGGTTTTTATGTGCCATTTGATTTGATATAAGGTTATTGGGTCTAAAATAATTAATAAAGTAGCTAGAAGGCGGGGCCTTTTTTATAGAACAGACGGTATATATATTGTGACGTAATGTAATAAATACATTTTTATGGGTGGTCCAGTACATTTGTGGAGCAGTATATAAATAGAATTATTTTGTTATTCTATGTTGATAGAATTTGTAAATATGTTGATCCTTTATACTTTATCCATTGCAATTCTTTTTCATACTTAATTTAGACATTAGTTATTCTGTTATTTTGTACTGTTATGTAAATATTTTGATTGTTTATGTACCTTAAATTCATTAAAATTTTGTTATAAATTATGGAATAATAAGATTAATGATAGCAAGCTGCTTTTGCTATTAACTTTAAGAGTACCCGCTAGGCTTGTTCGTTTCTCACGGTTATTCTTTGTACCTTCTTTTTATACCAGAATTCCGATTACTGATATATTAAAGCTTGTGAATCAAATTTACATACTGCTCAACATTGATTTGTCAGCTCCATACCGTATGTTTGCATCTGTTGTAAAAAAGTATTATTATAACTAAAATGAAACAAAATGAACTATTGATGTAACAAATTTTTAAGACTTAAATTTACCAATCAGTACGGGAAGTCATAGTAGCAAGTTACGGCATCGATCCATCTCCTGCAACCATGATTAAAGTTTATTTTAGTTAGGATGATTATTTTAATTTTAATTTACATGCTATAACGCTCATACCTGCATATAGCAGAATATATCTACACTGCATCTCTTGTAATAAGGGTAACACTTGTTAGAGATGCCACAATAAATAAATATTAAATAGCTTCAAAATATCCGTTATTCTTTATGCATTAATAGTTATTTGTTAGAGATGCCACAATAAATAAATATTAAATAGCTTCAAAATATCCGTTATTCTTTATGCATTAATAGTTATTTAACCAACAAGTGTGTTAATGAAGGCGATTAATAATCGAGTGAGTGCCTTTAATAGTTGAGATTATTAATAACCCATTAACAAACAAGTTGATTACAAAAATTTTTCGTTGACCTCAAAATCTTTTTTTGTGACGAAAAATTTGATTAATACAACTAACCTCCATGCAAAATATCATCAAAACATCAAAATCACAAAAACAGTTAATTAATGAAAAAGAGTGGATTAATCAAAAACAGTGTATTAATGACTTCTATTAATCCATCCTTTTTTAGGAAAAATAATTCATTAATATTGAAATTAAGAAGCGGTCAACGAAAAAATGATTTTTCTTATTCTTTTATGTTGTGTAGACAGCATGTGTAATTTTATTGATTGTTAATGTAGCTTACATAGTTTTAAAATATCCTTATGTTTCTTATCGTATAGGTACCTACTATTTAATAATTTTTGCTATGTGATGTTGTAATTTGGCTTTTTATTAATTGGCCACATGCAGAAAAAGATAATAAAATAATTTTACATTATATAATAAATGGTGGTGGATAGTATTAACGTTAGATCCTTAATTAACAAATTTTAATAATTTTGTAGATATTATTATTATTATTAAAGTAAAAATAATTAGATTAACTTTGTTAATACAATTTATTTCATATTTATACAATTATAGGAGAGCATAAATTTACGAGTGCAGAAGAAACTGTTAATATCTGATCTACCACAGCAACATCGTCAGTTTTCTTTTTCGCCAGGAACATAGGCATTGTTTCGTGAAGAACTGTATTTTTTTGACGAAGGACACCAATAACGCGTTGGACGTGTATTCTGAAAAAAAGATATAATTAAGATAATTATTGTAACAATATACTTGCACTACCTCACGCTTGCTATATTCCTGGTTGATGCTATATCCCTTGGATCGAGCTGCCGTTTCCCTTTTAGAAAAGCAGAGGCGTAATCACTGTGGCCATATGTAGTCCTACGGAGTCTTTTATTAAAAAGCCTCTGCCAATACAAAATCTTCTGGCAAGAGATTGTTTAAAATCCCACAATCCTCTGTTAGACCTTTATCGCTTATTCTGCCACCATATCCATGTGATACAAATGATATTGATCCAGGAGGAGTGATGCCTATTAGTACCTTTACCGTATTATGTTGTTTGTACGTAGATCATGTAGTACATTGTACTTCAAGGCTACTTGATTTTTCCACTCTCATCTCAAAACAATTGATTATTACTGAAATCTTGTTGCCAAATGCTACCTTGAAGCATTCTGGCATTGATTTAATCAGCTGATCTCGTTCAGGCCAAATAATAAAATTTTTCATCCGATGATACATAATATTCAATGTGGTATAAAATATTCTAGAAATTGTTTGTACACTGACGTTAAACATGTATGCCAATAAACTAAAATCTAAATGTAATCTAAGTTTTATCACCGTTATCATAAACATGGCTCTAAGCATGTTTTACGTACTGAATTAGGAATAAATATATAGAATTAAATGTGAACTGTATATATTGTATGTATTTGGTGTAGCATTTGCCATAGTAGACGTGTGTAAAAGAATTTTTTTTGTAATGTCACAAACAAAGTATATCTATCTAACGCCCAAAACTTTAAATGCGGCATGTGCCGTGGGCTACGTCATTCTTCCATGCTCACGTAAAACTTTTACATTCACTGGAAAACTCTCACTTTTCTTAACTTGTAGAACAATTCTTTTCATAATTTGTTTTTACTGCGTTCCAACAACGTCGTATTAATTAGGACGCCTTCCAGGGGCGAGCGTTTCCTTTCCAGAGACTTTCCATTTGAAAATATATTTTTTGGAACTTTTCCTTACTGCCAATCTCTAGCGTGCTTTTAAAACTTTCTTTAGTGCAACAAAAGTTATTAAATTCGTCGTACATTTTAAATGCGGCATATGCCGCGGGTTTCAGCTAGTTCGATATATTTTACGTCATCGACGTATTCACTATAATCTACAGGTTTGATATAATCAAATTACTCAATTTAATTGAGGAATTCGATTTGTAGACGAAATATTGAATACATGAGAACAGCTGGTATATTCGAGGTAGTCGATATATTCGATATTGTTGATGTACTCGATATATCGATTGTATCGATAATTTTCGGATATCGCAAAATTTCAATATTATTCCACTTACGCCCACCCTTAATGTAGGGATTCGTCTTATATAAGTTTCGATATATTCAATAACCAATATACTCGATATATTCAATGTAGTCGATAATTATATTCTATGTAGTCGTTATATTGGATATTGGATATATCTCATTCAAATTCAAATTACAATAGTATTTCTCGCACGCTCCTAGGAAAAAGTGTTTGTAAAATCCTCAAGTCTCAAAATGCGCATTTTTAAGCATATCAACTTCTCTATACCTACTGGTAGTATGGGAAAGTAAAAATCTGGTGTGATACACGCACACAACTTCCTTTTACAGTGATCTTATAATTAGCCAAAAATTTTATTTAAAATGTTTTAAGCATTTGTCAAAAATTTTCAAAAATTACAAATTCTGCAAAAACGGTTCAAAATAGAGCGTTAGTTGAAGAGACAAATTTTCTCTAGAATTTTAAGCTGAATTCAAAAATGTAATAATATACCGGGTGTTGTATTTAAAATAAGAGTTAATAAAAAAAATAGACAAAAAAACAAAAGAAACCCATTTTAGAAGTATTCAACTGGAAAATCACCTATCTCACATCAATACACATTCAAAATGTAATAAAAATGTAAAGTTTAAAAAAAATCGTTAGAGCCGTTTTTGAAAAAATCGAAAAAAACTGAAAAATCACAAGAGTAAACACCTACTTCCGGTTATGCGATTTTTTTCAAAAGCTTGCTGTCTCATATACATAGTACACAAAACTTATATATGAAGTTTCAACGCCATACCGCTTTTCGTTTTTGAGATATTCTGTTCACAGACAGACAGACACACAGACAGACACACAGACAGACAGACACACAGACCAATAAAAAAAAAATGTTTTTTGGGATCAGGAGACTCTAAAACGTGAAGATCTGTTGAAAACTCAATTTCTAATTTTTGGGGTGAATCCAATACTTCCTTTATCGTAAAAGGAAGTAAAAATTGGTTTTACAAGTACTAGTTTAAAAATCTAAAGAACACAAAGCGAGTTATGAAATAAACAAACTGATAATTCCTTTTAACCCTGCAAGCGGGAAACGTGCTCTTGCCCATGTAGCGCTCCGTATTTACGTGCGCTTTTATCCAATATCCGACGCAAATACATCGTACTTCATCATTCAAAATCCAACCCTTCCGCACCGGCGGCCCCCAAAGCTTAGAACAATTAAATTCGGTCGTTATGGAAATCGTGTTCTGGAAACCGCGATTTATCGCGCGGCGATAAGAATAACGTTCGAACTGAAATTATGGCGTATGGCGCGCAGAATGTCTCTTCACTCGAAAACGTCAATTACTCGGCAGTCGTCCCGTTGTTTATTACTACACGTTTAGATTGATCGGGACGCAGCCAGATAATGGAAAATGATAAAAGGTTAACAAATATAATAAATCAGCATATGCTGAGCGCAGGCCGGGTCGGGGCCTAATTGAATAGAAGAGGAGCATTGCCAAAATTGTGTTACACTTGGCGAATTTAATTATTTCTCTGCGTGATAAGAGGATTTATTATAATTTATTCCTGCTTTGATTATATGCGTGGGCATGCTAATGCGGATATCAATAAATCGTTAAATTTAATCGACTATTAACTAACGCTCCCTCGGGGGCCAAAAGGTGTGCTGTACATATCTGCTGGATGCAGCAGATAAGACCCGAAAAGGCATCGATTATTTTCTTGAACGCAGAATTCGATCGTACTTATACCGAGCGAGTCAGTATACAGTGTCTGATGGCATGATTGAGCGATCTTAATTATAGAAATACTTTGTTTTAAAATCATAGTGGTTTTGTCTATTTACAGAATTTCCGGCTTTAAAATGAGCATCCATATGTATTGAAATCAGTGGGAATTCAACTACGCTCCCAGAAAGAGTCTGATTTCTAGTTAGACACTTTAAACCACAACGTAACGCCTAGACTAATCGTTGTGTTATTAAGAGGAAAGTGATAACGTAAGTCGGTAAACCCGATCGCGGTCGAAGTAAGTCCCATTGACGATGTTTTGTAGCTTTTATACGTATGATATTATATAATTGTTCTGTATGTTCCGCTTCAGTACATTATCGTAACAATTTTCGAAAACCGCTTTTTTAATATAAACTATTTTATAAAACGAATTTGAGTTCTTTTTTATTTGAATGAAAATCCTCAAGCCTCCTTGAAAGCGTTAGTGAAATTTCCGAGGATGGTGTACTTTCTTTAGAAATATGACTTTGCAAATAATTTAAAATAAAATTAGATCTATACAGGTTACATTTTCGTAAATCATTTTTTACAGGCAGCTTCCTCGCGCCACTTAAATGCCGTAGAGCTTTTTAGGCTCTGATCGCTTGCTCGTGTAACTCGACCTCGATAATGATTAAATCGCAATAATAAAATATGCTTTTCATTTATCTTATGCCATCAACATATATTTTCGTTAGTAAATATATCGAAAGTAATGCTTGACTTAATATTCCTATTCTGTCTTTAAAGTTGCACGTTTTCGCAAATACCTTTTGGTCTTCAAAGGTTCTATTTCAAGATGTTCTTAATTGCTTCCATTATGTTCCCAATCAATTCTATTAATCTAATCTTTCCGACTGGTTATTAATGGCCTGCCGTGTCTCCATTCGAATAATTTTCAACTTCACCTGCTGTTTTTCGTCTTATTAAGCATCATCATTTCCGTTTCAATGTTTGTTTATCATTGTATCTGAGAGGCACAAGCTTTCTAAAGCGTAAATTATTTATTATTTACATAGATTTACTAGATTAGTAAGCTTTAGTGTTACACCTGGCAGTGTTAAAACATATAACAATTATTTACTACGAATTATGAGATACTGATAAAATATAGTTGCCATATAGGTGAGGCATTGGGTAGAGTGCCAGGCGTGCAATAAGCAGATTTTCGGTTAAAATTCATGGATATGTGGAACTTTTTCCACAATCCACTAAATTCGGTTTCCATTCGACTTTATAATACAATTAACGTCGCAATAAAGACTGGGTAGACTTGGAAGTAGCACTAAGTGCGTATAAACTTGACTCGCCCTTCACCAGAAAAACCAAAATCCAAACTACGAGTATATTCGTCTGAGTAAAACTGATCTTATGGTAATTTACGTTTCAGTATAGTATGATTATATATAATTATAAATAAGTACATTTGTTTTGACATGGTGGGGATTGGAAGGCATTTCCCTCAACGCCCCTACAAACAAGGGCTAATGGCTCTGAAGCCACGAGCCCGAGACGTCGCCTAAAGTAGGTGGGTTAGATAATAGCTGCCACCTGAACACGTGCAGAGCAGAACTACACATTTATGGAAATTATCGATTATAATTTAGCTGTATGTAATAGACAAGTAACTTAGTGCCTTTGGTAGTGTGTGAGGCGAGTGACTTACCGTGAGTTTTGCACAATTAAACACGTAAAACAGTTGCATTTTTCCGTAATGACGAATTGCTAGCGTTGTAAAACATTTTCCGGCGAATAAAGTAAATATATTGTACAATTATATACCATATTTGTCCAAGTGTTTGTAAACATATATTTTTTGTGTCTGGAGGCAATTATACAAATGTAAATAAAGATATGCCTGCTGTAATAATAATTTTTTAGATACTGCGGTAAAAAACAATAACAGTTTAATCAAGAATTTAAGATGTGGGGGCGTGTTGTATTCACATAATGCGGTAGTGAATTTAATTTTGTTTTATTGTGGTATATTCAATGTATTATATCAAGGTTTAGAACAATTTTCATATATTCATACCAAACCAAATTTTGTGTCGCAGCTGTTTTTAGAATGTTTTGCAGAAGAGGGTTAGTTAGTTGATCTTATTGGTTGCCAATGCCATAGCGAGGAAATAATATCAAAAATTATAGCTAATTCTACGATCAATATCTTGATTAAACATTATTGTGGTAAAATCAATTATAAATAAATAAAGACCCCTTTTATTTCAAATAATTTCAATAAAATTAAAGATTTTTTGCAAGCTGTAGATGTTCTTCTGATAAATTTATTAATGATGAAGACCGTTATGTGCTACGTCTAGGGAAATGTGTCTATATTCCGCAAATTCATTAATTGATTCTTCAATAATGCTTACTATCAGTTATCATGCATCTGCATTTTTCAAACATTCAGGTTACCCGAAACCATAAAAACCGTCTGTAGGTAGTATTTAAGTGATTCTGGTTTGAAATATGAACACGCATTTCAAAATTGGGCTCGATATATTCACAAATTATTAAATAACGATGAAAAATAAGTAGCTACTAAATTCTTATTTTCCCCACGTCGATTATCAGGAATTTTATTCAAAATTACAGTTTTTTTCCATTACTATTTACTATCACTACTAGGAACTTCATTTCCATAGGAAGCGCTTATTTTTAAAGTTATAAACGTTCCCCGCCTATACGATTTAGCTGACAACACAGATAGGTAGAAACATGCCTGTGCTGACGTCACGCCGAAGAGTTGGGCTTTGTTTCTAGGTGTTGCTGGTTTCTGAGCTGTCGGTATGCACCCCATGTTAATATTCCCTTCTAGTTCTGTTGATTAAAAATACAATAGAAAAGTTTTGTTCTCAATGTGTATGGCCATCTACACCCCAATAATTATTTTAATTTTTCATAATGTTATTTCTTTTCATTTATAGTATCTCTACAGGTCAATTATCACCTTATCTTCTTCGTCGATAACTTCTTGACAGAAGCTTCTACTAAATTGTGCTGTATTTGTTTCCATTTTAGGTCTGTCACATAAGGTGTGGTGTAAAATTCAGTGAAAGTTCTTGTAGATACGATCAATGTTATATTGCACTGTTAGTTTTTCCAGGTTATTACTGTCCTCTTAACATAATTAATGACAACAATCACAGCGTGAACATAATGAAGGCAATTTGTTAATGCTTGAAATCTTTATGTGCCGCATAACAACCGATTTCGAACAATGTGTTTTAACGTTGTTTTTCAATTTAACCAACTTCACGTCAAAAGACGCATTGTCCATATTATGGCAAACTTCTACGATGTGGAAGAATAACTGATAAACGCACAACATAGCCCAGTTTTAATATCTAGTTAAATACTCTTGATTATGCGATGATACGTTTCTGTCTTATTTATGTAATGCGATTTTTATGAACTTGCAATATACGAGTATAGCTGAATGGTCAAATTCAACTAAAAAGAGATGTAATAGCATCAGTGTGACTTTCACTTAAAAAATAAGTTTTACCTTATATTTCCAAAACAAAAGTAGGCCATACTCTTCATCTTTACTTCGAAGCAAACAACACATATGCGTGATATATTCTTTAATATCTAACAAGAGATTTAAAAGTTTTAATGTTTACTTCAACCTTTTTATGTGGTAAGATCACATTTTATCTATATACGAGGTGTGTTCACGCGTTTATTAGAAGCATGTCATGATTGGTAACCTCGATACAAAACAAGCGAATTCTAATTGTATATTTTGTGTGTTCTTGTCTTATATGAATAATTTTACAAGTGAATTTCAGTTTGCTGTAAGAAATACACATAATTATTATCAAATGCATAATATTTAATAATATGGCACATGGATACAAATGTTTAGTGCGCCGGGTGTACCCAATAAACATAATATCTAAAATATACTAGTCACATGTCTAGATACAATAATAATTATGTTAACTAGACAACCTACATAAAAGCGAATAACATTGCTAGAGCATCGTCCGAGGAGCAACTGGTTAGAGACATCAGCACAACGAACGATGTAACGTATGAGATCAAAGTGTAATTAGCACACAATACGCAAAAATACAATTTGGGGAACCCTAAAGGGATTTGATCAAAATCGCTGATTTTCGACAGCAATTAAGTTCATCAAATCAAGATCATAGCTACGTGCAACACAGAACTCTCTGGGCAGATGTCTACCTTCTGGCGGCAGCAGCAGCGCCCTAGCTAAAATAGGTCGAGGCCGCCTCTCGAACGAAACCACCGACAGACCAAAGCAGTAGACCGGACCGTGACAGCACGTATACGATATGGGATGAGGACATGACAGAATCAAACATCTCTACGGACAATGGCTAGTACAAAACAAAACAGATCGGCGTGGAATCATGGCCGGATTAATACATCTCGCTCCAGCTAGAAATACCCCGAAACGTTAGACCAACTGAAGAAAAGAAAGCATCTAATACATCAGGCTAAAATTATACGAAATTGTCAGCGACTGATACAGAGAAGAAAACGCGCTCGCCGCGAAAAAGGCGGAGAGCAGAACGACGCGACGGCACGGGCGATTCGAAAAATCGATCAAAAGACTCTAGCTCGTGATACGTCGCGTTTTTCCTGTAACACGCCATTATTAAAAACGGCAAACATGACCGCAAAGCCATGTACAACCTCAAAAACCAACATCGAGACAGTGGGCGAGAGATGATAGCGAAAAAACAACATTTGCAGAACATCTTGCAAAGGTTTATCCACCGTTCCCAAGTGAATGCCACCCAGAACAGGAAGAAGCAATTTTCTTGATCTGCCGCATCAAATGGACTTGCCATTTGGAAAGATAAAAATATAGGAAGTACGTTCCACCATACAGACAAACCTAACCCAAAACAATACTCACGGATTTGTTCTCATCATAGGCCCATTTTTCAAAGAGCTGCCTTATGCCGCTAGTAAGATCTTTAATTTGATCCTGCGACTGGGTTATCTACCACTACAGTGGAATATTATTCAAAACATCATTATCTCAAAACCAGACAAGAACGAGACACTAGCTGCTCCATATAGCCTCGAACACGACACTATCCGTAGATCTAATAGATACCTAAACATTAGTTCCGTTTTAGGCAGTGGCGGCTCGTGATAATTGTATTTGTGGGATCTTATTTTTTAACAATAACTAAAAAAAAAGTTATAATTAATTATTCACCTACATTCCGTCGACGTGTTAATCCAAATATATTTTCTTTAACATGTACCTGTTTTTAGTCACCTGTTCATTATGTTTGATTGTATTTTGTCTATAAACTGAATTTAAATGAACTGCAATATTTATAGAACCCAATAAAGCAAATTCTGTACTACAATTCATATGAGGTGCAGAAATTTCGTGTTTTTTACCGTCTGATGTAAATGTTTGAGGTCTTTAAATCTTAATCTTAACCAGGTATTGTCCATTTCTTCACAAATCTATTTGTTTTTCTTGTAAATGTTTACAGAGAGATGTCTTGTATAATTACGAGTTCGCTGCCATTCTTTAATAAAACCTGTATCAATCAACCGAAATCACTGCACATAAACAATCACGCTTCAACTGCAACCGATATTACCGAACACGACGCAAAACCATCATAACAATGCTCGAATTCACCTTGTACATTGCACTTTATTTTCAGTATCAAAGCTTGCAATATTTCCAAGACGTTATACTATCACGTGTCAATCGGTAAACCAGCAAATCCAATTGCATTATCGGGAGTGCATATTTGTAAATATTCAAGAAGACCGGGAGTTTCCAGCGCTGACGGCTTAAATTTCTTTGGGATGTCCAACAACCGTGCCACACCAGTTCCATTGCCTTTTTTGTCGTTGGTTATCAGTATGTCTCGTTATATAAGCGAAAATGAATTTTGAACGGCCTTTGGTGATAATAGGTGATAAAGTAATAATAGAAAAGTCGGAAAAGGCGGTTTTATTTTGCACAAGATAGTGATATCAGCGACAATGTTACTATTATTACTATTTTATTCTCCTTTTCTCCCAGTTTTGCCAGCTGATTGCCATTACACGATTACACACAACGGTACCAGTTACGTTCTGTGAAACAACTCTGAAACTCTGAAAGAAACTAATTCGGGAAGAGTTTTATAACTATGTGCTTACTAAGATGACATTTTCAGATTTAGTTGAGAGTCCGAGTTGAACAGCCGTCGCGAACGCATGTGTTAAACTTATCGTTGTGACCGCTGTGATAACTTTCGCCACGTGCTGTTTCGCGAGCAGACATTCACCTTCGTTTTATTCCCGGTAACAAAATTTTATTTTATTTACTAAATACTAACAATTCCAAACACATCTCACACCCCCAGCTGGGGGGTGTGCTTAGACGCAATCCATCATGTCCGTCTTAAAAAGAAACTCCGATCACTTGTCACCACCGATCTCCGATCTACAAAAAAAATATCTCTGGAAACCCGAATCCTTAATTGAGAAAAACAGATATTATCTACCTAGTCATCTCGAACCCTCCGTCTCCAACGAAACTGAGATAACTAATCAACCACCGAAAGACAAAATACCACCTATTTTCCTTCACGGTCCAGTCAATCACAAAGAAGTTATCAACGACATTAAAAGCCTCGTCAAGAAAGAATTCACAACATCCTTAAATTCATCTACATTAAAGATTACCCTAACTTGCCAAGAAGACTATAGATCTCTGGCCAAGCATTATCTAGATAACAAAATTGAGTTTCACACGTTCCAAAATCCTAATGGCAGACCACTTTCAGTAGTCATTAAAAACGTTCCCCCCTCCTTAACGGAAGCTGATATTGAAGCTGAACTTGCAACTTATGAACTACCGATAAAACGGGTTACTAGACTACTAAACAAAGATAGAACACCTATGCCAGTCTGCGCAATACTCTTAACAGCGAATGAAAAAGCAAACGAAATATTTAAAATAAACAAAATTTACCACTCCATAGTGACCGTAGAACCACGAAAGAACAATAACAAAACCCCACAATGTCACAGATGCCAACGCATTGGCCATACTAAAAATTATTGTAGACTAGAACCTAGATGCGTAAAATGTCTAGGCAACCACTTATACACAAACTGTGATAAACCACTCCAAGCTCCCCCAATGTGTACCAACTGCGGAGAAAATCACCCCGCCAACTTTAGGGGATGTAAATACTTCACAGAAACAAGAAATCACGACAGACGACCCCGAAACGAACCTAACAAAACACCAAAAACATCGAGCAACCACGTACCTGATAATAACTTGAAAAACTTTCCCCAACTCCCACGTAATACCCCACAAATGAACCCATCATGGCAACCCAGAATGAACAATTCAGCTCCCGAAACCTCATCTGTACTTAACACCCTACTATCATCCCTCCTAAATCTACTCCAACCCTATATTGAACAAATAAAACATTTTCCCTTAACGAATCTCTTACCGACTCTCTTCAATGGACCATAAAATCAACACAATCTCTCAAATAAAAATCCTCAACTGGAATGCAAATGGCATCAAAAATCAGCTAAATTTATTGAAGTCTTTTCTGTCACGATATTCCATAGATATAGCATGCGTCTCGGAAACGCATTTAAATCACTGTGAAATACTCAAAATAGCTGGATATCAGATCTACCGCTCTGACAGAAATGCCAACGTTGCATCAGGAGGAGTGCCATCATCATTAAGCGCAAAATCATCCACCATGAATATCAACTAATCAACACTACAAATCTCGAGACCGTAGCAGTTAAAATTAAAGCCCATGACGGCAGCACCGTAAACATAATTTGCGTCTACAAAAAACCCAACAAGCGACTCATAGAGCAAGACATCTCGACAATATTCACCACAAATGAACCTATTCTACTTATCGGTGACCTAAATTCTAAAAACACCATTTGGGGATGTAGAGCAACAAACCCAGCCGGCTCAAAACTATACGATCTCACATCTACATACGCTTTTCAAATACAAGCCCCCAATGAGCCCACTTACTACCCTTACAGAAACGACCACCAGCCCGACATACTGGACATTGTAGCTTGCAAGAACTTCAACAAGCAAATACATCAACAAGTGCTCCCCGACCTAGACTCGGACCATCTACCAGTCATCATTTCATTTCTAATCACACCTGCAACAACCACCCTCGAGCCAAGATTAATTAATGGGATAGTCGACTGGGAACTCTTCCGCGAGCTCTTAGACCATCAGCTCAAGTACCCAAACGATTTACAATCCCCAACCCACATCGACGACACAATCTCGCACATAACAAACAGCGTCACTAATAGTGTTCAACGAGCTACCAAACAGAGGGTCAACCGAAAACGTACGAACTTTTACTCATCACCCAAATATATAATCGACTTAATTAAGCAAAAGAACTCTCTGAGAAGAGAATGGCAGACAACTCGAAATCCCGCAACTAAAAACATCGTAAACAACCTATCTCATCGCAAAAACTCGTTAGCAACCTCGAACCAACAGATCCTGGACTTTGGAGAACAACCAAACGAATTCTACGTCAACCATATGAGATACCACCAATCACCTTGGATGCACAGACACTCACTTCCGACGAAGAAAAAAGCGTAGCTTTCGTAGAACATCTCGAGCGAACGTTCACTTCCCCCAATCACAGCGACCCGGTCTTCAACAACATAGTGAACAACCATGTCGAAACACATCAACCAATACCAGAAACTAACTTCAAACCAACCTCGCCTAAAGAACTTGCTTCCATAATCAAAACTCTACCGATAAATAAATCACCAGGCCATGATGCAATACCCAATGTCATTTTGAAGAAACTTACCAAGAAAGCATACGCGTACGTAGCAACAGTTTTTAATGCATGTCTAAAGCTAGGGTATTTCCCCAACGTATGGAAACAGGCAACTGTACTTATGTTCCCCAAACCAGGAAAGGATAAAAAAACCATGACTAGTTACAGACCAATCAGTCTACTTACAACACTTTCGAAACTCTTGGAAAAAGTCATCTATTCTCGGTTAAACGACGAAGTTCAACGATTAGTTATCCTACCAACCTATCAATTCGGCTTCAGGGAAGGCCACTCCACCAGCCATCAATTACAACGCGTGACAGAAGCCATTGAAAGAGGATATGAATCCAAACAATTCACAGCAACCCTATTTATTGATATAGCACAAGCCTTCGACCGCGTGTGGACAAATGGCCTCAAATACAAACTCTTATTCTTGAAAATACCCGAATACATCAAATCCATTTTATTCTCCTTCCTAGATAATCGCTCCTTCTCAGTCAAAATCCACACATCCCTATCTCCCATCAAAAACATACACGCGGGAGTCCCACAAGGTAGCATTCTCGGCCCCATCCTCTTCAACATCTTCATGCACGATTTCCCCGCCATCAATGCTGACCTTGCAATGTATGCCGACGACACCGTCATATTAGCTAGACATGAATGCCTGGAAGAGGCGATCTCTAATCTACAAGAAGCTACCACTACACTTACCAAATGGTTCAAGAAATGGAACCTCTCAGTCAATTACACCAAATGCGTCACAAAAATCTTTACGCTGAGACGAATTAACAGCCCCCCTGAAATCTCCATTAACGGCTACTATATTCAGTGGAATGCCTACGATGAGCCCGTTAAATACCTAGGTATTTATTTCGACACCAAGCTCACCTGGAAAAAACATGTCCTCAAAAAACTGAATGAAGGACATATGCGATTACTTCAATTATACCCTCTTATTAATCGCAAATCTACCTTACTTACTCAATGTACTACCACCCTGTACAAGTCACTTATACGCCCATTAGTCCTATACGGATGTGTTGTGTGGGGTAACACATCTAAAACAAACCTCCGCAGAATTCAAGTGCTCCAGAACAAGATTCTTAGAATCGCGGTGAACGCTCCCTGGTTTGTCACAAATCAACAACTGCACCACGAACTGGGCATACCCACAATTGAACAACACATAGCGAAACTTACTAAAAACTTTCACTCTAATCTCACCAACTGCAGCGGGGCAGCCTACTACACCATAGGTCAGCGAGGCATCCACGTACGACTAAAACGTAAGCTTCCACAAGATATATTTCTTAGTGACAACAGTGACAACGACTAAGTGATTAGTTTTAACACACCCAGTGCTCTCACAGTGAAAAACAATTAACAATCAAAACTCCCCCGTGGTCATAGCTACCGCTCATCCAACCAGCATAAAGACATATTCCCAAGTGATAACAGTGACGATTACATGATCAATGTCAACTAATTAACACTCGAAACTTTCCTGCGGTCATACTTACCGCTCACGCTACGTCTTACATTATATATAACCTGCCATCACTGCCTTGTATAACAGTGTAAATTGTTGAGCAGGCAAAAGCCTAATAAAAAAAAAGATTTAGTTGACTTCTCATTCTCAGCAGGTTTAAAATTATTCTTAGAAGGAAAGGAAAAGCAAAGTTTTAATATTAATATTAAATTACAAAAAACAATTATTTTATAAAAACGAAGAAAAAAGACTATCAAGCTTTTCTTGAACTTAAGATGCACAATAATTTAGCAACCGATTTCTTTCGTATACAAATTATTGCTTTCTCAACTGCCTGGCAATTAATTGCTATTTTTACCGTGATTTAATACATACTATCGCCTTTCTGTTAGCTGACACCTACATAATGCGTCTCTAAATTTAAGAAAACGCGATGAAAGTAGTATGTATTGAATTAATATTTATGGGTCGGCGTCATTGTAAAAATCTTAATTCTCTTTAAGTTATTGCAGCATATCGAACGCTCCTTTTGGACGCAAGCGGGAAACCCTACGCTCAAGACGGCCACTTCAAAACCAGCAATAAAATTATGCAAAGCTGCGTAATAAACAAACCATAAAGAGATGGATCAGCGCGAATGTCTTATTTTACTACCAGTTCTCATACAACTCGCCATAAGTGTGCTGGAATTGTAAAATCGAATTTATTTCTTGTTAGGACATTTAAATATAAATTACGTATATTCGCTTTATTATAATACTCCACTCGGTGCCGATAACAATTGCAAATCAAAGCAGTGTTCCATTACATGGAAATATTAAATAACCGATCATTAATGAATTGGTGTGGGTGCCTTTGTTCACTTCCTTTGCGAATTGTTAATGGTTGGGCAATTGGGCGCATCTGTGTAATTATCAAAAGGATACAATTAGTATTTTCAATCTATATGTAATTTTCATACAATTTCTTCCGGTGGTTTATATATTCTTTTAAATTTATATTACTGCAACTTTAACCTTAACTAATAGAGAATGACTTAATATCTAAGAGTTCGCCCATTAACCTTTCTTAATTTCTAGCTGAAAGATTCTGAAATACCGATTGCAGAGTGTTAAACAAGTACTATTTCCTGCGTTTTCAATAGTACACGCCACTGAAACTGAAAATGTTTGATCTTCTCTTTCGTCGCGACTTCTTGAAAACTTTTTAATTTGATTTCGCTATTTACAAGATAAATCTCCAGATCTCTCAGTTATTACGCACATCTCTTGGGCAACTTGTTATGTTGCAATGCAAGCAGTTCGGTGGTTTTGGCTCGGTGCTGTTTCAGTTCGGTGGAAAATTCTACAAATTTGTTTCACTCTGTAGTAAATCTCGGTGGTGTTTAATGCGGTGGTGTTTAACACAATTATCAGAGAGTCGGAATAAAGTTCATATCGGTTATAATCCACATCGATGGTATTGTATCCAACCCGTTTGTCACAATGAACACACTTTGGATGTGTATTTATGGGTTTACTGTGTAGCGGAGCACACCGAAACGATCCAACATGTGCACCATCTTAAATCGCACGGCGAAAGACTTACAAAGATACCAATCGCAAGTAAAATCTCGTGTAACAGTTGTGTGGGCTAATCAGTGGATGTCCTAGTTAAAACGTGACGAGATATGCAGCATAATGTCTAACGTTAAAGACTGAGTTATGTGCCTCGGTCGTACATCACGTTTTAATAAACTACTTCTGCAATTTTGCAATTTCAGAAAGTGACATGCTACTCCTCTGGTTAACAAAATACACCATTCAAAAACCCGGCGTAATTACGACATCTGCAAGACGCAATGTCCGAGTCTAAAGCTCGCAGCTGCAGAGATCCTTTTAATAACAAAAAAGCCAAATGCTAGATCTGGTTAGCATCGCAAAGTGACCACCAGCAGGCCAAAAAGTGTAAATAAAAATTGAGGCAACTGGACAGGAAAAGGGTAATAAAATCCAAATCCGATGTCCAATAGTTCATTGTAATCTAGAGTATTCGAGAGATTGCTTAGGTAGCCGTTACATCATGAAACGTCTCTATTGGGTAAAAAGAGTGATATACTGAAGCAAATAAGGCGGTGTCAGGATTTAGTCAGCTTTCAGTTGCTTCACTTGGTTGAGAATTATTACAACAGACTCCAACTCGTTTGTTAAACCGCCGCTTACGCATTTTTGTCAGTTATTTTGTAACTTGTGCTTCCAAGGCGCCTGCTTTGAGCAATTGGAATTCGTTCACTAACATTAACATATTCCAGTAACTAGTATTTGTAAAGTGTTGTATTCGCATACTCTATATATATAAAACCGTACCACTACACCACTACTACACTGTTCGTATATGTTGTTTCACTTTTGTTCTTAAATAAAAGTGTTGTTGTTGCTCATAGCATGTACCATTTGGTAACACAGGGAGCAATCAAGTCTCCACATTGGTAACCCGCCTCATTGGACAACGACACAGCTAATTGTACATTCACTTATCACATGTACATTTTACACATCTAAGTTAACGGATCCAATACCGTTGTGTATGCCCGCATCCTTGGCATGTCTTGCATTACGCGTTTATTTTTCTGAAGTGGATGTATATCTTCATGTAGCCAGGCCCCATAGCTCAGTGGTAAGCATTCTGGCTACTGATCTAAGGGTCGAGAGTTCGATCCCCGATCCCGGTGAGGTTTTTAAAATATTTAAAAATGCTGATAAAAACCTCTACAGAATTCCATCATTCGGAAGTTATGTAAAGCCGTGGGTCACATGTTACTACGATGTGTAGCACGTAAAAGATCCCTTGCTAGAGTTGGAACTCCTTAGTCTCGGCAAAATTCTAAGAAGGACTAAAGTACCTGGTACTCTGCACGCCTAGACCTTGTTCATGGGGTTCGCAAAAAAGGCCTATGAAGGCCTACTTGCTAGACTCGCTAGTCTCCCCAAAAAAATGCTACTACTGCTAAATATCTTCATGTAACCTTATTTCCTAGAATGTCGTTAATATCATTCAGCATTAGAGCCTTCATTATTGCTGAATGCTAGTATTACATTAAGAGGCTCTTTAGTTCTCCATTTCAAATTATTTACTGATTGTAGGATTGCATAATCTTCTTCGTAGGTATGACCGCGGCAAATATCTTTATCCAACACTTTAATAACAGTACATTCCTTAATGGAATTGGTTTTAAATTTTTTCTCCATGTATTAGGCTACTCCTTTGTAATTGTTGGGATTTTCCGTTTTTAGAAATTCTGGATAATTTTTGACCCCATCCTCTACTATTGATCGGGGAGGACGTTCATTTTTGAAATGCTGTTGTAGCTCATGTTCTTTTTGCTGTTGGGATGGTCAAAGAAGTATTTATTTTCCTTTTTAGTTAGGCTTTTTATCCAAAATATACTCAAAAATATAGATTTACATTGAACTACTAAAATTATTCTGATTAAGGAAATTGCAATTGTTCAATTCTCAAAACTTCAACATATTTACAAACTACAACCTCAAAGAAAAATCTAATAATTTTAACGTCATAAATATCATAAACTTTGTCTACAATACAGTGTACAGTACAGAAGAGAAAAAAAAATTCGCTTTCTTTTAAGTCGAATCAGGAAAGAATTGAAAAAAGTTACAAAATTAAATTCCTTGCAACTGCAATTCTTTCCCCCAGAACTGTTTCTCCATCTGATGTAGCTTCTGGCATTCGTAAGGACACAATAACAATAATGCTTCATCGTAATGGCTTTAATTTGATAGCCAATAACAAGAACATACTTTAAGTGTAAACTAACTATAACTATTTCAAGCTTCAACAGTGACACAAACCAATTATTGTTTATCTTAATGTACATACTTGTAATAATATTCCCGTTAACTAGTGTAGCCTACTTTTACTGATATAAAAGTTAAACATACGATAATTAACGATTTACCAGTTAGAAAATTGGTGCTACAAAACAATCTAATTAGATATTAAGGTAAACTCTAATGATTGAATGTCCTAACAAGAAGGAACGTAGCCTTATTGCGTATTACTTCATCCCTTTTGAAGTTCCTCTAAAACATGCGGAATTTTACTTTTAGATATATTGACATAAGCGCTCCAAATCTTAATAAATCCATGTTTGTTCTACAACAAACTGAATAAAATATTGGCAAACATTGCATTAATATTCATAAAATGAAATGATTAGTAATAGAAACTTTTAATGATAAACAAGCAATACCAAATTAATACTCGACATCCACTTATTTGCTTGGATTATTATTATTGTAATTTTCTGTCTTTCTTTGATTCAATTTGGAAGAATTGTAAATTCATAGTTTTTTCGTAATAATTCATTCTTATAGCAAAGCTAATCAAACGAGAACTCATTTACGTCCATAATATCAATGTAACTACCGACTGACTCATAATTTCAATAAGCTGAAAGCTCGTGTTTTTGTCGCGGTGAAGCCGTATGTGTACCTATAGAGTTTCCACCGATGAATGTAAATCCAAGTTATACAGTAAATGTCTCAAGTGAAAGTTGTGACTTGTCAAGTTGTGCAGCTTTAAACTAAAAAACGAGTTATAGGTGCTATTAAAGTGCTATTGTTCGGCGTCTAATTTTTAAAAATATTTGATTTTTTATTGATTGCTTAGAAATAAGCTGCCCGGTCCTAATTCCATGAGAAACTTATAGTAAAATTAACTATTTTCAATAGGATTTGACTTTTACACAAAATCAGCCAAACGTGATTTTTTGACCAAAATTTTACGTTAATAAAATACGCTGATTTCAGAAAACGTGTGCAGCCAATAAACCGAAATGAGAGGATTTAAATTATCCGTTTACATGTGATCTGAATCGATCGTTGGTACACAAACATTAATGAGAAAGAGCTGGCTAACAGAAAGATGCATTAGGTCAAGGGTCCCAATATTATCTGTTACTTCGTTTTACAGTTTATGAAAACAGATAAGGTTTCTAGGATAATTCTGATATGCACGACGATTATTTTGCTTTATGCTTATAGGGGAACTTGAACACTAGAAAATATGAAAAAATATTTAACTGACAGAAGGGCAATTTTATAAGCTTGATTGAACCTTTCTGTTCTGTCCTGTTCACTGAGAAAGAGCTGTAAGTTATACCAATTACGCCATCACTTCATACTTTTAAAGTAACAGTAATACATTTTCTTCATGGAAAAATGGAAGAAAAGATCAAGATCATGGAAATAACTAAGATGCTTTGGGCAGGATGAAAGTGTACTATTAATAAACTTTGAATATACTACTCTTGAATATTCAATGAACATCATCAGTATGGTGTGGAGATTATAATATGTAAAGCTATTTCCGAATGTGTAGATTGCACTAATTTCAGAGAGAATCCTGTTACTTTTAACTGCTGAACGCACTAATACGCAATAGCACTAGAATAAACGAATGATAATCTTGTAACATTCAATATTAGCCGAAGATTAAGCTGTGAATTCCCACAACAATAGCGTTCAATGGTTATCACTAAAATGATCAAAGACAAACAAAAGCGCCATTAAGTTGATTGTTCTACAAATTCTAAAACGTTTAGAAAAACTTGAAATACTAGAAGAACTAGAAAAATCTTTCGAGCGTAGGAAGTTTCGGTGTTTGAACATCCAGAGATTTATCGAAAACTAAAAAACCTGCTACCGTCTCCATATAAATAGGGAAAAATAAAGAATGCACAGCGATCACCGAATCACAAATCCCCCTAAAGCGCCAGAAGCAAGGTCTCGAAGATGTCAATGATTTGATATTTAACAATTTGGCGGGAAGTTATTTAATTCAAAAAGAAAAAAGTACAATAAGGAGGTCTTTCAGCGATTTTACCACCACAGTGGACCGAAATGACTTGAGAACCCCTGATCGCCATCAAAAGTTACTACAGAATTGTGCCAGAAATCACGCCAACAAAGCGCATAGTCTCGCAGGGTAAAATGGAGAATACGCCAAAACCCAGCAGAACACCTCTGATCAGCAACGACAATACAAGATATCACGCACAGATTTGACTAAATACGTCAAACACTGCATCAGCGGGAACGAACTGTCAAGTAGTGTCACTCCGTACCATAAAGGCACTAACGGCATTAATTGAACAAAATGTCGAAATATACACTTCGTAATAGGTACTACTAAGTATGTAAATTATTAGAGCTAATTAGATGAAATAACTTCTTCAGAAAGACCTAACACAATCAGGAAAACATCCAACTACTTGTGTAGGGGAGAATTTGAGAAATCCTATCCTTTTAAATTCGCATAGCCATTCAGTAGCTTTTACGAGAAACTAAGGTGAGTTAGATCGCTAAAGCTCACATTAATAAATAAGGCAAAAAATTGCAGCTACCGTCCAAATGACCGTAACATACTCCTAATCAATAGTAATCCTACCCAAATGAACATTATTGAAACGTGTGCTCCAACAGGGGAACAGTTGTAATACCAAAACAATCTAACGAAAAGGATTTATAGTGGCGAGTACATTCTTCAGTGAGAAGATTGTATATTTGGAAATTGTCTCGGGATTCGCATGAAAACATAGTATAAATCAGATTGATTACACCCTTGTAAACAGCTACACTTCAGTGAAAACGCATACAAGTGCCGACCTACAATGAGATCACAATTCTTTATATGATATTTTCAAAATTAAAAAAGCGAAAAAGAAAAATGCCATCTAGTACCATCTGCAAAAATTGGAAGAATCATCGACAGGAAATCAAGTAGAGGCACTTCTATGGGATAAATTCCGAGTATTGTCTGATGTCTTTGACGCTGAGGAAGAGATTGAGACACCAAAATTTAGTGAAAACTATTAAAAAGGAATTACTTAAACCAGTTATGGATGACTAACGAATTCCTCTAAAAAATAAGAAAAACCTAGTTACAACTCAAACATAATAGCTTCCGTGTTTATCGGAAAGTATAAAACGAGAATAGTGAATAAATTGGTGGACAATGAAGACAAAGTCAGCGTCAGTAAAAACTGTTTTCTTACAGTCGTCCAGAACCACCTCATACTGTGAACATTGTAAAATAAGACCAAGCATCCTATTAGAAGTGCGAACTGCAATAAAAAAATAAAACTTGGCCCTGATACTATACAAGCATAATCTCTTTATGAGGATCGTGTGAAATGGATTTAAGTATTCAACCATGTTCCGCATGAGCCGCTTCCTGAAATTGTTTGTCAGGATAATCCACGCTGTGAAAAACAAATTCCATCTACACAGTTTGGCTTTATAAATGCGGTTGGTACACGAGAAGCCTTATTTTAAAAATGTATGGACATGAATTGTGGCATCTATGCTTGTCGTATTGATTACTAGGAGGGCCGTTACAGAATTAAACGTAAGAAGATGGCAGAAGTTTTAGAATGAGTATCGGACTGAGTGATAAAGATTTGAAAATTGTATTGGAACCAATATGCTTTTTTGAAAGTCTTTGTACGGCCCGCGTGACAACCCTACGGCTTTTTCCGGATCAACCGCTTCCTTGGCATTAAGTTATTTGAAGTTCTATTGACGTGCCATTTGAAGTATCGAAGAATTTTATTGTCGGACCAACTCAAATCCAGAAGCGCTTTTTCGTAACCTGGTCGCTGTTCTTCTCAATTTCTCTCGGAGTTTATTCGTTCCTGCTTGTCCAGCGGCTGCCGGCGCCTATCTTTCCGATTCGAGGTTTACCCGATTTTTTTCCCGTCTTTGTAGCGAAGCTGCAACTAGAATTCATAGCCGAACCAGAGGGCCGAGCCTTTGCCTTCAGATTGGTACCGATAATGTACAGCCAAGTACTTATTTGTATAATAAGAGTAATAATATTTACGTCGCTTATATACGGAATAGGTAGAATAAAAATCGACCCCTTCCCGGACCTAAATTTTGAGTACGTCCCTATCTGGGTGAGCTAACCACAATTTGGTACGGTATTGTCACCTTTTGTATGTCTCTACAGATTTTACTTTTGCAAGCAAACACGTTCATTTTCAAATCAAGACCCCGCCCATTCCAGGGCAGTTAGCCGAGTGCAATATTTTAATTCTGTTAGAAGCAGTAAACGAGTTTTTACCTGTAACAGGACCTTGACGGATGCAACAAGTCGTTTTATCGTACAATCTTGAGGGTGTTCTGACCCTTGTTTATAAAGAACCAAATTCAAATAAGGGCCACCATTACATTTTCCCAAAACAGAAATTTTGCCAAAAGAAAAACTATAAATTACTAGCTTTAAATCGCCGTAGTGTAGAGATGGCGATCTGATTTAATATATTACCACTCAAATAAAAGATAAAGTTAAGTACATTTTCGACATACTCAAAAGCCAATATAACGGTTGAAATATAATGTAGTAGTAATGAAGTTTCAATTATGCTAGTATTAAAACTAACAGATAAGGTTATAACAATTGAAGTATCTTCAGGTAAACATACAAAATTGCAAGTAACACACCTTAAAATTAAATGATTAATCAAACAAAATATCGTTGTATGAAACGTAATATCGAATGTGAATTATGGTACGTTTATACACACAGTCTAGTCAATACTAAATTTATAATTATTCAGATCACATTCACTGTTTATTTTAGGTTATTATCTTGCAAAGTTGATGATTGGGTAGGGGTTTAGGTATTCTCTTGAAGACTGCTACTTGAAGTTATCGATATTCGAATGGCGCATCCAAATCCGATTTAAGCAGCAGATATGACGGACAGGAATCCTGACAATATACGAGCGGCGATAGTCACATGAATATGAAAACACGCAAATTAAGTGAAATAGAACGCCCATCGTGTATTTATCGCTCTCCATACTCATGGTCAAATCCAGGATTAAAGTTGCAGAAGCTGCCTGGGATACATACATTCCATAATCAGCCAAACGACGTCGTCTGGTATTCAAATCTGTACCAGATATACGTATAATAGAACTATTGTCGGCCCAAAGTGGCAGCAGTTTTCGATTTTCAACTACCAAACGTAACCCCAGCTTTTTTTGCAGTCACTGTGGAAAAGAGCCAACGCAACGATAGCGACTCACATTGGGCGTAAAATTTAAGAGTCCACCAGCCAAATTGCAGAAATACAGTGAGTGACTGTCCGACAACTAGAACACCGCGTTCACAGAGCGCGCTACTGTTACTTCAAAAACGAACCGTAATAGTGTCATGGATAAACTAGATCACGAATGCGAAAATTGTGTGTAAAAAGAGGAGGAAATGTTAATCATAAGTAGAATAACAAAGCTCTAGTAGCTAGGCTATATCTCGAGAAGCGAACGCAGATTCTATCTAGTGCAGCCTGTATTATACGGAAAAGTGCAGGTTTCTATGGTAGCTGAGAACACCAGGAACGGATAGGAACTACAAGAATAAAACACACTGTAAATACTTCGCAACTAATTAATTTATAATTCTAACAGTTGTCATTCATGTTGCGAACAATTAATCTTGTTCGATCTAGTAAAATCAGCACAATTGCTTCCATTAGTTAATCGTATTATAAAATCGTAATTGGGAACAAATGATTAAAGGAACTAAAGCACGTGCGAGAGCAAATCTGAATACTGATAGCTTTAATTTAGAAGAATGTTGAAATCGTTCAGTATAACTCGTAAATGCCTGTAGTGAGTTTACCTAAATTTATTAAAGCTTGTACAACACTAACCTTTAAAAATAGGAAGATATCAACCAATTAATTTTATTAATTTCAAAACCAATTAGCTTTGTTGAATATTTCATGCAAGGATCCTTGACCTTTCCCAACCTTTCCTATAATGTCAAACGCTAGAAGTCTAGGTTTCCAATTATGACTATTGTAAAAACCACTTTTGAAAGTTTCTAAAAGCAATCACAGATCTTCAATCGCAGCAAGTCGTTGTTTACTAAGAAATAATTATCTTAAAAAGCACAATTACAAAAACGTGATTCCTTTGTATGTGCGAATATTAAATCTATTTTCTAGATATTTCACCAATAACTACGGGTGACAGTGCAATGACTGAATTGATGAAAATGCGTTACCAAATACATGGTCGGGCAACTCATCACTTCCCCATTCCTTTGATTCGGGCTTACAAAAATTGCTGTAAGAAGATGAAAAAGCGGCGGCATATGTATCTTCAACCATTTTTGGTGCAATTAGTTGAGCTTTAAAGAGCAGCTTGATTGGAGGAAAATGGGAGGATTGCCATAAGCTGCTTACTCGCGAATCTCAAATTCAAAAAAATTATTTAGGAAATGTATCCTCCCAGCACTGACGAAGTTAAAATAAGGCCTGCCCGATTTCAACAGAATCAGTTTGTGTAAATAGCGCCTAGTTTCGAACGGAGAAAGCGATTACGCCCAAAATTAATTTTGTGGCTGTTTGTGAATCGGCGAGCAACCTTTTGAGGAACCTACGCAAACCCAGAAATAATGTAGATATTGTTTTTCTTTAGTTTTAATTAAACCTTCGCGGCGCTTTAATTATTGTACAGGTGGGAGCCTGGCATAAATCAGCCGCAATCTCTCAATAGTACAACGGAAAGTTGTAAAAATCAATGCTGTAACCTTAATTAACAACGATCACATCTTATTTTTACACAGAAACCATGCCGAAAATAATATGTAAATTTAATTGAAATCAACTGTGAAAACAAACAAGATTAAATTAGGAAATAAGAAACAAATGAAACAAATAAAAACTCAAGTATTTAAAAAATGCACTAATCAATTGTTAGTAGTCGAGATATCATGTTAGCCGCTAAACGCTTCCAATAATCAGTAGCACCAAACTAAACCAATGACAACATTATAACACTCTTAAAAACAAGCCAGATTGCGAAGTGTGAATACCCGAAAATGGTTACTTTCCGAGTGCGTTCAACGGCCCAGCCAACTTCTCCAGAGGTTAATATTAAATTAATTACATTTAAATACAAGCTCCACCAATATAATTAAGCAACAATTCGCAAATATAATTGAGATATTTCTCGGATATTATGAGTATCGTAACTTGCAAGATGAAATCTCAAAAGTTGCCTCTATTAAATGCAGACGCACAGTTAAGCTAGTAAGCTTAAAGTAAGAACAAGACATAAATGTGGCACAATTAAAGTGAGATATATTATTTTTATCTATTAATACATGTAGGTATCGAATGCAAAAGAGGCAGTTCCTCATACTGAATTGTTGACATTTAGAAGTAATTATTTAGAAAAACGCTAGACAACTATAGAGAAATAACGCTAACCAATGCGAAATTATTTACGCCAGTAATTTCCGACCTGTTGCAAGAAAAAATAAAAATATCAGAGGACCAGCGGGGTTTGCGAAAAAACAAAGGTGTAATGAACGGAATCTTCATGATTCGACAGATTATAGATAAATCAAGAGAATATAACCACCCTGCCTTCCTCTGCTTCGTCGCTCTAACAAAAGCGTTCGATCGTGTTAATAAACAATACATACTTAACGTACTGGGAGATAAGGGTATAGCAACACAGATCATAAGTGTAATAAATAAAATGAATACAAGTACCACCACAAGAATAAAACCCCTGAAGGTATAACATAAAACATATCTATTGACGAAGGGGTGCAACAAGGAGATTCACTTAGTCCATTTCTGTTCAATCTGCTGATGGATCGCACAATACAAGCTATCAGACCTAAGCCAGGATATGAAATGAGGACCAGTAACATTAACGTAGTATACTACGCGGACGACACTGTTTAATCGCAAACAACGCAGATGATCTCCAAATACTGGCACACCAATTCAATATAACAGTTAAAAACATAATGTGCTTGGTTATATCGAAGGAGCCAAGGCGATGCAAAATACAAAAATAAAACCATATAATAAACAGATCATGCGCTTTAAGTATTTAGGCGTCGAAATCGCAAGCCACCGTTATCTCCTTGAAGAACTACAAACTCAAAACATAAAAGAACTACAAGTAGCGGCTGCCTGAAGGGCACTGTATAGCGGAATAAATAGGAAGGAAAAGTAAACGTATATAAAACCATGGTGAAACCAATATTAACACATTCCACCGCAATTTGGTCGGAAATAAAACGAGTAAAGGAAAAAATTGAAGTATTGCGGGTATTATGATCCATACTGAATGTAAAGCTAAGAGACAGGCAAACAAACAACGCTATAAGAGAAAGGTGCAATATACAAGACGTGGTCAAACAGATGAAAAAGAGAAAGAGAAAATGGGCAAGGACAGATTAGCTTGAATTTGTATGAATGAACGACCGATAGAAAAAAGACTTCGTGGACGACCACCCGCGAGATGGGCCCAGAGCTGGTTCTCTTCGTCCACATAATGAGGCACGACAAACAGGAATTATTGCCTGTGGTCGATAGACGAAGAAGATTTGGAAGCAATTCCAATAGCAAATTCGCGACGTGTTCAAGCTGCGCTCACTGTAAAATAGTAATTGTAGCTACATGTTTCAAACACAATATTAAAAATTCATATTACGTAGAAAATAGACTTCAAACATTAATGCAACAATAGGTCCGGCATAAACCAGACGATTTCAACATAGTAAGAATCTCAATAAAGTGATTTTTAGATCACAGGAATACCCTTGAAAGTTGTGGCAACATATTTAACTAGAATGCAAAGTGTTAGATTACCTGTTGTCTCCAAAGTCGATCAAATCAACTGATGTGGCCTTGATCCCTCACAGGTTTTATAACCGACGACACCGACGCATGCAACACACGATTCGAAGAGGACTTCTCCGCAGTTCCAAGTAATCAGAAAGTGAAGTCTCGATTTTAAGTGTAACAATGTCTTACTGCTGTAATCTCCGAGGAGATATTGAATTATCGATACCCATTCGTCCATATCTCCTATTAAAGCTACTCAAAATGTGATTTTCCCATATTCCATACACAACCAAGGATTGGGGAAAACTAAAGGAGATATTTAAGATCACTAAAATTCCAGATTCCGACACACAGTGGAAAGACGCAAAAATCTCCTACAATTTTTAGTAGTCGAAACGGATGTTCTTTCGCAAATTTCTTTCGGAATTTTCTCAATTGTTAAAAAAAGACCAGTTTGTCGAGTTGCACCACTACAATGAGACGAACTTACCCTAGAATTTCCTAACTGAACATGGAAGTGTCTACGCGACGGCACCCGATCCTACGGCAACCCAAATGTACGGTCTCACGAAATAAATCCGACAACGGAACAAAGTCGATCATAAAGAATCTAAACATGCCATCCGAGATGAATTACCGTGCATATATATGGCTAGATATCAAATCGAGCAATATAAGCGGGAGCAGACTGTCAACTGCCGCCACGCTTTTACCATATGAAACGTCACATTTTCCGTTAAACAGGTGGGTGTGCCCTTTACCAGAGCTAATCTCAACCAGAAGACATAAGACACAACTCAAGGAGCGATGCCATGTCTGCACCAAATCCAACTTCCACAAAGCCAGACAAAATCTTTGATATCCTTTTTAAATTCGCCTAGCACTTGAGTTGTTCAGCCTACGATATAAAATAACACGTACGGCTAACTTTACTTAATAAAGCACCAATATCTGCTTATATCGGACCGAACGTAAGAATAATTTCTGAAATGACTTAACTTTTGGCTGGCTTAGGCCAGGGTAAGGCCCATGATACATTCTGGTAGCTAATACACAATTTTTATCAGCTATCCCAAAGTGTAAAACATTTTATCTACTCCTACTGCACAATGGCCGTGAATTATGATTCATAATTCACGGTTTGCAGCCAATCATAAAATTCTATTTTCATTATTCAATAGTTTGCAAATTGCAACCAATCAGAAAATTCTATTTTCATTATTCAATAGGTTGTAGCCAATCACAAAATTCATTTTTATTATTAAATGACTTTTGAAGTTAACAGCTGACACAAATGTCATAATTCTGAAATATGAACACAAGGCTCCTATTGCATAGGAGTAGATAAAATATCGTATTATATTCGCGATTATGGCCATTATTCACTCAGATGACTTGCGCCACGCGCCTTCGACTTGTGGCGCAAATGTCATCTTCGTGGATAATGGCTGTCATAATCGCTCATATAATAATATACTATTAATCATACCTTCTCTTGCAAAATTAATTTTGAAAATGTTAACAGAAAAGGCTACAAGAAGTAGGAAATAAACTTTATTCGAAACGTCAATTTTTATGCAAAAAACATCACACAACCAATTGTTTTGACAGTTTAATCAGAAACATAGCTACTGTTTCCGCAGATTTTATTTTCAATGGTCACTAAAGATTATTAGTTGAGAAAGTAAAGATGATTTTGAACAAACTCGCAAATGATCTTCACAACAGGTTAACAACTGATCTTCACTTTTGGCATAATCATCGTCCAGCTCTTTGTTTCTACTGCTGGATATGGCCTCCCCCATTTTGACCCGCTTGAATCTAGTTGTTAACTACTGTCTTTAGATCATCGGTCCAGGGCGTAAGTGGTCTTTCTCTGCCGCGTTTATCGGCGTGCGGTGCGGTCTCCCTCGAATTAATTTTTTATTCACTTTTCCATCACCTATTCTGGCTACTTGGCCATCCCAGTTCCATTTGAGTCTGGCTATGCTCTCAATATCTATCACTTCTGTTATTCGAAGTCGATTCTCGTTTCTGATATGATATCGTACTGATACCCCTAGCATTGACCTTTCCAACTTGCCTCATTGATTGAAAACCCTCATTTTCAGACATATTGGAAGATCGCTCTTAAATATATTTCTGAGATTCTAATTGTTTGGCCCAGATATGTATACTTTTCTACTAACTGTATTTCAGGGTTTTCGATCTTAATACATCCACTAGGTGCCAGATTTGTCATTAGTTTTCGAGAAATTGATCTTCAATCCGACGTTGGCACATGCCACCAGTAGTTCTTGCAAGATTAATTTTTTATTCTCAAGGCAAAACGGGGATGGTTTAATGTTTAGTCGTCTCTTCCAGTCAAGGTTTTTAAATGTGTACTCTAGGACCGTAGTGAACAGTTTAGGCGATATTGTCTCACGATTTCTTCAATTGGCGTACATTCACTTTTGCCTTAGGATTTGACTTTTGTTCCAGAGCCTAGGCGAAAGCCAGCTTGTTCTTTTGGCTGATATAAATCTAATTTGTTCTCCAATCTGGAGATTATAATTCTTGTAAATACTTGTAGTTTATTAAAGTGTTTAAGAGGCTTATGGTTATGTAATTTCCTAGATCGGCCTTATCCATTTTTTATGAAGCAGTATGATGATTGCATTGTTCCAGTTGACACTAACTAGTCCATGACGATTGTAAACTGGTTTGTTCTTAACTCTTCCCGGTTCACTGGATGACCAAAACAAAAACCGATCAGTCGGACGGAAGTAACTAAACGACCGTGTCTACGATAACGGCAACCAAATGCGCAACTTCGAAAACCAGGATATGCAATACGCCGGAACATAACAAACACCTTTGAAAAGCTATTCGATACGAGATATCACGCGCAGATTTGCTTAAATAAGTCACACAGTGTAATATCGAGAATGAGCTGTCAAATAAATGTACATAAGTGGTGCAATAGCCACTGCCTAGTGCGCTCAAATGCCAGCTCTCACTACATTTTAGAGCTAAATATATAGAACTCCCCGAGCTAAGCAACGGAAACGATTGGTTTAAAGTTGACAATGACTTGATACATGAGTAAATCTTCTGTATTCAATTTAAATATACAGGGTTTATAATTAGCTACAAATTGAGACTTCATTAAATTTAAGAAAGTGTGTAGCCTTTCAAGGCTTATATGACCCACACTAAAATGTTAGCATAATATTTGCTACAAAGTAATTTTACTGTTCCTGTGTATTTTGTTATTTTTAACGTTAACAGAGAATCAGTTCAACATTACTGAGATATTTTTTATACAGCTTTAGAATTTCATTTTTTAATATGAATTAATACGTCAGGTCATTCAGTGACGTTCCTTTTTCTATGCTGTATGAAGTCAACAATGCAAAAGAAAAACCAAAGAATAACGGTAAACTTTGATGTCTCACATTAATTTTATGATTTAATTAAAATAGCTATATAACTATCTATTTTAAATAATAGTGCTGGCATTAAATCTTTCTTTTTTCAATAATTTTTATGGGTTATTGTGGTATTGGAAAGAGTCAAAAGATGATCATTTGTAAACACTTAACACAATAACAAGATAAAAATGTCACATATGCATTATCACATAAATTGTCTTCTGGCAATATTTTTATCTTTATTTTGAAGTCTATTAGGCTATAGTAAATTTACAGTCAAATTCTGATTTTAGTTTTTCTAAATTGCCATAATTAACGCTACTTTTACCTATTGACCGCGTTATTAAGATTATTTTTAACCTCACTTTCTGTATTTGACACGTACCACACGATTTCTATTAGTATTTTGTTGTGGTTATATAATAGCAGGTGTATAATAGGTTGCCTGTATTACTCTACTATTTACGCATTTAAGTAAGTTATTCATATTATTACTCTTGTGTTTAGGGTCAAACAAGTGGAAACATGTTCGACCATGAAATAAATCAAAGCAGGAGTACCACAGCATAGCGTGTCCGGGACAATCATCTATCTGCTATACACCCACGATATTCGTCAGACAGAGAACGTAACAATTGCCTCCTTTTCAGAGGAAAGCTATTGGAAACAACAGTGATGAAGAGTCAATGAGAACACTGAACAGAAGAATCACTAAAACTGTTTTTCGCACATATCTAGTAAACTGTGTTCTTTTTTCAAAAAACAAAAGCATATCTTGCATAAGCTTTTAAAACGACAACTCTTTCCTCATTTAACCGAATGTCTATTTCTAATGGTTTCCGAGATCCCAATGCTTAAAATGAAACTCACCCTGTATACCGATGCCGACACCTTAAATAAGTACCTAGTTGTAATAACTCAGAGTAAATTTATAGGTTAGTGGTCTAACGACTTATAAAATTTCAAAAACAATCTTCATCTTAACCTTTAGTTAAGACGCGAACTTGAAGTCAATATCTTGTAACATTAGAGACTTTTTATATCGTTTTGTTTGAGATTGGAAACATTTACATGGCTAAAAGTGTCCTATTTATTTTAATTTTTCTGTAATTTATGTATCTAACTAATAGGTATTTACCTAATCAGTTATGAAAAGTGCCATGTTGTTTCACGAGTCGTAACGTTTGCCAAAACGAGCGTTTGCGAGTTTTGATAATTGTGAGTCAAATAATACGAATTTTCGTAACGTATTACGTATATAATTTTTAATAATTTTGGTAATAAATTCGATGAAATTATAAACTGCATTATTTGTATTTAAAATTAAGTAAGTATTTCGTATTTTCTCATTCAATTTTATGTACAGATGACGATCGTAATTAGCGACTAATAAATTACAGTTATAATTTATATTAAATATATTTTTAATAACACTCGTAAATATAAAGACAACTAAAATATAAATATCAATTGCAGCTTAAGGTTTTATACTTTGTGCAGCTCTCTTTATATTTTATAAGACTCATGCTCCATCGTGCCATGATATTAATTACATGTTGAATTGTAGTTTAACTCTTGTTACCCAATCATATGTATTGTAATATTTTTCTATGAAAGCATTCTGTGTTGTTACATGTCTCTTACAATTCATGTTTTAACACACGCCACACATTTTCTATTGGGTTCATGTCCAGTGAATTCTCCACCCAGTCAACATCATTATTTTTTTTCTCTTTAAATAACCTGCTACGTTTTCTGGCTTGTCAGAAAACGACCGTTGTGTATAAATTTATAGTTATACCCTAGTTATACTTTCTACCATACCACATTTTTATTTCCAATAAAACTTTGTCTAAGATAGTAATACTCGTATGGCAATCATTTTTCCTCCGAAAATCAAACCTAAAATGTTTCAAATTAAAATAATTTCATAAATAATTTAGAAAACTTTACATATATTACTACACTCGTCAATACTGTTGCTGATATTTTTGTCCACATTAAACGATTTCTCATCATATCCGATCCTAAGAGGTCCCGGGTGGTGTAGCTTGAACAAGCGTCCACTTTCGATCAGTAGAGTTAAGCAACGCTCTTTCTGGTCAGAACTTGGATGGGAGTTCCATGGCTGCTTCTCCCGGCGCCTCGTGGTACGGCTGCCACGAAAATAGTTGGTCCCGGATGTCCTAATAACATCATGACAGTCGTTAGTGGGATTGGAAGTCACCATAAATGTACAGCGACGCCTATAATTGGCCTAACGGCTGTTGGCTAAGTACGAAATACATAAATAAATAAATAACTTTCAATTTTTTGCAGGGTGTCGTCCATTTTCGTAAAACCTGCTACTTACTGACATGTTAGAAATATATATTCCGGGTTTACGGATCTAATTTCCAATAATTTTTAGAAATTTCAGACGCTTTCTTAAAGCCACATTAACAATTTTCAGTTATTTTACATCTAACCTAAACTTAAAACTGCTTAATCTTTAATTTTTCGGAATCTGAATTTAGAATGTTGTAGTAGAGTTGCTAGATCATTTTTATTGAGTCTAATTTGTCACTAGATCGACCTATTTTAAACTATTCAAATTAGAAGCAAGCATTCAAGCGAACTTGTGTTTTACACCTGGAAATGTGAGGTTGCTTAATCAATTAATTGAATATTACTAATTAGACAATTAAAGACGTTTTAATGATATTTAAAGGATAGGAAAAAAGATACTAAAATTAATAATTCAGTTTCTGAACTTAATATTCCGTTTGGTGTACCTCAAAGGACTATATTGGGCTCGCTATTATTTATCATTTATTTAAACGATATTATAAAATGTAAATGTAAATTTATTAGTTTATTCGTTGACGATAATTGATTAGCTACAGGTGTGATTTAAATTCGGCAGTATCTGAAATAAATAATGTACTTACTAACATATCTAATTATGTTTGAAGGAAAATTTATTAAAATTTAATGTTGATAAGACAACAGCTATCGTTATTATTGGTACAAATTTAAATTTTAAGAAAATGGATGTCAGCTGTATTAAAATTGCACTAAATAATACAAAATTGAAATTTTAGAAGAAATGAAATATCTTAGTTTTTTGATAGATTGCAATTTATCGTTGAAAGCCCATTTAAAATATGATAATAATATTTTTATTTCCAGAAAAAATAGTATTTATATACTATAATATATTATATACAATAGCTTTTCATCTGGAAATTCGAAGATAAAGTAAAAAAAAATGTCTGGTTTTGCAAGAATCGCAGTTTATAATTGCATAATTTTGAAACATTTTCAATATTGTTCAATGCTGCTATATTTGATGAATAAGTCGTGTATTGACAGTTGGAAAAAACTGAGAATTATTTTAAGTTGTAACAAATATACATCGTATGCGTGATGTTAAATGTGCTTCAATGGTTGCCAATTATAACTAAATTAAAATATAATGTACTCGTATTCATCTACAACATCTTAAATAAGTTAGTGCCAAAGTACCTTACTGATAATTAATGTATACTAGCGACGCTCATAATTGTAATCAAAGGAATGGATCAAACGTGTATGTCGAGCAAACTAATTTAACTGCAGTCATGGCGTCTTTATACTACCAAGGCTTAACCGAGTTTAATACATTGCCAGCTAAAGTTAGAGATATTAAAAGGTTGTATTAATTTAAGCTACGTTTGAAACGGTACTTGCAAGGTTAAGGAGACATATATTTGTTTAGTTTTGTTATATTTAATTCTTTATTAGTATTACTCTTACCTCTACACCGTAAGGTAGATGAGGATGGATTAAGTAAGTAAAGTAGTATTACTCTTAGATCTGAGTTGTACTGCTCAGTTGTCTATCTATAGAAAAGGATTATTTTCGTTTAGTAATAGTAAGGAACCCTGTTTATAGAAGGCTATGTTCTGTTTTTGTATATTAATATATTTACTAAATACATCCATTATTAAGTGTATGCGTCTTTTGGGAGAAACTAGCGTAAATTCGTTGAGACTTGCCAAAATGCAGTAGCGTAACTAAACAATTTGCAACCCCTGCGCGACCAAAATTTGGGCCGCATTAAATATACACTTATTAATAAAACAAGAACCAGCAACTAACATTTTGAAAACAAGCACAGACATGGAACATAATATAAACTTAGTGAGCATAGTAGATATTTTAGAATGCTTCTTAATTCTAATTGTATACGACTGCAAATAGTGACTAAAATACTATAGTTCGCTTAACGAACGGATATAAAATTTAAATCAACGGGTAGGGTCTAGATTGCATAACCCTGTTTTACATGTTACAAATTAAATAATGTTACAAATTAAATACTAAAAATTCAAAGTGTGTGTGCCTGCTGTGTACAGCCGGCTTTCCAATAGCAATATTCCATTTAAATGTCTAATTTGTGGGAGGGGGTTAAACGTAGTACAATAAGTAATGTAATACCAAATGTGTACTATATTTCGATATAGTTTGTTTGACACTTCTGTCAGTATTTTATAAAATCAGTTTAAAAATATGCCGCTTTACGACAAGTTCAGCCGTCCTCAACACTTTTTCTCGAATTTTTAACGTTGTTTTTAACTGCGGATCTAAGGAAAAAGAATTGGAGGGATTTTAGACTTCTTTTACGTTGCAATGTATTTTCAGAAGTCACACGGTCAACTTGAGAAACACCCTGTATAGCTGTCGTCTTCTAGATTTTATTCTAGAAGATATGTCGTTACTTTTTTGAAACTCAAACGTCTGATTAGAATTTCCAATGTTTAATAAGACGCATGCTTCAAACGCAGTTACACTATTCAACTTCTCAAATAGAATTTAATTATCTTCAGCTTCAAAAGCTAGGAAAGCATATTTGAGGGCTCTCCAGCTAGCTGCAGAAGAGATGGCGACGGTTCTTTAAATGATACAATTTCCAAATAACATGGGCGCCAACAGGATTTTCAATTACAAGGAATACACTCAGATAGGTCAAAAATGTATACTCTCAGAATAATCGCAGCAGACAATAACACAACATCTGAAATACAGAAAGTAGTAGTAATGAACTCAGACACTGAAAGATATTTATTAAACAAAGTTGCATATAATAACCACTACAGAAATATTAGAAATCTTTATTAGACGTTACCTAATCAAAAGGGGCACCGGAATTTAATGTTATCATAGCTGTGATTAGTACGATACAACTACACAAACAATATAGAACCAATAAAATGTGCCATTCCATAGCAATTGCAGTTACAGTTATATTTACGGGTTTGTGGTACGAATATCATTAAACACAACTTATTAGATTGCACTACTTAGCTGAAATCCATGACCCCAAACAGCTTATAGCTGCGGCTGCAGATAGTCAACGCCAGCAAACATCATTTAAGTAGCCCTCCGGATATGATGCCCAAACTTGAACTAGGTTTTCCTGTTGCTGAAAGATCTCAGACACCGCCCAAGCCCCGAATGAAGTTTGTAGTGGAATTCTCTCGCTATGAGAATCGTTGGAAAACGGTACCATGCAGGTGACTTCTTTCGCCCCGTAGATGACGTTAAAAACCCCAGACAAGAGTCAGCTCATTGCAATTACGCCATCACTATTGAAATCAAAAAAATTGCACTCATTCTGTATATTACAGGCGATCAGGTACAACAACAAGAAATTCTGTGGTCATAACCCGTCCTAGAACGTGGACGAAATGTAGCAAAAAGTGCTCAATCCTCGAACCCACATACCAGCGAAGCTTCCACAAATAATAATTCACGAAATCTGAAGCTAGGAGCTAAACTTGGAGCACAATTTACAGAATCCTGCTGCTCAGTCTACCGGTAAAACAGATGACAACCCAATCACTAACGCTGCTTGTACACAACAACCGTGTTCCAATAAAGAAGCTTTTATACGACCATGAATTACACACAAAATAAATTCTCATGTTAATTGCGCTTTTGACACGTAACAACCTTTCTGCTGATGTTATAGTTGCAGGTAGTGTGTAAAATAGCAAAGATGACGCATATGCAGGGTACATCTTTAAGGTATCTTCAAACTTCAAAAGCGTATACTAGTAGTCCTACGAATAAAAACAGCTCTTATGAAGATACAGGCATCGTAAGATATGTATTTAAATTTGTTTTAAATTATTGTTATTAACACAATAAATAATTAAATATAAATATAAATTATCCATATAAAAACTTTTTGTCACTGAAGACATATTTCTTGGCCGCAAAACTTGTTTCGGCATCAACAAATGTTGTACAAGCATACTTAACTTTTTAAATTAGTCCATGCTCCAAATCATGGAAATCTTCATCAAAATTTCCCCTTTTTCTACAGTCCCTCTGCTATCAGAGATTGGAAATCATTATGGCTATTTTTACTGTATTAGCAGCAGCTCTAAATAATTCAATTACACCACTCTCTGCACAACATTCTTCCACAAAATTGCGCATTTATCAAATGCGTATTACGCGCCAAGATGCTATTTTGTTGGAAACAAACGCAGTTGAACTTTACGGATTTAACGTTTTTAAGCATCACCCTGTACTCAGCTTACTAGATTTCATTCGGGGGTAATTTAATGCTACCGCCGCGCCATGTGTAACAATTTCTTAACTTTTATTTTCTGTTTCGGTATGAA